>JAQOOD010000008.1:14987222-15352978 GCA_029633175.1 Citrus glauca
TGACTATGCCAATTTGGTCTCTCATTTACAAATTAATTTTGTTGCAGCTTTGATCTCTCGAATGTTCAGCTTTTTTTTTTTTTTTGATAGGAAAGTGTAGCTTTCATTAAACCAAAACAGAGAATACATGCTTAAAATCTGGAGGGAAATTTTCCTTCCAAACAACAAGATCAGTCTTTCCTAACGCCTTTTTTGCTAATAGATGAGCATTAGTATTACACGATCTAGGAACATATCTTACCACAAAACGACTGAATTGATTCATTAAAGCTTGAATGTCCGAAATGATCCAGTGTATCTCTGTCATATTGCCTCCTTTGTTGTTGATCAAATCAGCCAGCACTTGAGAGTCAGTTTCCAGAATCACTGCCAGCAGACCCGCCTCTTTATCAATGCAAACACCCCATTCTGTTGCCTCTGCTTCCGCATACAAAACATCACCCTTATAAATGGTAGGTTTAATAGCTGCAGCTGTGCATTTTCCTGTGGGGTCTCTGATCATGGCCCCTAGACCAGAGCATTTTCTCTTCGCGTCAGTAGCTGCATCAACATTGATTTTTACCCATCCTGGAGGTGGGGGAACCCATTCATCTTGTTTCTCCTTTTGCAAGTTCTTATCATTCAACATATCTGGGAATTGGGTTCTTTTATATGCCTCCCTTACTGCTTCAGCCTTGGCCATCGAAATACCTGGATCTAACTTTGCCCCTTCAATCACGAACTTGTTTCTCGCATGCCAAATAATCCAGAACAAACACATGAGAAGCTCAAACTCATCTTTACTTAGACTTCTTTGCAGCTTTATCAATTCTCTTAACAGATCTGGGTTCCCCATCTCCTTTGCTGCATCGGCCAAAGGAGAGAGCTGCCAAACTTTTTTGCTGCCTTGCCGGCCACCAGTGCATGTAAAACATTTTCCACTCGATTTCCACAACGCTTGTAGTGGCCCTCTTGAATAATTCCATGCTTACAGAGATTCTCAGCTGTTGGCAAGAGGTTTTTTGTCGCCTTCCAAATGAAAATTTTTATCTTCTCAGGAAGGGGGAGCTTCCAAATAATACTCCAGTTGCTGCTATTGCTGCTCAAACATCCTGGGGAATCCAGGAATTTCATGCCAAGGGCTACTTGGTAACCGCTTTTAACGAAATATTCTCCTTTTTTATCGTAGTGCCAAATCACTTGATCTTTTCTCTTACTTCTTGGTAGAGGGATGTTTAGAATTGTCTCTGCATCTTCCTTTGAAAAGATCTTCTGGATCAAGCCTGCCTTCCACTTGTTTTCATTGTTTATTAGCACTGCAACTTTGGCATCTGCTGGCAACTTTGGTTTGAAAATAGGTTTAAAGGTAGCTGGTCTTGGTAACCAATTACCTCTGAACACTGAAGTGTCTTCACCATTGCCAATTCTCCATCTATACCCTTTGAGTAACACTTGTCTTCCCCACATTATGCTTCTCCAAATGTAGAAGGGGTTTGAACCCATTGAAGCATTCAAAAAATAGTTTCTCTTAAGTATCTTGCCTTTAGAACTCTAGCTGCCAATGAGGATGGGTTTTGAATTAATCTCCGTACTTGCTTTGCGACTAGAACTTGGTTGAATATTTACTATATATTATTTATTTTTATTTTATAATTATAGCATTTTTTTCACAACTGTATCTTAAAAATTACAGTACCTTAATCCCAAACACATCCTAAACCACCTAAAACATCCTCACCCTATTGAGTTACGCAGACTTTTTAAAGATGAGTACGTGCTTATTTTACAACTTTCTCTGCCTAAAGTGATAAGTAATAGCGTTTGTATCTCTTCCCCATGACAATAAATATTGGATCATATCATTCAGGTCACTAGTCAAAGATTACATGGCCCAGCAATGTTGATGAAAAGCAAATTATAGCAATAGACAAAATTTAGGAACTTAGCATGCCTATCAAAGGACAAGCCAAAATAATTGGATTTCTTCTGCTAATTTACACCAGGGAGAAAAAGAATGAATCGCTCTTCATCAGTGCAATCAACATCAACATAGAAATTATTTGAATTGCTGCTTATGTATGCATACAATATTGAATTTGAATCAATAAATAAATTTTGTATTATGAGGTGATAATGCTCCCCTTTTTGTCATGCCACAGTCTATCTTCAACTTATACTTGAATCACGTGTCCAAACCAAGTAAATTAGTGCAGCTTACGAGTCAGATACAGTATCAGATGAAGATTTGATACTCGGCTTACCATTACCGTTAATGAGATTTGTTAACCGGCCATTAGATTCTAGCCCATAAATGTGACCCATTTTAGCACGTTTAGTCTCCAGATATCTCTTGTTTTCCTTTTTAATGGGAGTTATTAGGGGAACCCTGCCTGCAACTGCCAAACCATAACCCTTGAGTCCAACATACTTCGAAGGGTTGTTTGTCATCAGCTTCATTGTTCGAACACCAAGATCCCTCAGCATCTGCAGATAAGGCAATATATTCAAAATTTGCAATGGTTTTGATAATAAAATTGAAAATATAAAAATGCAATTAAATGTTCCAAAGAATTTTAGGGGTTGGAATAATTTCAAATAATAGATTTGCAAATTTTAATCAACTATAATATCATTCCCGACTCCATACGTAATCAGATAAATCATTGACTTAATTCTTGATTTCAACCGAACGCATATTAGACTGCAGATGCCAATGCAAAACCTTGTTTCTTAAGCAAAACATTTATAAGTTTTGTATACTCTCTGAGTACCTGTGCACCAATGCCATATTCCCGTGAGTCAACAGGCAAGCCCAATTCCTCATTTGCTTCAACTGTATCACGCCCATCGTCCTGCAAGTTATAAGCGCGAAGCTTGTGGCCTAAACCAATGCCCCTTCCCTCATGACCACGGAGATAAACTAATACACCCCTGCCAGCAGCCTCAATCTGCTGCATTGCAAGTGCAAGCTGATCGCCACAATCACATCTGGCTGATCCAAATATATCTCCAGTGAGACACTCTGAGTGCACTCTCACAAGAATATCTTGTCCATCCCCAATGTCACCCTGTTCAGATCACATGCTTCAATTCAAATTTCTCTTTATAAAAGAAAATTATAAGAATCTACTTTAAGTTTGGAGAAATATCTTATCAGTATGTAGTAGTCAGTAGCAACTCAACAAATAGGCCTTAAGAGGACCTTAGAAAAGCCTCTACTAATTTGAATATAACGCCAAAAGGTAATCCCATAATCTCAAATCTTTTGACATGATCATGCTCTTGGATGCATGCACAAAAAGATAACGACATAGAGGATTTTTACTAGTGGTATGATGTAGAACTAAATTTCATTTTTCAGTCTATATGTGTCACATGGTACGGCATACCCCAAAAAAAAACTAAAACATAAATATGCAAATAAACAAACAACAAAGAGATGAAAGAAAAATCATACTGTTTCTAGTTACTTTAATTGTGAAAAACACAATTCACTAGATACACCGGTTACATTTGTGATCCTTAAGATCTAATGGCACACTTATAAGCACAAGTTTATTATGCAATACCAACAGGTTATGACACATCAAATTTACAATAAAGTATCTCAGTAACACTGCTCACCTTAACCATTGCTATATGCTCAATTCCATCCAAAATTGATCTGTAACAGTAAGCAGTAAATGGACCCCACATCGTAGGTATCCTTGCAGCAGAAGAACGATCTACTAGTTTATCTCTCTTCCTCCTATACCTGCCAATCATTAAACAAATTGCAATTGGTCATTCGAAAGTAATAAGTTAAAAAATTTTAAAAAAAAGGGGCATGCGTAGAACTAGACATCCAAAAAAGAAAAAAACTTATTCCCAGGAAAACAAAAATACAATAAAACAAAATCAACTAGATCTTGATGAAGCAGTCTAACAGGTAAGTCATAAGTTCATAAAGAAGCCCACCAAATTTACCTTATTAAATCAGCAATTGATATAATTTTTAAATTTTCCCTCTTAGCAAATTCACGAAGCTTTGGTAATCTAGCCATGGAACCATCATCATCCACAACCTCACACAAAACTGCTGCAGGGTCAAATCCAGCTAGCACAGCAAGATCAACAGAAGCTTCTGTATGACCAGCTCTTTTCAGAACTCCACCCTCTCTGTACTTCAGAGGAAAAATATGGCCCGGGCGATTGAAATCCCCAGGTTTTGAATCCCTAGAAGCAAGAGTCAAAACAGTTGTTGCCCTATCACGAGCTGAGACCCCTGTGGTTGTTCCATGTTTTGCATCCTTCAAAATCAGATTACATAAAAAAGTCAAGCTCAAAATAATAGTCTAAGAAATAATAATAATAGGCAGGTTGTGTGAAAGCTGATTAGAAAGAGGAATAAAATGAGGTAAAAAAATAAACTTAATGTAACTAAATATCACAAAAACTCTTCTCAATTGGTTATATGACCCAACGACTTTTCAGAGAAGCTCATCAGAGCATCATTTGATTTACAATCATTGCATCAACGTATCTAGGATACTTCCCATAATTAGGTTGTCAATTATCTCGTTCATAATTCAATTGCTTTTTCGAGGTGAAATACTATTATAATAAACTTTCAAAAACGTATTTTTCTCCATTTGCATTATTTCTATTGAATCTATGATCCAGAGAACACACTAAGGACATGAAAATGATCATACATTCCAAATGTTTAGACATCAAGTTGAAAAATACATACCACTGTCACTGTGAATGCAGTACAAAGTTTCTCATCGTTTTCCTTTTGTGCAACCATTAAAGGAAGATCCAGCCTCTCCAGATCTTCCCCCTTCATGCTCACGCAAACAATTCCAGTTCCATGTTTTACAATAAATGCCATAGCTTCAGGTGTTGCCAGCTCTGCTGCCATTATAAGATCTCCCTCATTTTCTCTATCTTCATCATCCACAACCACTACAAACTGCATTGCTTATTCCAATCAGCGAATATAAGAATAGATAAGTGAAATGATATGTAAGAAACAGGAAATAAGTTTAATACCATATTACAGGTCACATTTCAAACTTGTGAAACAACTAACCTTTCCTTGGCGAATGTCTTCAATGGCCTCGGGGATAGAAGAAAAACCTTCTGTAGGGCTATCCAAATCAAATTCATCATCATCACTGGAAAATCCAAAAGTTGTGGGAGTAGTATCTGCTGCAAGTGCTCCAAATGCTAATGCATCTGGTTGTAACTCAATCCCCACCAATTGATCATCAGCACCAGTACTTTCGGCCACAAGGTTATTGCCATTGGGATAAGCTAAAAGGTCACCTTCTCCAGATATCAGCGTAGCTCTAGCTTTGCCGACACCCTTGATACTAATGGATGATTTAGTAGCTAGCTTTACAAAGGCCAAATACGAAGAGTGCCCATTTGCCAAAAGTGACTTCGTACTGGGAAATCCACTAACAAATTTCACATTTCTGCATGCTCTGCAAAGAATTTAATGTAACAAAATTAAATTTAACACTGTCCAACAGAGAAAACAGAAAAATAAAGTTGAGAACCCTAGCCAACATAGTACAGATCACTGCATTTTTAGTTGAGGTTTGCATATGGAGAACTTTTAAAATGAATATCAACAGATTACCAAAATAACTCCAATTTTCCGGGCATAAAAAGTACCAAATTTTCAAAATTCCCTGGTAAAGAGTTCAATTGATAATATACTACAAACATTTCCTTGTGTACAGAAATCGTTGGGGAAAGCAACTATTCAATGAATCCCTATTGAGGTCCTTCTTGGACATAATCCTTTCTTAGACCATACGAAAATTGGGATTTTCCAACAGTTTTAAACAATGAAGATGAGAAACAGAAGCTCCTCCATTCAACTTCTATATGAATAATTATAGCAGATCTCATAATGCTGTACGGAAAAGTTTTGTTACATATATCTAATCACAATTATAAAGCCGCAATCCCTTCTTTATCACTTGTTAAATCCCTTACAATCGCATAAACTAAAACAAAGCCTTAAAGCAGCTGGAAAAAAAAAATTCAACTTTTCTTATCTTGTTTTGCGAACAAATTAAATTTCAATACAAAATCTCAACATCCATAAGCATGTTGGACTAATCAACTTATTTAAAAATTAAAAGAAAAAGAAATCTCCTCGGGACCTCAATTAAAAAATAAATAAAATAAAAGCATCATAACTAGAAAGAGAATTATTAAATTGATTGTAAGCCATTGATTATATACACACATATATACTACAAAGAACATTCAAAATTGAAGAGAATTTTTTCTTACGGAGGAGAAGAGAGAGCTGAAGTTGAAGGAGAAGATATGTTGAGAGACGCCGCCATTAATTATTTTCCCCTTGTATTTGTTATGGGTTTAACTCTCTCTCTCTCTCTCTCTCTCTCTTTCCAGTAATCTCTATCTCTCTTCTAACAACAACAAAGCTGAACGAGTCTTTGCTGTTTGTGTTTCGTCTTTAAATTGAAGCATGTGGTTCTTCGTTTTATTTAGTATTTTATATTTACAAATGAATGAGAACTGAAGAGGAGGCAAATTGGAAGAAGCAACAAGGAAATACGTTCGTTGCACGCGGGCGACACCCATGCTTTCTTTGACCTAACCTGATGAAATGTCAAAGATACCCCATTGGTAATGTTAAAATTATCAAAGAGACTTATTTATTTTCATAATCGTCATATAGTCCCGTTTTAAACAATAATAATTAGAAATGCCGAGGGGCTGCAGCAATTACTTGTTCAAAGTTTTGTGGAGATGTGGCCTACGTAGAGGCAGAGGCTATGGAATTCAGGCAGGTTGTTGGGAATGCTAAGCTACCCTCCTTAATTATTGAGACAGGTTCTCTCAAGAAATAATAGATTTCGTAAATAACAAACAGTGTAGCATGAAAGAGATTTTCTAGGTAGTGGTAGCAATTCAAAGTTTATTGAAAAATTTTAATCAAATTTAGGTTCAATATATATCTAGATCTTGTAATGCTTTTGCTCACTTTCTGGCTAAATTAACACTAAAAAAATGTGAAAAAGTTGTTTGGATGGGTTCATATCCCTCATAACTAATGTTTGTGTTTCCTTCTTCATTTTAATGAAAGTTTGATTCCATTTAAAAAAATAATAATTAAATAAAATACAGTTGTTTCACTATAGTTGAAGGACATAATCATCTTTTGAAAGATTTCTGTGATTTTTTCTAAAGGTAATTGAGTTTTTATGATTATTTTACTAAACTATAAATATTTAGTACTATCATTTATCTTAAGAATCATTAGAGTATTAGTTCAATATTGATATAAAATGTGCAAGATCATTTACTGGTTTTAATAAACCTGGCAAAATGGTTCTTGAAATAATTATTGCATCGTAGATTAATTGAGCCAGAGAAAAGAGCGAACCTATGGTGTGGCCGTGGGGTCTGCCCGTGCCGATGGCCAAACATCCTAGGTCAAATTAAGAATTTAGAAAAGATAAAGGCTTTAAATAAATTTAGGTGGGGCACATTTAAAATATATAATGTTATCAATGATTCATTGTTGTTGTGGACTTGCGAGATAAGGGTCAAAATTGATGTGCTAGAAAAAATATATAGAAAATTTTGAAGAACTTTCTAACTTTATTTTTTAAAAAATGGTTTTAAAAAAATAATAAATTGGTTGTATACAGTGAAAATTCAGATATCTTATAAACTTGTAAGGCTGTGGTGGAAATAAGAAATAAAGATTCAATTATGATACACTCAACATGGTAAATTTGTAATAAATCTTATCCAAATGTATGAGATGAAATGGAGAAGATATAATGATTAGAGTAGCAATACGTATCTCAAATTTTTTATCTTAAACAGTTATCTCAAATAATATGATATTTATCAATTGGTTGATGAATTCAATAATGTTGATAATGCCAGCTTGAAGAATGATAATAACATATGATGATAATGCTAGCTTGAATGATGTCCATTATGCCTTGTCCCTCCAAATCTTTTGTGTAATTTTGTGTGAAACCGTAGCACACCAAAACTCATTCAATAAATGAATCAAACATAGTTTTAAATTAAATTTCAAACAATATGACTTAGGGTCAATTTACTAATGTTATAATTATTAAAATAATTGTTGTTAGTTATACTATAAAAATAATTAATTGTAATGAGAATTAGTTAAACATTTGAAATTTTTTATTTTAAAACTACTGTGAATTTTAAAAACAATTATATGTATTTAGTGAATCTTATTGTTAAATTATCGTAAAAATATAATTAACTTAATTGGATATAATATTAAATAAAATTTATTTACACATTTATAAATATGTATATAAAATATTTTTATTATGCATACAAAATATTTTATATCATTAATTTTATTTTTTATTTTCTAATTAATAAGGATAATTTTAAATTTTTATAATATATATAAGGATATATATGAAATTGTATTAAGTATATAATTTATTTTTAAAATCAGATTATGAATAGATACTCTTTCTTTGCTTTTCAAAATTTGCAATAAGATGTGATGATTTTGCCAAAAATAGCTTGTAAAAAAATTTACGAAACATCAAATTAATTTTTAACTTTTCAAAATTACTTTTGAATCTCCTAAAAACAATATTAAATTGGTCCTTAAGATATAGAGATAATTGTCTGTAGGGTAAATTTCAATTTATTCCGATAAAATGATAATTGTTAATTTACCCCCATTTCTTATTAAAAGAATTAAAAAAATTAATCAATGCACCCCTCATTTATCATCATCTTATAAATAAATAAGAAAAAAAATTAAAATATTCAATCTTTTGAAGAATAAATTGAAGATTATTATTCTATTTGGGTGAATTAAAATTTACAAATTGTTAAAAGTAAGCAATTTATCTTTTGACTTAACCCAATTCCAATCTCTTCGCCACCGATGATGTGAGCCCCACAACATTTTATTGCAATAAAAACAAGTTGTTCACTCGGTAATAAATATTTATTTATTGAAATTGTTTAATATCATTTTTTTATAAGATGTTTAATATCATTTTAAGATTGGAAAGCATTTGTTCTCTCATTAAGGAAATACTTCAAATTATTAATGCATTTCAATTTTTCTATGAACATTTCAAACAAATTTTATTGTTTTACCAAATATCTTAAAAAAAAACCGGTTTTCTATAAATAGTAATAATAATAATAACCAATACTGTACATTGCAAATATAAACATTTTCAAGTTATCAGATGCAAGAATTTTAGAATTCATAGCTGTAGTTATTGCTCAATAACCAAACCTCTTTTTGTCATTCTACGTTCTTCTATGGAAAAGAAGGGAAATTACCACATTTTTCTGTTAGAAATATGCAACATAACAATGGCGGTTTTTAGAAAAAAAAAATATCAGTAGCTAATTTATAAACAATAAGACGTGAAAATAAAAATTTTATGGGCTAATGAATTTGTAAAAGTTATTTTAATAGATTTAATAGGAACTAGATTAAATAAGAGTAAAACTATTCATATGAGTTATTATGAATTTGTACTTTTTTAATTAAAGTGTGGGCTTTTATAATTCTCAAAGTTAAAGTTTAAATTTTATGAGTTTATAAGTTTATGGGGGCTATTTTTATAAGTTTAATGGGACTAATTAACAACTTAAGTAATTTTTTCTTTAATTCTTTTTGAAATTATTTTCTCCAGTAGGGGCTTATTAGTCCTCATTGGTCATAAGGTGGATCCACCTATGCAACATTATAAGTACAATAAATTGCAATATAACTTAATAGCAACAACAACAGCAATAATAAACAAAGTCGGATATGTGACAAATTTGTAAGTTGCTTTAGGTTTGAATGGCAACTATTTCATGACGAATTAATTGCTTTAGTTTTGAATGGCAACTATTTCATGACGAATTAATTTCAACACACCATTGGATCGTTTCAAAGTGAACTTTCAGTGTGCTCGACCTCTTAAACACGAAATAACGTCAAAAGAATAATGAATTGTGCGATGCATGTAGTGTCTTTAAAATGAAAGGAGCAGCCAATTTGTAGATATTGAGAGGGAAATTTTGGTCTTTAAAATGAAAGGAGCAATCAATTTATAGACATTGGGAGGGGTATTTCGGTCTTAAACAAGAGGGGTAACAACTACCCTAAATTTTATAATTTTATAAGACCGACCTGACACAATTTGGGCATACAGTTGCATAGGCAGGATGTGGGTGCATATGAGTCAAGCTAATTGGGTTATGATTGCACCTCCTTGCGTGTAAAATATTCTATGCTTATATTATTACCCATATACACATAAGTAATTATATATCAACTTTGAATGATAATATAGTCACAAATTCTTGTACAAATTTATTTTGTACAAACTGATATAGTATGATAAGATTAGTTGAATTAAATATTACTTAACCCATATAAAAACTAATTATTGTGTCATTAATCTGTACAAAATAAGTTTGTACAAGAGTTTGTGGCTGTATCATCATTCATCAATTTTTTGTACCTTAACTCTCTTTATTTTTTTTAATTTTATGGGTACGTCGTAATTTCTCATTCACTTAAGCATCATTTTGAATATATAAGTATATCATTCAGAGGGACTTACAAAGGAGTATCCAAAACAATTTCAAAATTTCATTTATTCTAATCGAATCCCACTCAAAATAACCACTTGTGAATTATTTTCAACATTTTCTACCTTGTAGATGATAAAAGGTAAAAGATATTACAAACATATGAAATCTATTATTTTGGCACTCAAAGTTTCGAATAATACTATTTTTATACCTTACCGTTGATAGGTCTGGAATTTATTAGAAAATCTTTATGAAAAGATAATTTTGCCTTTATAATGTAATTTAACATTATACTGAAGAACACTTTTCAGCAAAGACTAGATAGGATAAATGATGTTGGATTTAGAAGTATAATTTGTTGTTTTGAAGCTCTTGATGAGGATAACAAAAATTATAAAAAAAATTTTTTTCTATCATTGGATACCTCAAAAATATGTTTAAATAATCTGAAGTGAGATAGTCTTTATCACGCATGCAGTTGGATAATCTAGTTTTCATAATTTTATTCGTTTTTTCAATAGATATTCTAGAAACAATTGTAGAGTTACAAACAATTTATGCAAATTGATGCAACAAGATGTGATAAATTGATAAAATTATTTTAAAAAAATCGAATGAGTCCTATCATATTTTTTAATTAAATTAAAAATAATTTGTCACAATCAATTTATTATAAAATATTTATGCCATATTATTACTCATAATCGCAAGTCGTTAGTGGAAAAAACCATAATAACAATATCCAATTAACACATGAAATTGCGTGATTTGATGATCTTATATATGGTAACGTGGACTGAATATGCAATTACAAATGATGACTTATATGGTAACGTGGACTCCAAATCTTATAAGAAAATGATTACTTATACGATAACTCAGGTGGCAAAAATATTCATCTAATTTGGACCAGACTGTACTCGAGTGTTTTGAATAAGTATTGTTCGATTCAAATATGAAATCGGATCAGTTTTAGCCATCATTTGATAAATTCAAAACTCAAATTTTATTAAAAAATATTATAAAATATATATTATTTTAAATATTTATATTTATTTAACTCATTGTATTATATATATATAAAGTTTTAAATACTTAAAATTTATATTTTTATATCAAATTTTATTAAAATAAATTTAAAACTTATCAAATTATTAAAAAATATAAAAATATAAAAATATATGCATATATAATATTAAAAAATATAAAATTTAAATACCCAAATTAAAATTTAACCCGAACTCAAATCCAAACCGATTGTATCCGGATAAGATCCAGTTATTCCACCCGCACTTATAATCCTATTAGAAATTGATGATGTATCATTTATATTAGTGTCAGCGTGACGTAACAAGGTTCAGAACATGGTGACAGCAAAACAAGATAAAATAAAACCATGGGCTAGCGTGGATATTGGATAAGAACAATTAATGGACCACACCGATGGACATTTTGTATGCGGCGTCCATTTGACTTTGACCATATTTTCCTCCCTTGACCGAGTTTTGGTACATGAGGCGGCTCAACTAGTAGGGTCTTAGGCGAATTATTTTAATTAGGTCATTGTAAAAATTTGAGGTAAAATATATGTTTTAATTACATTAAAAATTATCAATATTTAAAATAAATTTTGAGACTTTTTGAGATGTAAAATTATTAATCAAATTTATATTAGTATTCTAAATTTGGCAATAAATCTTTCTCAATAGACATTGCAACTAATCTATTTAATTTTTTTTACTATTCCTAACAAACTTATCGCCAGCTCCTTTTAAGATAGAATTAACTTTTCAATTCTTCTCTTATTTTGAAGTTTTCCATACATATTTTCTAAAAATATTTATTTATTTTTATTGAAAAAGAGAAAACAAGCATCAAGCAAACAATTATGCCAGATAATTAAAAGGCCAAAAAAAAAAACCAATGAACCAAGGATGTTTTAATTTTTTTAGTTATTAGAAAATTAGATGCGAATTAGTTGAGTTCGGTTTGATTCCACAGTAGGTCACCCATTTCATCATAATAGTTCCAAGCGGCTGATATTATAACTTATCCATTGCAAATACGGATGGGCAAAAAAAACCATTGCACCGAATGAACTGAATCAAACTAACCTTTGGTTTTTACAGTTTTAAAAAAAATCAATATGTTTATACGAGAAAAAATACTAAAAAGATTTTAGAAAATATGAAAGAAATTGTGGTTTAAAATAAAAAAAAGTCGAATAAATCAAATTGGTTTGAAATATTATTTCTACAAAGTAACAGTTCAAGTCGATTTAGAACCAAATTGAACTGAACCAATTCGTTTTTCACTCCTAATTTTGCAACCTTCTACTGAGGTTCACTCAGATTTTTCCTCATATCTCTAAGGAGATTGTGACATTAACACTTCTTGTTAGAGCTTGCGAAGACTCCCTCATTTGGGCTGACCCTAAGGAAGGTTCTCTTTGTTTTACTAGTTATGAAGCTTGAGAATTAAACGACCCACTCAGGCTTGGGCCACTTTCATATGGTGTAGTCCTATTCCCCAAGATTTTCATCATTGCTTTGGAGAATTATTTCTCGTATACTTCGTACAGATGATAATCTTCAAAAGCATGATTTTAGCTTCGCTTGGTGTTTTCACCTTTCTAGCCCTGAAATTTTGGATGTGTGCATTATTCTTTTGCGCAATCTCATTGGCTTAGGGATGTCCTATTTCGTACTAGAAAGCCTGAAATTAGAGAGCCTATTTCGTACTTCTTTGTAAATGTCAGATGATTTTCAAAGCTTAGGGATGTCCATGATTTCTAAAGGATTTCATCCTCAAGTTTATTTTGGTGTGGCGCATGTCTTGCTTTCTTATTTTCCATCATATTTGGAGAGCTCGTAACCATATTATTTTTCAGGATAAGCGGCTCTCTCTTACCTAAATCATAGTTTCCTGCAAGGCATTTCTTCTTTCCTCGTCCTCTGTTTGCCCAGGCTATGTGTCTTCTCTCTTGGAGTTATTCTCTTCTTAAAAATATTGCCATCAAGATTAGTTGGTGCCGGCAACTCAGATCATTCAGGGGTTTTGGCATCCTCTCTATTATTATTATTTTGTTTGTTAAGGTCAATACTGATAGTCTTCCCAAGAATAATCGTGGTATGTCGACTTGCGGGGTTGTTTTTAGAGATAGTCATGGCCAGTTCTTCGGTGTTTTTTGGGATAAGGTTGGACATTGTTTTAAGCTATGACTCAAAAGTGGTTAATTACTCCCAACAACAAGACTGCTTAGTTAAAATATAATCTCATGAGTTTGAGAACGAATTATAAGAATAAAAATCTGGTAGTCAATAATTAAATGAAAGTAATTGTATAAAAGTAAATTAAGAAGAAATAATCTAAATT
This sequence comes from Citrus glauca, assembly GCA_029633175.1. Classification (NCBI taxonomy): domain Eukaryota; kingdom Viridiplantae; phylum Streptophyta; class Magnoliopsida; order Sapindales; family Rutaceae; genus Citrus; species Citrus glauca. The sequence goes on from JAQOOD010000008.1 coordinate 15,001,167, forward strand.
TTAGAAGTGCTAAGGTGTTGGGATTCATTTTTGATATTCAAATCATAAACATAATACCCTCTTATATTTATTTTTTGTGTTTTTTTTACTAGTTTGGATATTATGTGACTTGATCCTAATTAACTACTCTAAGAATAAATAAAGGATCAAGAATATTATATGCCACAGCTGTATTGAAATATTCTCACAATTGTATAGGTGTGTTGACATTAGGTCTAAATTTCCACATAGATCCAAGGGGTAGGGGTTGGTGTTCGGATCGGGTCAAAATTATCAATTGATTCAAAATTATCAATGTAAATATTTAAGGTTACTCTATTTGTCCAATAAAATTGTTTATTCTGAATTTTAAAAAGTATGATTTATAGGTGTAAGTTATGATATTTACTTGGAATTAAAGAATAGAAACTTGATACGGGAAGGTGGGAATCAAGTTCTCACTCCTCGAACTCCCCATTTCACCTTATTGAATTTTTATAATGTCTAACTTATTCTCAATTAATTATGCTCATCATCGTTATTGAATTTTATTATATTAATTATTATTATTATTATTATTATCATCATCATCATCATTAATGTCATTACTATTATTATTACACACCAGCAGCAAGAAAACTAATTTTAACCCAATTTTCTACTTTAATTACAAAATAACCTTACACATTTATTTTTTTAAAATCTTTTTATTTTCCCTCTCTAACGATCATAAATTTCTCTCTCTATTAAATTTCTCAACTTAAAAGATGTTCTCGAGCCACCTCTATTTTAGTTTCGATTAAATTTGAGTATTAATAACCTTATTTCAAATCATCCCTTTTATTTTTATTTCTTAACAAAATCAAATAAAAGATCATGACTTTTTCTTTAAAAAAAACTTAATATTCATTCTTTATATGGACTATTTCAAATTGGGAGATTGCCACTTTCTCTCTTACAGTAATCAACATATACCATTTTCTTCCTTACTGTTTTTATAATGGCCAGAAACCCCCCCTGACATTATAAATTTATAATATTACCCTTATTTTCAACTACTCTTTTATTTACATTTATTATAAATTACATGGATAGAAACTAAATAAAAAAATTAAGTATTAAAAATAAGTAATATATGTTTTGATGTGAGTAAAAAAATTAATAGTAAATTTTTTTCTTGTAATTATTTATTTTGTGAATATTTTCTTATAATAAATATTTTGTAATATTTTAAAATTAAATGTAAAAAGTATAGGTAAAATATTTTATTATTTACTTATAATAAATTTTTATTTGTCATTCAAGTTTTCTTATAATAATTTTTTTATCATTTTATAATAATTTTCTTATATTTTTATTATAAGAAAATTTTCACAAAATAAATAAGTACAAGAAAAAAATTTTATTATTAATTTTTTTGCTCATATCAAAATATATTTTCTTATTTTTAATACTTAATTTTTTATTTAGTTTTTATTCATGAGATTTATTTAATTTATAATAAATATAAATAAAAGATTAGTTGAAAATAAGGGTAATATTGTAAACTTATGTTATCAGGGGGGGTTTTTGGCCATTATAAAAACAGTAAGAGGGAAAATGGTATATGTTAATTACTGTAGGAGGAAAAGTGACAATCTCCCTTTCAAATTCAATAAACTTTCTTGTGTGAATAGTGAAATATTTATTTCAGTCTTAATTATCTCGCATAATCAGATAATATAAAGGTAAAATAATATCAATAGAAGTATTATCTTCGGATAATAAAAATAGAAAATCAGAATTTTTTCTTTTTTTTTTTTTTTAACAACAGATAGGTTAAAAAATAATATCACTTTATTTTTTAATTTTTAAGATTAAAATTATAAACACACACGCAGAGACAGCGGGTTAAGTTAACTTTGAGAGTTAGATGGAGACATCGAGTTAACAACTGTTCCTAAACAGTTAGAAAACTGTGACGAAGCACGAAAGGGCAAAATGGTCATCCAAATCTCTATATAATCTTAGCATCCTTTTATCGATCTACTTCTTTAGCCGCACCTCTTGCACTTTCCCTTCTCACTGTTCACTTCAACATTTGCTTTGTATCAATCTCAAATCTCTTCAATCTGGATCTAGCTTAAACCTTACTGTAAGTCAATTCTTATAACTTCCCATATCTTTGTTTTATCAGTTTCTTTCATATATCTGTTTGATGAGTTTATTCTCTGTTTGGCTGCGGAGAAAATTTTGTTATTGAATTTGTTTCGTTGTTTTCAACGTATGGATGTTTTATTGAACTCGGTTTCTTTTTTTATTTTTTTCCTTAAATTTCTTATATATATACATATATAATTTTTGTTTGTTCTCTTCCTAAATTTCAAATATTTGAAATCCTGAAAATTTTTCAGAAATATTTAAAAATTAAATTAGTTGATCTGTCTGTAATTTTTTTTTCTTTTTGCAAGAGATCTGCCTGTATCTTAACCTAATATTTACGAGATCAATGAAAATTATATATAATAACTTACTGCTATTATTATCTTCTTTTTTACTTGAGAAATTTTGTTTTTAGACTGCACGTTCTTCTTATATGATAGGGGCTCTTATTTTTCTATTTGCTTATTGATAAAATCCCGGAAATGATATTAAAATATCATGTAAAGTCAAATTTGCATGGGTTGTTTTGCGCGTTCTTTTCTTTTCTTTTTTTGTTTTCTCTGTTTTAACTTACAGTTTTTTTTTTTTTTCGGTGTATCTAGACTTGCTTTTGCTTTGGTTTGGTGCATACTCAATATGAGTTTGGGTTTCAGTTTAAAAGCATAACTATGAAAATATTTGACAAACACCCAACTGACAGCGAGTGATTCCAGTCCATCAGCTACCTGTGGACTGGAATAAAACAATAACGATATACGACTCAAAATCAAAGTATCTCAGACATTGATGAAGAAGAGAGTTATTACCTAGGTTTAATTTTGGAATCACCATCAGAACATCGTGACATAGAAATGAAATTTCAAAAGAAAATGCTGATAAAACTATGAAGATACAAATTAAATGCTAAGAAAACTAAAACGAAATTACCATAAATATGAGTTCTTCAGTAGCAGTGTTGATGGTCCGGCGTCGAGAAAAAAGAGGCAGCGGGAGCAAAGACGAAGATGTGTCCGTCCTCTTAAAATGTCTTATAAAACCCCCCACATTTTTATGTTTACAATTTTAACCTTAAAAATTAAAAAACAAAGTGATACTATTTTTTAACCTATCTGCTGTTTAAAAAAAAGGAAAAAGAAAAAATAACCTTACACATTTATTTTTTTAAAATCTTTTTATTGTCCCTCTCTAACGATCATAAATTTCTCTCTCTATTAAATTTCTCAACTTAAAAGATGTTCTCGAGCCACCTCTATTTTAGTTTCGATTAAATTTGAGTATTAATAACCTTATTTCAAATCATCCCTTTTATTTTTATTTCTTAACAAAATCAAAAAAAAGATCATGACTTTTTCTTTAAAAAAAAACTTAATATTCATTCTTTATATGGACTATTTCAAATTCAATAAACTTTCTTGTGTGAGTAGTGAAATATTTATTTCAGTCCTAATTATCTCGCATAATCAGATAATATAAAGGTAAAATAATTTCAATAGAAGTATTATCTTCGGATAATAAAAATAGAAAACCAGAGTTTTTTTTTCCTTTTTTTTAACAGCAGATAGGTTAAAAAATAGTATCACTTTGTTTTTTAATTTTTAAGGTTAAAATTGTAAACATAAAAATGTGGGGGTTTTATAAGACATTTTAAGAGGACGGACGCATCTTAGTCTTTGCTCCCGCTGCCTCCTTTTTCTCGACGCCGGACCATCAACGCTGCTACTGAAGAACTCATATTTATGGTAATTTCGTTTTAGTTTTCTTAGCATTTAATTTGTATCTTCATAGTTTTATCGGCATTTTCTTTTGGAATTTCATTTCTATGTCACGATGTTCTGATGGTGATTCCAAAATTAAACCTAGGTAATAACTCTCTTCTTCACCAATGTCTGAGATACTTTGTTTTTGAGTCGTATATCGTTATTGTTTTATTCCAGTCCACAGGTAGCTGATGGACTGGAATCACTCGCTGTCAGTTGGGTGTTTGTCAAATGTTTTCGTAGTTATGCTTTTAAACTGAAACCGAAACTCATATTGAGGCTTTTACTGTAGTTACAAACATACCCTCAGTTTGTTCTTTGTTGGGTCTGGATTGATTAGGGAGCAGGTTGGATTAATTTAGTTTTGGCCAACCTTCTTATGTCATCGTTAAAAGGGTCACGGTTACTTTTGTCTCACGGCATAGGTTTTCCATTCCACGGAATCTTGTCAGTCAGTGTGTGTAGTTGTATCTTGCGTGCTGCATCGCTAGACCGGGAATTCGCTTAAGAAGAATTGCTTATCTCCTTGTTAATTCAGGCCATTTTATGCTGCTGTTCGTAGTTATACTGAATATTAATGCGTAATCTAATTGCAAAACAGAGATGGTAATTCCTCCACCTGTTAGGCCACCTAAACTTTCCAACTTTCTGAAGCCATATGTCCTGAGGATGCACTTTACGAACAAGTATGTGAGTGTGCAAGTGATTCACTCACCAACAGCCACAGTGGCTTCATCTGCAACCTCACAGGAGAAGGCCCTGAGGTCGAGCATAGGGTGCACTCGGGATGTGGCAGCTGCTTCCAAGATTGGGAAAATTCTAGGTGAGCGACTTCTTCTCAAGGATATACCTGCTGTTACTGTTTTCTTGAGGAGAGAACAAAGATATCATGGTAAAGTGAAAGCCGTTATTGATTCTCTGAGGGAAGCTGGTGTCAAATTGCTTTAGATTCAGCTTAAAGAATGGTAGTTCCTGCTAGTTCTTTGCTATAAATGATTGCCGTCTGTTGATCTATGGAATGATTGTGTGATGGGATATGTGTTTGTCATGTTTTGATTGTTTTATTTTGAACAGAATTTTAGTGTGCATTTACGACCTAGTTTAAGTGCTTTCAGGGAACTTGTAGAAGTGGTTGTTTTTGTTGAAGAAGGGGATTGGATTGAAATAGTTCTTGCTGTTTCGAGATTAGAAATAATTGTATGTTACTTCCTTTTCCCATTCCTTTCCTTTGTACCCTATGATGCACGCAAGGTATATATGTGTCACTTTCTGTTTTCTTTTATAAAGTTATTAGGAAATAAGTGATTGATGCAGATATTGCTATTCCGATTCAAAATTATGTAAAATTGTAGACAAATTCCAAATATTTAAACTGAAACCATTGGAAACTTACTTTCCATGTGTGTTGGATTTTTTTTAAATGATATACAAGTGGAATTTGATGGTGCATTTGAACTTATAATCAGCTCATATTATCATCTATTCTTGATTATTATAATGAAAAACTTTGCTACCCTTACTATTTTGTGAAGTACAATTGTCCTTTTAATATAACTTAAAAGATGAAAGCTAAAAACAAGAGGTCTCACAACTGGCCTTCATGAGCCTTTGCTGACGGCCATGGGACACCGTTCAAATTAGGGGTGGGCATCCAGTTTGTTTTTACTGAGTTTGGTTTGGTTCGTTTCGGTTCTTTAGTTCGGTTCTTCTTGGGTTTTAATTTTAAGGAATTGCATGTTTTCGGTTCGATTTGGTTCTGGGCAAGAACTGAACCAAGTAGGATAGTGCTAGCCCTACCATTCATTAAGGAGATAAATGGGATTGTGGGATCTCTGTTGCCCCATTTACACGATGGTACTCTCCTTGGCGTATGAGCTTTCATTTACTACCAAATGGTGATTAAAATTTCGGACAATTTATAAAGCTGCCATTGTTCACTGCTACCACATTGCACAGAGTAACGACCGTTCTTCAAAGTGGTGGTACCCCTGGTTGTAAGACGACGACACCGTTCGTTTGTCGAAAATTTAATTGCTTTTTGGCGACAAATAGAAGCTAATATGTTCGCAAGAGTAAGTGCTAGTACTGTTGCACTATTAAAGCGACAGGAGTTAATCAAGCGACGGGAATCGGCTTTGCAAAATAAGAACTCGTGTTAAAGCACATTAGTCTTCAGCTGAAAACTATAAGGAGCTGGTGGCTGCATTTTGGGAATGTGTTTCTTATCGAATGTCCCGATTGCCATATCCACTAACTTCAGTCGTATGCAAGTCTAGAAAGCAATAACTTCCATTCATAAACAATGTGATCGATACAAGTTCGACATCAATGTTCCGAAATAAAATTTTTGAACTGAAAGGTACGAACAACAATATTAAGTACGAACAACAATATTAAATTGAAGGAACAACATTTACATCACTTCTGAGGTCGGCTGTTGCATGATATCTTGGATAAAAAATTTGATGTTGTTTATAAGAAGATCCCCCTTCTTCTAAAGCTCTCTTTGCCATCTCTCCAAACTCTTTGGCTCTTCTTCTTCTTCCATCTCTATCTCCTCCATCATCCATTAGTATGTTTATAGCCGTTTCGACATCTTCCTTCTTCACCAACACTCCAATCTTCTCTTCTTCCCCAAACTTCATTGGAACTTCCACTCCAACACTCACACCAATCCTTTAAACTTCCACAATCAATTTCTCGTTACAAAATTGGTCTGCAAAAAGTGGCCATGTAAGCATTTGAACGCCGGCTGATATCCCTTCTAAAGATGAATTCCAGCCACAATGTGTTAAGAATCCTCCTACTGCAGGGTGTGATAATATCATTACTTGTGGTGCCCAACCTCGGATCAAAAGGCCTCTCCCTTTAATCATTTCTTCAAAATTTTCTTCTACAAGCCATTTCTCTAGTTCTTCTAATTTATTTCCTACCCTTGTAAGCCAAATAAATGGTTTCTTAGATGCTTCCAGGCCTAAACCAAGCTCAATCAGTTGTGAAGATGTTAGATTGCAAATACTTCCCAGGCAAACATACACTACCGAGCTTGGTTGTTGCGAATCAAGCCATGTTAAGCATTCGGGAATATCAATTGCTGCTTTGTTACCTCTCTCTACCTTGTCTAAGCTTTCTTTGTTGCACAGAGAAACAGGGCCGATGCACCAAACTTTTCCTTGTTTGGCGTTCTTGTATTCTTTTACGGATGCCGACTCAAGCTCTTCGAAGGTATTTATAATGACCCCGTATGTTTTCTTGTCAGCTGCCAAAATTTTGTCATTGAACTCTTTCAATTCATCAGTCGGGGGGATATTGGTAACTGAACTTTAGTAAATTCAACGTGATGAGGGAAGCCAGGTACCTTAAAGTATTCTGAATCAGATGAAACATTCTCGTGAACCTTTGAAACACGCAAGATGTCCAAGCATAAGAGACAGAAGCAAGAAAATCCATGGAAAATAATCCTTGGAACATTGAATTTGGCAGCAGTATCCACCGTCCAAGGAATGCACATGTCAGAAATTATGCAGCAGGGCTGAGGAGTCTGCTCTCTGAACAAATTTTCAAAAGGCAATTGAAGCTTTTGAAGTGACGTCAAGAAGTTGTAGGCCAAGTCTATTGAAGGAAGCATGTCGAAATTCTCGCAACCTTCAGGTAATCCTGCCTCTTGCCATGGAAATTGTATTTCAGTGAGTCGGATTTGTAGTCTGCATTGTAGGGCACGAGCAAGCACTGTTTTGAACCTTGCTGCATTAACAGGGGTTGTGACCATTGTCACAGTAGCTCCATGCTGTGCAAGCAATCTAGCAATGTCAAACATGGGAATCAAATGGCCTTGAGCTAAGAAAGGAAGCAAGATAAAATGAAAGTTGCTGGTTTCCGACGCCATGGCTGAATCAGGATAGACGAGGCAATCTCTTCTTTTCACAGGGGGCCAAATGAAATTTATGGCCGAATAAGCCAAAATGCTTACGCAGCCTCCGACATCACAATCAAGTTGCTGCCACTCCTTCGCATAAATGAATTTTGGTTCTCTTATATACCTTATATCCCGTTTCTACATTCCTTTCAGAAGCTAGACTAGTTCTTAAAGGTGTGGTTAATGTTCTTACACATTGACTTAGTTGGGTACTATTATTTTTTTAAAGTTAAAAAGAAATTCTAAGGTAAAATATTTGTGAATTTATTTGTCAATCTTCCACTTTATTTCTATTGGCACATAAGTTTTGAATTCTGCATTGAGTTCTAAGTTTTGAATTTTCTATTCTGTACTTGAGTTCTGAATTCACAATTTTCTGTTCTAAGTTTCGAAATTCCAATGATCGATTGAATTCAGAATTCCATTAGTCAGTTACATTTTTCTATAAATAAAAGCTATCAATGTGAACATTTATAATTCATCCAGGGTATATTGAATGATAATGAAAGTTCTATCTTTCCCTATTTCTTTTTATTTTTTATTTGACTATTAGAATACTTCTACATAGGCATAATACGTTATGAGCATGATATGGCTCTGGTACATGGAGTACTTTATCCCTTTACTCTTTTATTTCATTTTTATATTTAATACAACTATCCTTACAAGTATGCTTTGTGGTTGTCATTAATTTGAATCTTCCACATTAGGAAATAAGGTTTAGATTTTGTTTATTTTCTACTAGTGCTCTACAGCGAAGACTTAAATCAAGAATCTGAAGAAAGCAATTAAAGATTGAAGTTTTTAACTTCAAAATTTAGAGATCTTTCAGTACATCAGAAGATTTTGAATATTAATTGAAGAGATTCATCTTAATGCTATAGACCTCGCAACATAATCAAGCTTGCTAACAACACTTCCGCTCAAGATCGCACCAAAGCCATGATCTTCCTTCGTCATCTTCTTCATCAATCCCTAAAAACAGGTCGTCAAAGATCTACAAGAGAGATTTGCCACCTAAAGTCATTAATTATTCTTCTTCATTTTAGTGGTGAAACCTTCGACTACGAGAGCATCAAAAAATATAATTCTGCATTATTCAGAACCAACCCACAATTAATATTGGGTGGATGGAAGTCCATTTAATATGTTTTATAAACTTTTATATTTAGATCTATATTGCTTTTATATATTAGGATGTTATCTAACATACTTTTCTCTTGAAAGGATATAAATGTATTTAGCTAACAGTACAACTATATATATTATTATTTGTAATGAGGAATATTTGTGAGTTTAATATTAAGTGAAGTTAAGGTGAATACTATCTCTTGTAGATCTGATTAAGGGCCTTGGAAGAGTCATGTTCATATTAACAAATGGTACATACTTATGTATTTGTGATGCTCTGTAGTCGCATAAATCTAGAAGAAATCTTTTGACATTCAAAAAAGTTCGTTAACTAAATTTCCTATAGAGACAGTATATGAGAATAATTCGAACTTCTAGTGTCTCTGACCAGAAACGTACATTTAAGAACCTTTTAACTCTCAGTTGGTTTGTATTATACAGAATTAAAAGCTACTAAAAACTATGCAGTAATGAACTAGAAACTTTGTGATCCATCATGATCCTCTCAGTCACCCTGGATTAATCAAGGATTTCGTATATAGCTAGAGCGACCCTCACAAATTGCGAATACTAATTTGTTAAGAATTAATCGGATTGAGACTATAGCGTCATCGTTTGCTGGAATTGAAATATCTGTGAGATCGGGGTCACAATTTGTATCGATTAAACAAATTGTTGGAATTCCCAAAGTGATACATTCTCGAAGAGCCGTATATTCTTCTTGCTGATCAACGACGATTACAATATCGGGTACCCTCGTCATATATTTAATCCTGCCCATATACGTTTGCAGACGCGATAATTGTCTCTTCAAAATAGCGGCATCCCTTTTGGGAAGACTGTTGAGTCTCCCCCCTTTTTGTTCCGTTCTCAAATCCCTGAACTTGTGAAGTCGCGTTTCCGTAGTGGACCAATTGGTTAACATACCGCCGAGCCATTAATTATAATGCATAGAATTGTTGAAAATTCTAATGGATGCCCTTTAAAGAATTTGAAGATTCTTTTATCTTGTGAAAATAGTTGCAGGTAAGTTAGTAATCAAACCATTTATTTTAAAAGATAGTCTTGAATCTCCATTATTTTTATAAATAATTTAAGGAGGTATATGCGAACTTATTCACCCACTTAGTGGTTGATGCATTTATGTGATGGTCATGTTTATTTATTATCTACACATGATGTTGCATTTTTTTAGATAGCTTGCATAAGATATTAGGTCAAGTGCACATGCACAGTTTCTAGACTATCCAATCAAGACTATAAGACTAGACAATGAGTATGAATTCACTTCTAAATTTTTTTATGATTATTACATGGCATTTGAGATTGTTACAGAACACCTAGTACCACATATGCGTACTAAAAGTGGATTAGCAGAATCCTTTATCAAATTCCTAAGAGTAATTGTAAGAATATTATTGTTATATATTCAATTACCTACTTCTAAATAAGGACACACTATTTGCACAATGTGGCATTGACTTGCTTGAGGCCTGACATCTATCACCAGTATTTCTCATTACAATTGATACTAGAGCATCAACCTAATATATTACATCTACACAGTTTGGTCACACTGTACAAGTGACTGTTGCACCTCCCCAGCATACTAAAACGGGACCCCCATGACATTTAGGGGTTTATGTGAGATTTGACTCACCATCTATAATCATCATATATACCAGCTACAAATGAACTTGGCCGAGTAAGTTTCCTACTAAGCATTCTAATAAAAGGTAGCTGTTGAATCCTCTATGACAAGCTTGAAGTGTGGTAGACCACTTAGTTCAAAAGATAGTACTGCATATAAATAAAAAATAGTGAAAAATTAAGATCATATTATTGTTAATGATCAAGCTATAATTGAGAGTGTTCTTTTAGAGGAAAAGTTCTTTGATGAGATCTGTGTCCTTATAGTAACACTTCCTCTTAAAGAGGCAAATACCTAATAAATGGACTAAGCCCTTGATGCCCTTGATGAGGCTCAAAATGAAAAAAGTCTATAAGCGTTGTTCACACACAGAAAGTGTAGAATTATAAAGAAAAAATTATCAACAATGTTTTTGCGTTCACAGTGGCCATAACTTATTAAATGATGATATTGAACCACATTCCATCAATAAATTCATACTAATGCATGATTGGCCCAAATGTGAAGAAAAAATCCACGTAGAATTGGTTTCTTTAGCCAAATGCTATGTTTTTAGACATTTAGTAAAAAACTTATTGGTATTAAACTTGTTGGATATAAATGCATATTTGTTCGAAAACGTAACAAAAAGAACGAGGTCATTAGATATAAGTACAATTTGTTGCACAAGGTTTCTCAAAGATACTTAGCATTAATTATAAATGAACCATATTCATCAGTAATGTATGCAGTTACATTCTGATTCTTGTTTAGTTTGGCTATATCTTAGAAGCTTGATTTGCATGTTATGGATGTGGCGACAAAATAATGGTATAGCTCATTCAATGTGTGTTTGTGTGTGTGTGAAATCCTAAATTATTCAAAATGCTTGAAGCATCTCAGTCACCATAATATAACTAATGTTTTATAAAGCTATAGAAATCTTTGTATGCATTAAAATAATATGGACATATGTGGTATGATCATCTCAGTGGATACTTGATTAAGGAAGGATACATAAATGACCCTAATTGTCCTTAAATATTCATAAAGAAGTCAGAATACGGATTTACTATTATACCGTTAAATAACGACTATATCAATTTAATTAGAACTTGAAGATCTCCAAAAGGTTGTTGATTATTTGAAAAGGGAGTTTTAAATGAATATTTAGAAAAAAAAACTAGATACTATCTTGGGCTACATATCAAGTATAGATCTAATGGTATCTCTATCTATCAATTAAATCATACAAAGAAAATATTAAAATATTTCAATATGGATAAAGATGACCCATTAAATACCCAAATGGTAGTCCGGTCTTTTGATCCTAACAAAGATCTTTTTTATCTTAAAGAGAATGATGAACATATATTGCATTCTAAAGTACCATTTTTGAATGTCATTGGTGCTTTAATGTATTGGCCTATGCATACTTTTTCACTAAACGTGTCAGCAAGGTTTAGTTCTGAACCAATTGGACAACATTAGAATGGTGTCATGCATATATTTCATTATATTCGTAGGAATATTGATTTGAGCTTATTTAATTCTAATAAATTAACAAAAAAATTAGGTCTTTTTGGTTATGTTGATGCAAGTTATTTATCTTATCCTCATAAAGTTCATAAATGGGATATGATTTTACTTACAATGGTACAGTAATTTTTTACAAATCTGGGAAGTTGACTCTTACTATATCCTTGAATTACTCTAACATCCTTGCATTCATGAAGCATGTTAAGAATATGCATAGTTGTGGTCTATCATTCATCACATCCAGAGCACCTGTAAATTATCTTTAAGTGCGGATGCCCCAACATAATATATAAGGATAATGCTGCTTGCATTACTCAACTCAAAGGAGGATATATTAAAAGAGACGAAATATCATGAGCTCTAACATGACAAGAATATTGATATTAAGTAGATACACTCTATATATAATTTTATAGATATATTCACTAAAACTCCACCCACTTCAACATTTGAGAAAATAGTATACAGTACTGGCATGCATCATTTGAACAGATTATCAAATTGATCATTAGTGGAGCAAACATTAGGGGAAGTACAATCTTGCAAAAGAAGAAATTCTACAACTAAACTAGACACATGTGCATTGTACTATTTTTTCCTCTTGACTAGGTTTTTTCATTTGATTTTCACCGCGAAGTTCTTAATAAGCAATTTTAAAGAAATAGTCATTAAGCCTAACTAATTAGATAAAATTATTAAATTCACAATTCCAAAAAAATATGAGCACACATACTGCGTCTCATTTTTTTAAAGTCTACAATTAGGTTTTAATTACATATATATACTACACTGTAGTAGCAGTGTGGCACATCAAAATATCAAAATTAGCAGCACCATTTTCTGTGAATGTCCATACTACTACTATCATGCCATTCACTGTAATAGTATTTTTCTACAACATAAAGCCCCAATTAGTAGTTTCTATTTTGGCAAAACAAAAGATTAATTATTTCAAGAAAAAGAAAAAAACATCTTATATGTAAATAAAACATTATTTTTAAGGAAAAATAAAAAAACATAAAGCCAATTTAAGCGACTGCTTTGCCCTTCAAATCTCTCTTTGTTTGAATTGGGCTAGATTGTGGAGTGATCCCACTAGATTTGCCTCCCTCTCCAATTTCAATGCCTCTTCTTGGTGGCATTGAAAATTGATCAAAAGCTGAGTTTGTTGTTGTTGATGCATTCATTTGTCTCTCTTTTCCTCTGCTTATTCCTACTGCTTCTTTTGTTGCTGCTGTTTTCTTTGTTGTTGAACCTGTTGTTAATTGTTTTGGGGTAGGCGTAGAAGTATTAGGTGACGGCTGAGCTACTGATCCACTAGGTGTTGAGTTTCCGACAGCGTTCACTCTTGTAAATGATGCTCCTGAGCTTGAGGCTACTGCCAAGTTCTTGCGATGCTTCTGTTTAGCACAATTAAGTAAATTTTATAATTATAATGTTAGTACACCCAATCCTTATGATAAATTCATATTACTCCCAATATATAGTTACAAGACTTTAATTTATATCCCAAAAAATGTGAAAACATCAGTTTACCCCATATATAGTCACTCTAGGTGGGGGTAATTTCAAGATAACGTAATAGTATCTAAAAGAATTTGAAAAATTAAAAATTCAAGTGTAAGTAACTTTAAACCGACCAATATGCGCCTGGTCTTCTTATGTGCATTGGCTGGATAAACAGGGCATCCCTTTATATTGTGACCAATACCTCAACAGTATGAACAACATACTGCAAGCATTTTTCTATGTGCTGGTGGTTTATCAGCCTCCCTTCTTTTACATGCCTTAGGCTTGCTAGGTGATTTTTAAACAATTGGGGGTAATATTTCATCAGTTTCAACATGTTCCCATTTAGATTTGTCCAGTAATAGATGAATAATGCCAGCATAGCATCTCAAATATGCATCATTTAGGAAATAAGGGGCAATAGACTTCTCATAAGTAGCCCTAATGTGAGCTATACAAGGCATTACATGCTTACAAGGTAAGCCACTGATCTGCCACAACCCACAACTACATGTATGCTTATTAAGGTTGACAATATAAAACTCTTGGCCTATTTCAACTTCATATAAGGCATCACTTGTTGGTATGACGTGATAATTCCTACTAACCTTTAGCACGCTGTTAATCTTCTTGTTAATAAAAGCAGGAACATCACTTGGCCACTTCAAACAAGTTTGTCTTCTCTCAATTATTGCTTTCATCATGCGCTTCTTAATGTATTTCACCAAAGCTATAACTGGTGGTTTCCTCATTTCACCAAGTCATGCATTCCAACTCTCTGTCATGTTGTTTGTTGTGTGATTACACTTTACAAACTTAACAAAGGCCTGCACTAACCAATGCTTAGGATTTAACTTTCTCAGCCACTGAAATGAATCTTCATCAATTTTTCGTATGCCATTCGTTGCCTTTACAGAAACATCTTTACTTGATGTTCTAACTGCCCTCCAAAACTCACCTGTCAACTCCACTTGTGGGAATCTTGTCTTGTGATTCGCAAACACATGTCTTGCACAAAACCTATTTTGTGCTCCAATGAACTCCAAATGAAGTGCATTAAATACTCCCGTTTGCATGTCAATCATGAATGTCATTTACCTATCATCAACTAAATACTCTTGCAAGTGGCCCAAAAACCAAGTCCCGCTTTCAGTATTCTCAGAATCACAAGCACACATTGCAATGGGAAATATCTTTTGATTTGTATCCAAACTTACTGTTGATAACAACATACCTTCAAATGGGCCCTTCAAGTGATAGCCATCAAGCCCTATGAATGGCCTATAACCCTCCTTGAACCCATCTCTAAGGTCTAGGAAGCTCATCATAAACCTTTGAAACCTGCACTTATCAGCAAGTGCGTCATGCTTTGTCACCTTCAACAAGCCAATGCCCTTGACATTTGTTGTTTAATGACATTTGCATAATCCCGTAATGAGTTAAAGCACTCAACATGGTCACTACCAACATTTGATTTTAAAATTCTTCTCTTTGCCCTATAAACTTTTGTGGAGCAATAGTCACCCCATGCATTTTTTTCAGATCATTTACAAGTGTGTCAACACCTATCCTTGGATCAGCAAGCACTTTATTGCGGTACTTTCTTGCTATCCAAACTTCATTTACCCTAGGATTGTTATCAAGGCCTCTACAGGTGTGTCTGTTGTGTAAAGTCCGAAATTTGACAATGCCTTTAACCCTCAAATGCCTTTTCCATTACAAAAGCCTTACAAATATCAATAATAACACCAATTTAGGCATGATATCTTTAAAATTAAAAGCAAAACCAAAATATCAATCACCAAAACCAAAATATACACAGAATATATCAATAACTCAGTTTTTTAGTTATTATTTTTAACTGATTTTAGGGTAGGAAAATCCAAAATCAATTTAGAATAATGAATTTGTTATTTTGGGAGAGATGGGGTACTTCACTAGTTTGCTGTGTGGGGTGTGGTGTATCCGAGATTTTTGGGAGGTGAGTAGGAGGGAGTGAGAGATAACTACTGTGGAAGGTCAGCAACACACAAAATATTCTCCGAAGTGGGCTTCGCACTTGCAAAACAGTGAAAATCGAGGTTAGAGGTGAAGCCGGGGGGGTACCTCTGGCGTTCACACTCCGACGCTCAAGTTAGCAAACTCGAGTGTTCTAGGTGAAGAGAGCTAGCTAGCCCTCTGTAAATTAGGGTTTAAGGTTGAAGAGAAGCTGGTTTTTGGTGTGGAAGTGTGAATGGAGAATATTGGTGGAAGGAGAAAAGCTTATGAAGAATGAAACCTAGGTGCCTTTATATATGGTGTACCTCAGCTGCCACATGGCGTACCCTTTTTGGCTAACGTCCCTTTGTTGTTTTCATGATTTTGGGCCGTTGTATGCATGCTCTAGGCATATCTCGTCATTTGGAGACGTGGCGCGTGCTGGCGAGTGGTCCCGGGATACCTCTGCAGTAGCTATCGAGTAGGTGATGAGGGGAACACTGTCTTGGGTATAATATTCTGCATTTTGGCAGGGCTGGCAGGCGATTGTCTCCTCTTTTTACACATTGTTTTCGATTCCTTTTTCTGACAAAATCAAATGAAATCTTTTAGGAGGCGGAGACGTTTCTCATGGTGGATATTTTGGAGGATTCTCTTATATGGTTTTGTCAGATACCCTAAGATACCTGGGGTACCTCTTTCTACTTGGGGTACCCCTTTCTTTATGGGTTACCTCATATTATGCGGGGTACCCCTCTCTATATAGGGTACCTCACATCGCGCGGGATATCTCAATTCACGCGGGGTATCTCACTTTATTCGGGACTTATTCTATTAATTGACACGTGGTGCTTTTACTGTTCTTCCCATTTTTCCCTCAAACAGTTATGTATGCTAAACAACCATTTTTTTAAATCTCTAGCAGCAACTGATTTGTAAAGGAAATACTATAAATCTTGTTAATGGTACAATGAAAATTCACTAAGAATTAGGGTTTAAACCTATTTTTCTTCAAATAATAAAAACTATAGAACAAATTTTTCATATATGCAGGTCATTGTTCTAGTTAATATTGTCCTGCAGTTTAAAAAAATGCTGCTAAACCCTTTGAATGGAAATAACTGAATGAAAAAAAAATTCCTTACCTCTGCCATCGTAAGGTTGTTGTTACTAGCAACCATTCTTCAATGGTCATTTTCTTTTGTCTTTCGAACAAAAAATGCATTGTTTATGGCTAATATTTGATGCTCTGTTTCTCTCTCTAAACTATAAACAAGATGATGGTTCGCGTTAAGAGAAAATGATCCTTTGCTATTTTTAAATTTAACTACTTATCTATTTTCTCATTAAAAATTTGAAAATAATTTATTTTATATTACCCTATATAAAATTATAAAATTCTAGGGAGTGGTTGAAAGATTACCTTGATTTGACATGTCATAATTCTTTACGCTAACGCTGGTTATGGTATTTGTTCAAATACGATTTTACCGTTTAAGCTCATAACATTAACGGAAAGATCATGATAATTGGGGGATTGAGTGATGTTTTCGTATCCTTGGCGGGTATTTTGAAGCTAGTCACTCTAGTAGGGGGCACAATAAAATTTACCCTTGCTTATTAGATGGTTGATGTGTTCCCTCCAATTTACTCCAAAACTTCCAATGAAATAAAACGAATATTAATAATGTGTTTCTAAAGTTTACGAGTTACCTATTATTAATATTTTCTCAACTTTTACTCTTTACTTAATATTTAAAAAAATTATTTATTACTAAAAAACAATTCTAAAATTTTGGTGATGCTACAGGTACGAGACTGGTTCTGCCATCCTGAAAAATGAATTAGCTAGGCTAATGAGCTTCAATAATGAGGTTTTTCACTAGATGAAATTAGGGCACCGAAATCACCACCATTCTCCGAGTGTAAATGTTGTGTTTTGATCAAATAAGAATAAAATTTAATTATGAAAAGTCATGATACTTGGTGGAGTTGTGGTCAAATTTAAATATGAAAAATCATGATGCTTGGTGGGGTTGTGGTCAAGTCTAATTATGAAAAGTCATGGTGCTTGATGGTAGGTATTGCAAAAATTACAATGTTTGGTGGCGGGGTGTCGGTTTTAAAAGTTTATATAAGGACAAGGGAGATGGCTTTCAAAAAATAATTCAATTCTTTATAAGTCTTATCCTTATCAATTTCCTATAACATAAAAATAAAAATTTTGTCAGATATAAAGTGTTCATATTTTCCTAGTAAATTCTTCACTTTTGCTTGGTGCAGATTCATATTAAAGGCTTGTCATATCTTGAAAACAACTTGTCAACAAACCCATAAGCAATCTCTACCAAGATGGGGCAATTAACGCTTTAAGGAAAACGTATTCAATACGTGTTTCAAGTCTTTATCTACGATTGTTATTATTTTATTTATTTAACAATCTTAAAGCGTTAATTTTGGAGACCAAAACCACCATTGCCACCATCAAATTGATGAATCAAGATTTGGTGAAACTAGATCACTTTGATGTCATTGGCAAGACAAATTGAAGTTCATGTTGACTACTCTGAAAATTTTCTTTATTTTAAATCCAAATTTAAAGGCCATTCCAGAACCTACAGAAACAAATAGTGAAGAATTGAAAGCAGAGCGTAAGAAACGACAAGAAGATGAACTTATATGCCGGGGACATATTTTGAATGCCTTATCAGACAGATTGTATGATCTCTAAACCAGCACTTCTTCTGGGAAGGTAATATGGAATGCCTTGGGATACAAATACAAAGCAGAGGAGGAAGGTACAAAGAAATTTTTAATTTCTAAGTACTTTGATTTTAAGTTTATTAATAACAAACCTGTGTTGCCGCAAGTACATGAATTGCAAGTTGTTGTCAACAAATTGAGGGTTGTCAAAATTGATCTTCCAAAACCATTTCAAGTTGGAGCAATAATTGCCAAATTGCCTCCATCTTGGAATGGTTATAGGAAGAGGATTAGTCACAATAGTGAAGTTTTTTCTCTTGAACAAATTCACAAACATCTTCGTATTGAGGAAGAATCGAGATCAAGGGATAAAACTGAAGAGTCTTATGAAGGCACATCAAAGGCCAATATTGTGAGCAAGCGCAAAAGTTAGGAGTAACCATAAAGAAAAGGGAATTCTCTTGGTCCTAAAAAGGATAACAAGAAATTCAAAAGAGCCAACGGAGCATGCTTTGTCTGTGGCAAATTAGGACATTTTGACCGTGATTGTAAGTTTTGGAAGATGCCAAATAAAGAAGAAAAAACAAATACTATAGAGGAAGAGATTGTCCCTGTTGTGAGCGATATCAGTGCTATCCATGGCAATGTTCAAGGTTATGGTATGATATTTGTGCCACAGTTCATGTTTCCTATGGTTTTTTCAAGGCTTATGAACATGAGATTCAGACGGGAAATGAAGGCCAATCCAAAGTGCTTGGCAAAGGGAATGTGGAATTCTTTTTTTCACTTCTAAAAGGAAGATTATTTTGGCCAAGTTCTTCATGTTCCCGATATGAATAGGAACCTTGTCAGTGGGGATCTTTTTATCAAGCCTGGAATTAAATTTGTGTATGAATCACGCAAATTAATTTTGTCCAAAAATGGCATATTTATTGGGAAATGGTACTCTTGTGATGGAATGATGAAATTATGTACTATTGACAATAATGGTAATAAAAATAATTCTTTGGCTTATATGGTTGATTCCATTTCTTTATGGCATGGTAGATTAGCACATATGGGAATTAGTACCAATGAAAGAATGGTTAAATGTGGTATGCTATCCTGTGATATAAATAATTTTGAGAAGTGTGAAACATGCATAAAAGCCAAAATGACCAAGAAATCATTTCATAGTATTAAAAGATCATATGAACTTTTATACCTAATACATTATGTTGTGAATTAAATGATATATTAACTAGAGGTGGTAAAAGATATTTTAGAACATTTATTAATGACTGCTCTAGATATACCTATTTTTATTTGTTCAGACATAAAGATGATTTTTTTTAATGTTTTTAAGACTTATAAGGCAGAAGTTGAAAACCAATTAGGAAGAAAGATTAAAATCCCAAGAAGTGATAGAGGTGGAGAATATTTTCCAAATGAATTTAATGCATTTTATGATGAAAATGGTATAATACATCAATGTTCTGACCCCATACACCTCAGCAAAATGGATTAGAAGAAAGAAAATATAAAACTTTTCAAGAGATGATTAACTCCATGTTATTAAATGCTAAATTGCCATTTAGTTTATGAGGAGAAGCAATTCTTGCTGCATGTCATATCCTTAATAGAATTCCTTTAAAGAAATCTATGATTTCTCAATATGAGATATAGAAAGGAAGATTACCTAATATTGGATACTCTAAAGTGTGGGGGTGTCTTGCATATTGTAAGAACACGGATCCAAAGAGAACAACATTGGGTCTAGGTGCTATTAAATGTGCATTTGTTAGATATACTATTAATAACAAGGCATAAAGACTCTTAAATTTGGAGTCTAATATCATAATTGAATTTAGAAATGTGGAGTTCTTTGAGAATTTATTAACTTGTGAAAAAAATCTCAAACTCCAGATAATAAAAAATTCTCAGAAGGAGATAATTCATAAGGTTGTGCAACAACCAAATGAACCTCATAAAAGCCAAAGAGTAAAAAAAAAACAAAAAGAGTTGGAATCCAATGAAATTGATTCTCAATTAATTTCCCATTACTTGGTAGAAGGAAATAATGGGGGCTTAATTAGAAAAATACCCATTGTTCTTCAAATTGAAGATGATCTAAAAAGTTACAAAGAAGCAATGGCTTCTAGAGATTCTTCGATTGGAAAGATGCAATAAATGATGAGGTGGATTTAATTAGATCAAACCACACTTCGGAAATTGTTGACTTACCACATGGTTCTAAACCAATAGGTGGTAATTGGGTATTTAGAAGAAAATACTATACGTATGGTACCATTCAAACTTTTAAGGCTAGATTAGTAGTCAAGGGATTTAGACAAAAAGAATGAATTGATTATTTTGACATATACGCACCTCTGGCTAGAATAATTTCTATCAAAATACTATTTGCTTTAGCTTCAATCCATAATCTTTATATTCATCAAATGAACGTTAAAACTGCATTCTCAAATGGAAATCTCGATGAAGATATTTACATGGAACAACCAGAAGGGTTTGTTCTGCCTGTAAATGAATAGAAGGTATGCAAACTTGTCAAATCATTGTATGGATTAAAACAAACACTTAAACAATGGCATCAAAAGTTTGACTCTGCTATTCTTTCTAATGGTTTTGTTAACAACAATGTTTATATGTTAAATGGAAATCTCGATGAAGAGATTTATATGGAACAACCAGAAGGGCTTGTTCTACCTGGAAATGAATAGAAGGTATGCAAAATTGTCAAATTATTGTATGGATTAAAACAAGCACTTAAACAATGGCGCCAAAGTTTGACTCTGCTATTCTTTCTAATGTTTTTGTTAACAACAATGTTGATAAGTGTTTATATGTTAAGATTTTTAATGATTTTATTGTTATAATTTGTCTTTATGTTGATGACATGTTAATTCTGAGCAACAATATGAAGTGTGTGTTAAAAACAAAGAGATTTCTGCCTTCTACATTTTAAATGAAGGATTTTGGACAAGTTGATACTATTTTGGGTATAAAGGTAAAGCAAAATAAAGAGGGATTTGCTTTATGTCAATCTCATTACACTGAGAAGGTGTTAAAGAAGTTTAGCCATTTGAATGTCAAAGAAGCTAACACTCCTTTTGATCCAAGCATCAAGCTTATTTCAAATTGTGGAAGAGTGGTGGCTTAAATTGAGTATGCAAGTGTTATTGGAAGTCTTATGTATGTTACGTAGTCTATTAGACATGATATCACATTTGCAGTTATTAAACTTAGTAGATTTACTAGCAATCCAAATGTTGAACACTGGAAGGCCATTAGTAGAGTTCTGGGTTATTTGAAGAAAACCAAAGAACTTGGTCTCCAATATTCAAAATTCGCTACTATTTTAGAAGGATATATAGATGCCAACTGGATATCGAGTGTAGGCGATAGCATATCCACTATAGGTTGAGTATTTACACTTGGAGGGGTGCAATTTCTTGGGGATCCAAGAAACAAACTTGCATCACACACTCAACCATGGAATATGAGTTTATTGCTTTAGCAGCAACATAGAAAGAAGCTGAGTGTAAAAGGGATATTCTTTTAGAAATCCCATTTACTTCAAAGAATTTATCTGCATATGAACTTTGAAGTGGTGCACTGCTTTACATGAGTGTTAGAGTTTCTCTCAAGAAAGTTAATGAAACAGGATTAGCACATGGCCATTAAAAGTGCTAAGCGAGAATAATGTGGAAAATATGAACACAAAAGTAGTAGTGTGTATGGTGTTACTGATTTGGTCATAAAAAAGCCCAAAAAAAAGCAAAAAAGATATAGAAATAGTTGGTTTAAAGCTTCAAGCTACCTGGAATTTTGACTAATCTTTGTGATACTTATACTAAGGTAAGGTTCAAATCGAAATATACATTTCTTTATGCATAAACTATGTAATATTTCTGGCTGGTGTCTCCTTTCTTCATTTTTTACCAAGTGGGGATTGTTGTGTTTTGGTCAAGTAAGAATAAAATTTAATTATGAAAAGTTATGATACTTGGTGGAGTTGTTGTAACACCCCAAATCTAACACGTGCGGAGTACGTGAAGAAGGAGGTTACTCATAAATCATAATCTTTACTCATAAGTTTTAAACTGAAATACCTCCAATTCTTATTCAAATAAAACCGCATATCCAAACGTCTAGTACTAAATAATTTCTCCCGAGAACATAAAAATAATAACAAAAGCCTCAAACTCCAAATAACTAAATAGCAACACGAGTTTATTCCTCCTCTTATTTAAATAGCAAATGGAAACGGAAAATTACTAACTCTAAAGCTAAATGCACCTCTTAAAAGAAACTTAATCTGCAAAAAGTAATGACGAGGGGTGAGTCGTCAACTCGGTATGTAAAACCATTCCTAACACACTATGCTTATCGATACTAAAATATTGCAAGCCTTATTTTGTTTAAAACATATATCGTAACCCATAAATTTCATAAAACGATGTACCACGATAACATAACATAAATTCTTAATAATTCAGAATATCCAAAAGCATATTTACTTACGAAGTAAATCATATAATGTGTATACAGAAAACAAAAAGGTTAGCTCATGTCACATAGTATCACCTATAGTCCTGGTGACCCGACTAGACACAGAATCAGAATATCGTGTGCACACTCATAAATAATTAAACCATACATAGGCATAAAACATTCTTATCAGTTTCATAAATGTCCATAACAATAATTTAGGCTTACATAATATTTTAAGATAAAATCATAAAAGTAAGCATGTAACAAAATAACTTACATATTCAAAAACATTTATAAAACATTTTGTTAAAAAGAATTTAGCTTTAAAACATTTACATAAAACTAATTTTATTATCAAAACCAATTAATCCTTTAAGTAGTATAAAAACATTTTATACTTATAATAATAATATCAAAATACTTATATATATCCAGTATACTAGAAATGAAGTTACTTACCTCAACAAATGAATTTGAATTAACACACCTCTAATCTTCTAAGAGCCTCAATCACCTTCAATACCTTAAACAAATACAAGATATGGCAATTAATAACTTATTCTATGAATCTGATTTTCTAATCCATACCCGTACAGGTCTGATTCTCAGAATTTTGACTCTTAATCTAAAACTCAGAATGATATAATATTCTATAGAACTATTATGGACATCCATGAGTACCCCATATAAAATTTACAAGAGGATCCGATATCAAAAACATTTTAAAAACTATTTACTTCTCAGCAAATTCGAAACTGTTTTCACATAATCTAAACCAAATAGAATGGGTTCCGAGATTTTTATAAAATACAATACTAATCAGAAAATTAAGAGATTAAAACTGGGAATCCTAGACACATATATTAACCGGCATGTGAACGTTCAGAATTTTCTGAGTTCATTTGATGGTACAAATAGTCTTGTGAATCCGATTGCAATGCTGGAATCGTAGTTTTCCAGTGCAGTGGTTTCTATTTCAAAAATACATATGAAATTGAAAACGAAGTCGAATTTAGTGAAATAAAATTTAATCAAGAAGCCCTACATGTCTAGTTTCCAGAAATATAAATTTTATAAGATAATTCGTTCAGAAATTATAGGTTATCGAGATACTCATGCTGTCTAGAATTCCTGTGCTTAATGCATCAAGGATTGATTAACTAAACTCATAATAAATCAAAACCCTAAACAACGCCTAAATACATTCTAAATCATGCATTAAGATCTATAAACATGTAGAATCGTGCCAATATAAACTCTAGACAGAGAGATTAGAAATCCATTAAGAATAGGGAGAATAACTTACCCGTCGCTTTGATTCTCTCATAAACCAAAGTTTGAATCCTAAGATTTGGGTAGGAGCATAAAGAACAATAGAGAAAAAGAATAAACGTTGTGAACTTAGGGTTATGGAAGGAGAAAAGTATGCATTTATAGGGAATCTTAAGAAACCCTATTTACTAAGGAAAAATAACCCATTTTTTAAAACTATTTCATAAATAACTTGTATTTATAATTTCCATTCTTAATAAGGGTTATAAGCCACCCAAAATATCAATGAAAGCCCAATTTCCATAATGGAAATTTGTGGTGTTACAATTTCTCCCCTCCTAACAAAAATTTCGTCCTCGAAATTAAAAGGTTACCTTATGCAAGGAAGAGTTGAGGATGCTTCTCCAACATTTCTGCTTCTCGTTCCCATGTGGCTTCCTCAATTGAATGATTCATCCATCGAACCTTCACTAGGGGAATAACTTTATTCCTTAATACTTGTTCGTTTCGATCGACAATCTCAATAGGTTGTTCCTCATACGACATGTCTTCAGTTATCTGAATCGGTTGATAGTCAAGCACGTGTGAAGGGTCTGCGATGTACTTTCTTAACACAGACACATGAGATACATTGTGAAGCCTAGACAGAATTGGTGGTAAAGCTATGCGATAGGCCACCAGACCAATTCTCTCTAAAATCTCAAATGGTCCAATAAATCTAGGGCTAAGCTTCCCTTTCTTCCCGAACCGAAACACCCCTTTCCATGGCAATACTTTCAAGAAAACTAAATATCCTTTTTCAAATTCCATCTCACGTCTACCACAATCTGCATAACTCTTCTGTCTGTGTAACATATGCACTTTAATTGTCTTAATTAAGTGTGCGATTTAATTTTTCCGCTTCGAATCGAGATAAATTGAGCGCGATTAAGAGTTCGGGTGGTCGGATTTATTTTTCGTTTCGGGTCCGGTATAAGCTTAATCAGTATTAAGCTTATGTAAAAAAAAAAAAAAAAAAGAGAGAGCCGGTTTATATTTTGGTCGGGGGGAGCTATTTGGCATTTTGGAAAAAGAGAGAGAAAGAGACAGACGAGAGAGAGAGAGAGATTTTGACCCGTTGACCCGAGAACCCGACCCGCGACCCGCGACTTTGACCCGGTCGGATCTCCCGTTTCCGGCCACCTCACCGGTCGTGCTTGGTACCGTTTTGAAGCTTGAGAGACGAGCAACGGATCCCTGCCATCTTCGTCGCCGGAAACTACCTGGAACGCCGCCGGTTGAAGCCTGAAAACTCGCGGCCGAACCCGTTTTCGTCGCCGTCGATTTCGCCGGATTTTTGGCACGCCACCACTTGAATCTTGTTCCTCAGCTCACTAGCGTCATTTTCCGACCGACCCCGTCACCTGAATCGGCCGGATTGCCGCCGATTTGCTCTTGGAAGCTCGCGGTTTTGGGGAGCTCGATCCGCCGCCGGTAGAGCACGTGAGACGTCACCGCCGCCACCATTGAACTCAGCGTGGCCGAAACTATCAGACCTAAGCTCCCCGTCGCCGTTGACTGAAGTCCGGTCACCGTTGACCGGCAGGGGCATTTCGGTAATTTCATGAAACTTTGGGGGTGATTTTGTAATTTGTGAAATCAGTGGGTCAATTGGTAATTTGAGGTTAGGACAGTAAGGTAATTGTGATTTCGAGGATAATTCGGTAATTTAAGTTGTTAAGGACATTTCGGTAATTTTACGCTCCGAGGGTAATTTCGTAATTTCGGACATTGTGATTATTTCAGTTATCCGAGTTGAGAATAATTTGGTAATTGAAGCTTTTACGGATATGTTGGT
The DNA here is from genome assembly GCA_029633175.1 of Citrus glauca. NCBI lineage: Eukaryota > Viridiplantae > Streptophyta > Magnoliopsida > Sapindales > Rutaceae > Citrus > Citrus glauca. The sequence goes on from JAQOOD010000008.1 coordinate 15,027,053, forward strand.
TAAATAATGATGTTGAGGGCATTTTGGTAATTTTGGCATGTAGGGGTATTTTGGTAATTATGTACATGCGGGAATAATTATTATTGTTATATTTCGTTTCGAGAAGTATTATGTTATACTAGTTGTTCGGAGAATGATTATGTCGTTTTCTTGATTAGGAGGATCCGCGAACGAGAATCAACCCGCGGACGTCGTTGATACCAAGTCTGGTCATCGTCACTGTGAGTGGAATATACAAAACTTATTTTTATAAGTATATGTTGATTTTATGATACAGTGCAGTATGTTTTGAAAAATAAGTATTTGATGCTTCGATTTAATGATTTTAGAAAAGTAAATTTATTTACATGTGTTGATTTTATTCTTGCTGAGAAAAAGTTTGAATAATGATTTTATTATTGTTTTTGAATAAATGCTTGATATAGAATTGAATGGATTTGATACATTTGTATGAGATTTCAGATTTCAGATTTGTATGAGATTTGAATAAATGTTGAAGAAAGGAGAATGAGATTTCAGATGAGATTATATGTTTTCGTACATTTGTTTTAAATGTTATTTGAGAAATTGTTAAACAGTACCCTTCCCTCCAGATACAGAGAAACATGTAATGTGATACAGATGAGATGAGATGAGATGAGATAGAGGCCTTTGGGGCCCGTCTGAACACACATAGAGGCTTTGGGCCGTGTGTTTGGGCGCTTTTGCCTTTTGGGGGCTTATGCATGCACAGATATTGAGATGTATCAGTTATGAGATGAGATTTTCCCTATCTATCCGTTGTAGTCTCCGGGGCGTGGCGGTACCCAGATAGTACGTCATTACCTGTCCGTCGAGGTCCGGATATGATGAGATCATTCCCCTGGGTACTTGTTTGATGATAGTTTTTGATATTCAGTATTTGATATGATAAGTATTATGATTCCTTCGATTTTACGCAGATTTATGAACAATAGTATTTCAATGACTGATTTTGAATTAAATATGTTTAAATAAGTTCTTACGATGTTTTAATGCAATTGATTTTGAGAAAGAGAAATTAGTTTAAATAAATTTATTTTTCGGAAACTAGTATCCACTCACTGAGTTTTATACTCACCACGTTTTATTATATTTTATTTTCCCCCCACAGGAGATTTTGCAGGTACATCAGTCGACCCAGCATCGGTAGTTAGATTTGTAATTGTGGCCACGTGATGGTGTTAGGAGTCGTAGATTTTATATTTTGATATTTGGGATTTATGAGTTGTATTTACGGTTATGTTTTTTTTGTATTGAGGATAACCATTGTATTTGTGTTTATATTGAAGTGATTTGTGCGATATTTGAGATAATGACTGGAGAAGTTGGATTTGAAGTTTGAATGATTATTTGGGAGTGTTTTTTTGTACATTGTAATTTTGGGAATGTTGTAGTTATAGGGGAGGTTCTGTCGAATTTTCGGTAGAATCTTTAGATAGTATTATATTTTCGATCTGATTTTACGAGTTTAGATAGATTCGCCCTGGGAGTGCGGGGCGGGTCGTTTCAGTCTGCTCTGAGCTGTTTGAAGACTTCCTCTTATCAACTTGATTTTATCAAGGTAATCTGTAATAGTTCTGGACCCAAAAGTTTTCTTTCACCAACCTCATCCCAGCAAATTGGGGACCTACACTTTCTTCCATATAATGCCTCAAATGGTGCCATGCCAATACTCGAATGAAAGCTATTGTTATAAGCAAATTTGATCAACATTAGGCGCTCTTCCCAACCACCACTCAAGTCTAGTACACAAGCTCAAAGCATATCCTCAAGGGTTTGAATAGTCCTTTCGGATTGTCCATCTGTCTATGGATGGAAAGCAGTGCTAAATCTCAATTTCGTCCCCAACTCTTTATGTAAGCTAGCCCAAAATCTTGAAGTGAACTATGGATCTCTATCAGACACTATTGACACTGGAACTCCATGAAGCCTTACTATCTCTTTAATGAATAACTTAGCTAGTTGCCCTACATTGTCGGTACTCTTCTTTGCCATGAAATGAGCTAATTTCGTCAATCGATTGACAATTACCCAAATGCAATCACATCTCCTCCTAGAACGAGGTAATCCAGAGACGAAATCCATTGTTATGTGTTCCCATTTCCACTGAGGAATAGGAAGCATTTGTAAAGTTTCTGCTGGTCTTTGATGTTCGATCTTAACTTGTTGGCAGACTAAGCATCGAGACACGAAAGCAGCAATATCTCTGTTCATAATGCATCCCCATTATCCAGTCTAAATCCAGGCTTATGTCTGACACAACTTAAAAGTAATATTTAACTCCCAAGTATAAGAGTGTCATGTTGTATTATATCTCGGTGAGTCCGAGGTCGATCCACAGAGAAAAAATTTAATTTATTTATTTTATTTTATCTAAAAATTGAAAAAAAACTTGAATATAAACAACTTAATTTAATGAAACTATGGAATTGAACTAGTTAGGATTATGGATCCACTCTTAGAAATAAATAAAACTTAATAAATTCTTTTTGCCAATTTTTTTAGATTGATTACCCAAAAGATTAATTGTACAAATTATTATTATTTTCCCTTTAATTTTATGATGGATTAAGTATTTATTGTGCCAAAATTTAATTTGTCTACAATAAGTCAAAATACCATTTCACCATACCTTATATTAAGATCTTAAGAATTTATTGTGCCAAATTCATTTGTTTGTCTACAATAAATCAAATTTTTAAAATATAAAACATGTATAAAATTAAACAAAAAATACTTTAATTTATAAAATTAAAAATAGAATTTGATTAAATCATATTTATTACCTAAGAGTTTCACGTTTCCCTAACTGATATTATTTAGTTAAGCATAATTAAAATAAAAAGGAGTAAAATTGAATTACTTATAATTAAAAGTAATAAAAACAACTAAAATTGGAAATAAAACTAATTTTATTTATAAAAATAATTATACAAAATATTAAAAACACACCTGGAAATCAAGATTACAAGGAGATGGAGAGAATTTGAGAAGAAAAGAGTTGTAGAGAGATGATTAAAAACATAAAAATTAGACTCTATTTACAGAAAAATAAATTCATAATCCAGTGCTTTGCGGTCCATCATAAACTTCATGTATGTGCTCCTCATAATCTTTAGATCAAGATCCAATGGCTGGTCAAACTTCAAAAGGCAACATCACACGTGGTATCATTTGACTCGTCCGATTTGCCCAAAGAACGGTTGAGATTTGGCGGGTTAATGGGTGGATCGGGTTGACTCAAATACAAAGATTCGTATCCTCTAACTTGCTTCACCAACCATTGCCACGTGGCACAATCATGGCCATTGAATCATGGACGGTTAGATTTAGTCAAAATTGCCAGCTATCCCATGCACTCATATCTATTGTAAGCTCATTTCATCATCCAATCAGTGCTCGGTCAACAGGAAAAGTCAACTTTTTTATACAAGTCCAATTTTAAGCCGATCTTGACTGATTTTAAGGTTTTCGGACCTCCGGAATCCAAATTTGGCTTCCATTTATCTGTTTGGAGCCTCGAAATACGTGAAATTAATATTTTTTTCCTAATAAACACATAAAAATACACAAAATTAAATATATTTAAAACATTATTAATAATTCCTAATATATTGCATAAACAAAAATATAAATAATAATATAAGCATAAAATAACATATTATCGCTTGATAATTCAACAATTTTTAATACTAATCACACCTCCCAACCAGCTTATTGCTAGACCTCTAGTAATTAAAGCGTTATATTAAATTAAGATTTATAAAATTCACATGCAAGCTAATAGTTGTTCATCTATTCTCTAAATTACCAAATAAATGAACTCTCCCAAATTTCTTTACCACATTGATGTTCACTCATTATCCAGAATATCATCAAACCTTCTTTTGTGCTCAAGTAATTAACACAATATTTATGGGGCTTCATTAAAAGAAAAACAACATTTTCGTTCCAAAATTTATTAGAAATTATATCTTTAGGCAATAGATTATTCACATATATTTTTAAAATATTACATTTCTAACCCGTATAGCGAGCTTTAGGTCAGTGACTCCCAGACCAGTTGGCCTTAGGGCACTAGGTGTTGAAGCACCCCTACCGACTTAATTACTCAGGTTTCTAATAAACAAACAATATATCTATTACCCATGTAGTGAGCTTTAGGTCAGTGACTCCCAAACCAGTTGGCCTTAGAGTACTAGGTGTTGAAACACCCCTACGGACTTAATTACTTGAGTTTCTAGATATAAAAATATTTTTTTGTTTTGTTTTTTGATTTTTTTGTTTTTGTTTTTGTTTTTGCAATATACACTTTCTACTACCTTAGATACTATTCCTAATAAATCAAAAGAACTAAATGCTTTGAAATTTTAACTTACAACCCACTAGTATGTGTCATAATATGTGTGTGAAGAATGATTCAATAATATCTGTTAAATGAGTAAACAATTAAATAACTTAATAACCAAGTGGAGAGTTCATAAATTTGAGTAATTCAAAGAAAAGGAAACAAAAACAATTTACTATGAATCTCAAAAACAAAATATAATACAACAAGACTATTAGGATGCTTCTCAAAAGTTGTGACTCTTTACATGGCCATCCTAGACAAAAACAAAAAATGTTTGTTTTTTTTAATTTTTTTAACCAAGAAAAGAAAAGAGAAAAGAGAAAAACAACACACATATTTAAAAAAATACATCCATTATCCCCATCCCACAACCACAACCTAATCTAAACATTATCTTAAAATTTTATAATTTTACAAATACGCAAAATAATAATAATAATAATAATAATAATAATAATAATAATAATAATACAAGAGAATAATAAAAGAAGAAGAAGAGGAGGTCTCACCTGAACTTGATGCAGAAGCTTAAAAGAGGATAACAAAGATGAAGAAAAAGTCAGTTTTTTTTTAGCAACACCCTTGATACTAAGAAGATGCATTTCTAGAGGTACTATACTCTCTATATCCTGTTATCTTCGACTTAAATTTGTCCTAAGTTAGTCTTTACAGAAAAAAATTATTTTTTTATATTTTTTGTTTTTTGTAAACACATCACCAGGACTAAGACATTCCACAATTATCAACTATTCCATCCCCCAACCTGAAAAAGACATTGTCCTCGATGTTTTAAAAGGAAAGAGAAAGAGTTTAGAAGACAACACATGAACACTAAAACATAAAATATTTACAGACGGAGACTTAAATCTAAATCGCACTTCTTATTACTGCTACTGTTACCGCTACCATCATCCGTCGACCAATTCAGTGCAAAAGTCTTTGAATCTGGCTCTGGTGTATAAGATTGTAAAAGATCAAGTAACTCATTAGCAGTAGAAGCAGAGATAAAGAGTTTTTTTACAGAATATGGAACAAAATGATTCTTTATTGCATGGTTAATAAAAGTTAGCAAGTCGTCATAAAAATTATTAACATTTAACAAACCGATGAGTTTTTTATGAACGTTCAAGTGGGCCCAAGATGCAAATGTAATTAGTGCCTCAAAAGTTGTAAGATCTTCTGGCAAGAAAATAAAAGCATCAGCATTGTATTCATCATTTCTGATATTCTCTCTTGCATACTTGATACCACTAATTCTTCTCCAATTGGTGGGCCAGACATGCACACTAGCGGTTTCATGGCTTTTGGAATAATGCCTAGTACTTGGCTTCCTCTGGTAAAAATAGCTTTTAAGACAAGTCTTGATAACCCTCGTTCACCTCCTCCATATACAAGATACAGTTTCCTCTTTGCTATAAGACGACCAAGATCTACATCTGCCTGAACGAACTCTTTATACTTTCCATAGTGATGCCTAAAAAGCACACAAATATTTTTGAATTGTTTACTTGAAAATGTTGCCATTGGACTAACTTTTCAAAAATAAGTTGTGAGTGTTTGAAAAACGAGCTCATATTTAAAGATCTTGGTGACATAAATAATGAGAAACAACTGTAAATGGGTTGGCATATTTGTCAAATGACGAGTAAAGCTCGTAGCTCAATAATTCAAAAACAAAAAATAAAACGAAAATGATGATTAGAAAAAGCAAACAGCTAAAGAAAACAAATATTTATTAAATATAAAATCACACCGCTAAATGCAATAATGCAAATGATAAAATAACAGTAAAGTAAAATAACAGTGAAGTGAAAGGATATTTACTGGTAGTTGTGATTGTGGCTCACATCTTCCTCTGGTTTTACGTATAGTAACGGCTTGAACGCCCTCTATAGGTCAAGGATTGGCTTCCCATCCAGTTTTTTTATAAACTGGCTAACAAGGTCTTTTGGAGTCAAATTCCCAAGACTTAACTGTGTACTTTGTTTTTGGAATAGTATCCACAAATTATAAATCTCACATTACACCAATCCGCTTCGATGCGTCTCAAGAGATTGTAAGATATCATCCAATGATTCTTTACTCATGACATCTTTAATGAATTTAATTTTATCTTTACGAGTATCAGAAATTATTCCTAAAGATTTACAATTCGGTCGTTTGCAACCAAGTCTTACACAGTTATGACATTTTGAGCCAAGTCGTTTAGCTCTCCTTTTCTTAGCAAACGTCTTTTACAAAACCAGGCATGTAAGAAACAAATGGATCAGAAAACTCACCTGCTAATCGGAACTTTGCTTCAATTAACCAACGAATTGAAATGGATCATTAACAAACGCAGTCGTTCACAACGAGTTTTGTAAATTTTCTTGAGGGCATTTTGAGGGAGAGAGGGAAAATGCTTATGGAGTTTATGTTGTATTTCTTCCATATTTGATTTTGGGGTTTTAGTTATTATAGGAAACTGAAGATACCGACTTAAGAAGTCACGGAGTACCGTTATCCGCCATTTATATGGGAAAATAAATCAAAACACATCAAAATCAAATATGTAAAATCAAATCAAACGTGAAAGCGAGCAAAAAGAAACACACAATATAAAAGGAAAATGAACTTACGTTCGTCCTCTCATTGAGTTAACCTCAAGCTCCATTTAAAATTCATATATGCCACTTTCTACTGTTCTGAGTTGTCCCTCTAGATCCTCAACATAGGACACGAATTCTGGTACTTGCAGATCCCAAAGTGGATGTGATTTATAGCTTTGTATCAGGCCTCTTAAGTGAAATTTCACACGATGAAATCTTTTAAGATGTGCGAACATGTATTTTCTCATTTAGGTGCTCATGATTTAAAATGAAAATTGATGAGAGAATGTACAACTGTCAAACAAATATGATTACACAAGAAAACTAATGTTAAAAAAAATATGTACAGTGCATCAATCTAAAAAAAAAACAGTGAAACGGCAAAATAATAGTAAAAAAATCAATCATTAAAGACTTAATCAAGAACTGGTGGGTCACCCAAATTAATTTCAGTGTCCTCGTCATGTGGGTGATGTTCCAGATATGGTTTTAATCTTTGACCATTAACTTTAAATGTGTCACGATTCTTTGGATTCTCAATTTCTATGGCCCCATATGAATATATATTTTTTACAACAAATGAGCCACTCCATTTTGACTTTAACTTCACTGGAAATAAATGAAGACGAGAATTATAAAGCAACACTTTTTGACCAATCTCAAATGTTTTTCGAAAAATTCTTTTATCATGAAATGCTTTTGTTTTGCTTTAATAATTCTTGAATTTTCATATGCATCATTCCTTAATTCCTCAAGTTCATTCAATTGCAATTTTCGCACATTATCAGCATCATCCAAATTTGAATTAAAAGCTTTAATAGTCCAAAGTGATTTATGTTCAAGTTCAACAGGTAAATGACAAGGTTTACCATAAACTAACGGATAGGGTGACATTCCTAATGATGTTTTAAATGCAGTATGATAAGCCCAAAGTGCATCATTAAGTCTAAGAGACCAATCTTTTCGGTTTACGTTAACCGTTTTTTCCAAAATTTGTTTTATCTCCCTATTTGATAATTCAACTTGATCATTTGTTTGAGGATTATAAGGGGTAGCAATTTTATGTGTAATTCCATGTTTCTTCATTAAAGACTCAAATGACTTATTACAAAAATGCTTACCTCCATCACTGATAATGGCTCGAGAGATTCCAAATAGACTTAAAATATTTTCTCTTAAAAATTTGACCACAGTTTTACTATCATTATTTATACAAGAAATTACTTCAATCCATTTTGAGACATAATCAACTGTAACTAATATATACACAAATCCAAAAGATGATTGAAATGGACCCATGAAATCAATTCTCCAATAGTCAAATATTTCAATTTTAAGTATGAGATTTAAGGACATCATGTTTCTTTTTGTAATTGATCCCAACTTTTGGCATTTTTCACAACTTTTGTAGAATTCATATGTGTCTTTGAACATGGTAGGCCAATAAAATCCATACTGTAAAATTTTAGCAGTAGTTTTTCTTGAAGATAAGTGACCACCACATGCTTCAGAATGACAAAAATTAATGACATTACTTACCTCATTATCAGGAATACATCGTCGAAAAATTTGATCTGGGCAATATTTGAACAAATAAGAGTCATCCCAATAAAATTTCATTACTTCAACAAAATATTTCTTCTTCTCTTGAGCATTCCATTGCAAAGGCATTTTACATGTAACAAGAAAATTAACAATGTTAGCATACAATGGCATTAAAGTAACAGAAAATAAAAATTCATCAGGGAAAGAATCGTTTATAGGTGTTATATCATTGCAAAATTCGGATGTGAGTCTTGATAGATGATCCGCAACAACATTTTCAGCACTCTTTTTATCTTTGATGGTAAGGTTAAATTCTTGTAGTAACAAAATCCAACGAATTAGTCTCGGTTTGGCATTCTGTTTACTCATCAAATATCTCACACCAGCATGGTCAGTAAACACAATAGATTTAGAGCCAAGCAAATATGAACGGAATTTGTTTAATGCAAATACCACAGCAAGTAATTCTTTTTCAGTTGTAGAATAATTCATTTGAGCACTATCCAAAGTCTTACTCGCATAATAAATCACAAAAGGCTACCATCCATTATTTGTCCTAAAATAGCACCAACAGCAGAATCACTCGCATCACACATTAATTCAAATGGCAAAGATCAATCAAAAGATTGCATAATAGGTGCAGATGTTAAAAGACAAATTATTTTTTCAAAAGATTTTTGGCAATCATCATTCCATTCAAACGGTGCATCTTTTAATAAGAGGTTACAAAGTGGTTTAGATATGACACTAAAGTTTTTTATAAACCTCCTATAAAATCCTGCATGCCCTAAAAAAGATCGCACATCTCTAATTGTTTTTGGTTGTGGCAATTTAGATATGACTTCAATTTTGCTTTGTTAACTTCAATTCCTTTAATAGAAACAACATGACCTAAAAAAATTCCAGAAGTAACCATGTAGTGACATTTTTCCGAATTCAACACGAGTTCTTTTTCATCACATCTTTTTAAAACTTTTTCCAAATTATCAAGGCAATCATCAAAAGAATTCTCAAACACAGTCAAATCATCCATAAAGACCTCTAAACAATGTTCAACCATATCATAAAAAATGCTTAACATACATCTTTGAAATGTTGCAGGAGCATTACAAAGCCCAAATGACATTCTTTTAAATGAAAATGTTCCAAAAGGACTAAATGTGGTCTTTTCTTAGTACTCAAGTGCTATAAGAATTTGATAATAACCTGAATATCCATCTAAAAAATAGTAGTAGGGATGTCCTGCTACTTTTTCTAAGATTTGGTCAAGAAATGGTAATGGAAAATGATCTTTTCTAGTGACTTCATTTAATTTTCTATAATCAATGCACATGCGTCAACTAGATATAATTCGTGTTGGAATTAATTCACCTTTTTCTTTTTTAACAACAGTGATTCCATATTTTTTAGGCACTACTTGTGTAGGACTTACCCACTTACTATCAGAAATAAGGTAGATAATTCCCAACATCAAGCAATTTAAGGACTTCTATTTTGACTATCTCTCTCATATGTGGGTTTAATCTTCTTTGAGGTTGTTGATATGTTTTAGCATTTTCTTCCAAATTAATTCTATGTGTGCAGATTAAGGGATTAATGCCTTTAATATCATTTAAAGTCCATCCAATTGCATTTTTATACTTTTTAAGAACAATTAGTAACTTACCTTCTTGGTCACTTGTTAAAGTAGAAGAAATCACAACAGGATAAGTTTGTTCTTCTCCAAGAAAAGCATATTTCAATCCTTCAGGCAAAGGTTTCAATTCCATTTTAGGTACTTCTTGTTGTTCTGTCTTTTCAATACTTCCAAACTCCTCAAATTTTGGCTCGTCATCATACTTTTGTGAAATTTGCACAAAATCAAGCAATGAATTTATATTAGAAATATTAAGTTCAAGTTACTTATTTGACTCAATTGAATTAACTAAACAAACATTAGAAAGTTAGGAAAAATCTCCTTTTTGAATATTTTCCTCGATACAAGATTCAAACAATTCCTTTTGTTCATTAGTATCATCTTCATTCTCATTTTCTTCATTAGGTTGCCTGCACATTTGAAAACATTCAATTTCAAAGTCATATTCCCAAAGGATAAATTCATTAAACCATTCCTACAATTAATCAAAGCATTAGCAGTTGTTAAAAATGGTCGACCTAAAATTACAGGAATTGGTTTGTAATTATTCACAACAGGTTCAGTTCCAAGACAATAAAATCTACAGGATAAATGAAAAGAGTTGTAGACAACCAGGATCTTTATATTTCAACTTATTATTAGTAGACAGAATTGTACTTACCTGTTCGGCCATGAAAGCACTCTTTCTTACCTTCAATTTCCTCTTAACAATGCACAAGTTCTTTAAAATTTGGCATATGAAGGTACCTGCTTGATTGCATCTAATAGAGGAATGTTAACTTTCACTTGCTTAAAGATTTCATAAATTTCAGAAGAGTAGATTGATTTCTTTAGTTTATTCAATGCATGCGGAAATGGTGGTTCAGGTGGAACACTAGTTATTTCTTCACTAGGTGTAAGTTCATTTAGTCCTTCTTTACCCTTTGAATTTTCATCATTTTCATAAGGTTCAAGCATAGGTCTATTAACAACCTTACCACTACGGAGAGTTATAACTGACTTGACTTGGTTTGTGGGTAGATTATGTTGAATTTTAGGATTTGGTTGTGGTTGAGCTGGAAATTTTCCTTTTTCTTAAATGGTGAGTGCAGAAGCAATTTTAGCAAGAGTATCTTTCAAAACAGAAAAAGTTTGTGCATTTTGATTGTTAATAACATCTTGCTTTCAGATGAATGAATACATTGTGTCTTCCAGATTTTTTCAGGGTGGTGAAACATATGGTGTATAAGGCTGAGGATTTTAAAAAATTTTTGGAGGTGGTTTTTGTGAAGATTGTGCATTATTATTATTCCTCCAATTGAAATTCAGATGATTTCGCCAACTAGGATTATAAGTCTGTGAATATGGGTTTGGTTTGTTGAAAGTGTTAATGACATTAGCTTGATCATTTAGATATTCTTTAAGTGCAGGCAAAGTGGGACACTCTTAGGTGAAATGATCATTCGAACTACATATGTTACATGCAATTTCTTGAACATATTTTACTTGATCACTCTTTTTATGCTCCAAAGCTTCAACTTTCCTAACTAAGGATGCAAATTTTGCTTATAAATCGAAATTTTCCCTAAGGTTATGGATTCCTCCACTAGATGGAAATGGTTGTTGCTTATTTGTCAATTCAAAAGTTCCAACAGTATCCCAATGTTGTGCATTTTTAGCTAATTGGTCGAGGTAATTTAGTGCATCCTCAGGATTTTTATCCCTAAGTTCACCATTACAAATCATTTCAACAACCTGTCTACTTTGGGTATTAAGCCCTCATAGAAGTAAGTGACCAATAGCCAAGTTTCAAAACCATGATGTGGGCATATGTTAAGCAACTCTTTAAACCTATCCCAATATTGGTATAATGTTTCTCTATTTTTTTAGTGAAAGAAGTGATTTGCCTTTTAAAAGAATTTGTTCTATGAGGTGGAAAGAATTATTTCAAAAACTGTTCTTGCATGTTATTCTAAGTTCTTACTGATCCAGATCTAAGGTTTTGTAGCCAAGTTTTAGCTTTATCTTTTAATGAAAAAGGAAAAAGATTTAATCTAATTATGTTCATACTACAATTTTGGTCCGTGTATGTATTACAAACTTCCTTAAAATCTCTTAGATGCAAGTACGGATTCTCAGATTCTAAACCATGAAATGCTGGTAAAAGTTAGATAATACCTGGTTTAAAGTTGAATCAAGATGCTTCTAGAGGAAATACTATACACGACGGTGTTCCGGTTCTGGTTGGATTTATATAGTCTCTCAAAGTTCTTGGTTGATTCTGATTATGCCCATGTTGAGATTGGTTGTCTCCCTGATCAATTTGAGGATTAAGTTCACCCAAAACATTTTTGCTTTGATTCTCATCCATGATTAGTGGTGAAGATTGAGATCTACGAATTAACCTGCCACTTGAAAATCGAGATCAACATCTCATGCAACAGTTATGTTATAAAGATAACATTTACAAAAATTAATAACAAAATAAAAAATAAATATGCAAATAATATAAGTGTACAAAAGAAAATTAAATCACAATTTTGGTGGTTGAACCCACCAATTAACAATCAATTTAGTATAAAATAAATGCAAAAGAAAGAAAAAGAAAACAATGGTGGTTGAACCCACCAATTAACAATAAATAATAAATAAATGCAAAATAATAAAATAAAATAAAATAAATGATGGTTGAACCCACCAATTAAAAAATAAAGCAAAAAAATAAATAAATACTGAAAATTAAATAATTGAAAATAAAAATTAAAGTTAGTAGTTACTTTGGTGGTTGAACCCACCAATCAAGCGAAAATAAATAAATACGAAATTAAATAAATACAAAAAAAATTAAATAACTGAAATAAAAAAATTAGGAGTTAGCAGTTTGTAAGTTAAGAGTTAGTAATTAGAGTTAGTAGTTATGCTTAGTTTGGTTCAAAATTAAGTCTAAAATAAGTCCAAATATGTCCAAAGTATGTCTAAGATATAAGTCAAAGTCTTGATTATTTGAAGAATTTCGTCTAGGGATTTTATTGCAAATTATTTTTAATTTTATGGCCACGCTATAATTTTTAGAAGTTTAGAATTGAGCAATTTAGGATGAAAGTGAAATGGCTGAAAGATGTTAGGGTCAGAACATAATTACTAGAAGACTGGGCTAGAAACGAGAATTATTGGGGTGAAACGAGAATTATGAAAAATAAAAGGTCCAAAGATAATTTAAGAAAAAACGAAAATTTACACAAAGAGAAAAATAAAAACCCAAAAAATAAAGCAAAATAAAAATCTTTCCCCGGTAACGGCGCCAAAAACTTGACACAACTTAAAAGTAATATTTAACTCTCAAGCATAAGAGTGTCCTGTTGTATTATAACTCGGTGAATCCGAGGTCAATCAACAGAGAAAAAAATATTTAATTTGTTTATTTTATTTTATCTAAAAATTGAAATAAAAACTTGAATATAAACAACTTAATTTAATGAAACTATGGAATTGAACTAGTTAGGGTTATGGATCCACTCTTAGAAATAAATAAAACTTAATAAATTCATTTTGCCAAAAATTTTTTAGATTTATTACCCAAAAGATTAATTATACAAATTATTATTATTTTTCCTTTAATTTTATGTTGGATTAAGTATTTATTTTGGCAAAATTTAATTTGTCTACAAGAAATCAAAATGTCATTTCACCATGCCTTATATTAAGATCTTAAGAATTTATTGTGCCAAATTCATTTGTTTGTTTACAATAAATCAAATTTTCAAAATATAAAACATGTATAAAATTAAATAAAAATAATTTAATTTATAAAATTAAAAATAGAATTTGATTAAATCATATTTATTACCTAAGAGTTTCACGTTTCCCTAACTGATATTATTTAGTTAAGCATAATTAAAATAAAAAGCAGGAGTAAAATTGAATTACTTATAATTAAAAGTAATAAAAACAACTAAAATTGGAAATAAAACTAATTTTAGTTATAAAATAATTATACAAAATATTAAAAACACACCTGGAAATCAAAATTACAAGGAGATGGAGAGAATTTGAGAAGAAAAGAGTTGTAGAGAGATGATTAAAAACATAAAAATGAGGCTGTATTTATAGAAAAATAAATTCATAATCCAGTGCTTTGCGGTCCATTATAAGCTTCATGAATGTGCTCCTCACAACCTTTAGATCAAGATCCAATGGCTGATCAAACTTTAAAAGTCAACATCACACGTGGCATCATTTGACTCGTCCGATTTGTCCAAAGAACGGTTGAGATTTGGCGGGTTAATGAGTGGATCGGGTCGACATGAATACAAAGATTCGGATCCTCCAACTTACTTCACCAACCATTGTCACGGCCATTGAATCATGGACGGTTGAGATTTAGTCAAAATTGCCAGCTATCCCATGCACTCATATCTATTGTAAGCTCATTTCATCATCCAATCAGTGCTCGGTCAACAGGAAAAGTCAACTTTTTTATACAAGCCCAATTTTAAGCTGATCTTGACTGATCTTAAGGTTTTCGGACCTCTAGAATCTAAATTTGACCTCCATTTATCTGTTTGGAGCCTGGAAATACATGAAATTAATATTTTTCCCTAATAAATACATAAACATAGACAAAATTAAATATATTTAAAACATAATTAATAATTCCTAATATATTACATAAACAAAAATATAAATAATAATATTAGCATAAAATAACATATTATCGCTTGATAATTCAACAATTTTTAATACTAATCAATGTCCTTTGCTGACATCTTCACGGATTTTATTGAGTTCTATGTCGTTCTTTTGAGCTACCGTAACTTTATCAATTAGAGTGGGTTGGACTATTAAATGTGCTAACAAGTCTGCTTGCCCATGAGTAACTACCTCAATCCCACATCTCCTCAATTCTTTTACCAAATGAGATTGCATGGTGATAAAATGAGCCATGCACCCAGATGATTTCCTACTCAAGGCATCTGCTACCACATTTGCCTTAGCTGGATGATAATTAATAGAGCAATTAAAATCCTTCACCAACTCTAATCATCTTCTCTACCTTAAATTCAATTCTTTCTGAGTAAACAAGTACTTCAAACTTTTATGATCGGTGAAGATATCACAAGTCTCCCCATACAAATAGTGTCTTCAGATTTTTAGAACAAACACTATAGCAGCCAACTCCAAATCGTGAGTTGGATAGTTTTGTTCATGATTCTTTAACTGCCTAGAAGCATATGCTATAACCTTACCATGCTGCATTAAAACGCAATCCAAACCTTTTCTAGAAGCATTACTGTAAATCACAAAACCTCCACCTTCAGAAGGAAGAGTTAAAATAGGGGCAGTCACCAAATGACTCTTGAGCTCTTGAAAGCTCTTTTCGCATGCCTCACCCCTCATCATTACTTTTTACAGATTAAGTTTCTTTTGAGAGGTGCACTTAGCTTTGGAGTTAATAATTTTCCGTTTCCGTCTGCTATTTGAATAAGAGGAGGAATAAACTCGTGTTGCTATTTAGTTATTTCTATTATGAACGTGTAATTTGGAGTTTGAGACTTTTGTTATTATTTTTATGTTCTCGGGAGAGATTATTTAGTACTAGACGTTTGGATAGTAGTTTTATTTGAATAAGAATTGGAGGTATTTCAGTTTAAAACTTATGAGTAAAGATTATGATTTATGAGTAACCTCCTTCTTCACGTGCTCCACACGTGTTAGATTTGGGGTGTTACAATTTTGGTATTAGAGAACTAGGTTAGGATTCTGTAGACTTTCTTTTAAGGATTAATTAGGTTGTCTAATGGAATCGATTACATTTGTTTTGTAGACATGAAGAATGACATTTTGGGTATGAAAAGTGTTAAGAATAAGAGATGGATAGAAAGACTAAGAAAGGCTATGGAGGAGTTCTTGTCAAAGATCTTAGGAGACTTCATAAGCAGCGAATGGATGACAGACTAAGAAAGACTATGGAGGTTTACATCGATACTCCTCCAGGACCTGGAGCTTCAAGAAATTAGCTCAATGAGGCTATACGTGGACTACATGTTTATGGCAAGGGAGCTAACAAGAATAAGCTTGTAATACGTCGCCTATTTTGGACAGGACCTCGATTTAAGCCTTACTATAGCAAAGGATGGGTATCTCCAGGTCTAAATAAACTACCTTATAGGACTCCTAAGGAAATTGAGACAGCTGGAGTCACGGCTAAAGAAGGAAAAGTAAAGATAGATCATTTTCCTATCCGGTTGAGTACACCTATGAACTTTGTGGCTGTAGGACATGAGACTCTGTAGACTTTACTGAGGTTAATAGAGTGAATAAATATTTTAAGGCAATGAGTAATCATTTATGACTAGTAATTCTATGTTGGTCCTTTTGATTTTTTTTACGTTGCTTGCGACTTTATAATAACTCTTGATAGATGATCTTTGGTATTAACGTAGAAAGAAATATTTATTGCTCTTGTTTCCAATAACTAATTTTTTCTTAGTTATACTACTTATTCAGTACTCTGCGCGCTTGCACGACCTTTAGCAATGAATTATTTACCCTTTTAATTATTTAGTTATTTTTTTTCTCCATGTTATAGTAAAAGATGTCACATAGGGGAGGTGCTAGGCATGCCTCTAGCTCGAGAGATGTTTTAGGTGTCGCTGATGACGCTGACCCAACCTTGCGCGAGATGGCTAACGAAGGAAATCGTATAATGCGCGCAATGGTTAGATTGATGGAACAACAAAGTAAGTTAATTCAAGATATGGCTAGAGGTAGAGTTGGGGCACAAGAGAATATGCCAGTTGAAAGGCAAGGTGGCGCAAGGGATCAGGGAGCTATGGTGAACTTGGAATGATTTAAGAAGTTGGGATCACCTACCTTTCAGGGGACTGTTTGTCTGTTGTAGTATAGATTAATGATGACGAGTGTCGATCCCACGAGGAGGTGGATTTTAATTATATATAGAATTAATTTTGTAAATGGGTGGTTGGATTTGTGATGAAAGTGGTTTGAATTATCCTAAAATTGAAATTGAAATGGCGAGAAAAAATTAAAGCGTAGATCTATTAAATTGACGTACTTGAGTATTTGAATCCGTATCAACAAGTATCATGGGCTAAATATTCCTTATTAATACCAATTAAATCATGAGGGGCGGGGGAATCCACACCTTATGAACCACGCTCTAATAAATATGGTGCTAAGGGCTTATCGTGCCAAATAATAATAATCTTATACTAGGGAGCCAGTGAAACCATAGCGGTACTAGACAAGATTATTATTATTTGTCAACGAAAAGTCAAAACATCCACAAAAACTAGAGGAGAAGAGAAAATAAATTTATCAAATAAAGCCCATGACATATGTTGAGACTTCACGTTCAACCCAAGCTTGAAAGAAAATTAGCCACTCATAGTTGAACTAGGGGTAAAATGAGAATTTATTAAAATACGTAGAAAATACAAGATGGAGAGAGAATTATAGAAAATGGATCTCAAAAATGGATTTAGAGGTGCCAAATTAGGGGGGGGAGTCCCCTTTTTATAGATACATCGAGTAAATCATGGCCATCGGATTAAAAACAATTTGGACGCTCAGGATTGCGCCACGTCATCAGTCAACAGTAAAGTTAAAGTATGCGTGAATAGTAATACGGTTTGATCACGGTTTGAACAGTAACAAGGTTTGCACACGGTTTGAACAGTAACGCGGTTTGCACAGTAATAATCCCAAGTGTTGCATGTACCGTACGTGCGTTTTTTAGTTCACCAATATGTGAATAGTGTCATACATGTGAACAGTGCCATTTTCCTTTTATGCTCCTCCTAAGGTTTTCGACCATCCTGAGTTCAAAAATGATGTCCGTTTTGCCATTTGATCTCTCATTTATTGTGAAATGACTATGATACCCTTAAAATACATAAAATACTTAATTAAAATAAAACACACATAATTAAATTATAAGAAACTTAAACACATAAAAGTAAGAGGTATTAGTAAGACTTGAAATGTAAAATGATGATTTTCTCCTTTATAAATGTACATTTTCTAACACTCAACACACCCCCCAACCAGCTTATTGCTAGTCCCTAGCAAATAAAGAGAAAACAAAATTCAAAAATGATTTTTTTTGTTAAACACTCTTGTTTATTCAATCAGATTAATGATAACAATCAAATAAAAGTATACGCATTATCTCAAGTCTAAAGAAACATCACACCCACATTAACCATCCGCATGAATCAGCCCAATAGACTTTGTCGTAGCTACCTTCAAGAATGACATGTCAAATCCCAAAATCTCACTGGAAGTAGTGATACTCTCACAAAGAAATTAAACCCAATAAAAATAATCACTCTAATGAATGGTAATTGAGAGAAAATAATAAAGAAGTGATCTTACATGCTCTTACCAAAATGAAAGAAATATGCCTTTTGCTTAGAAATAGTACGATCTCCAGTCAAATAAAAATGCTAGTCAACCCAATTTATTATTTTATTTATTATTTTTTTATGCATCACTTCATCCTTTTAGCCCATATAACTAACTTCTACTTTAGACAATAGTTTCCTAAAATCAAGAAGGACTTTTATTAGGACGTAACGTAGGTTAGGGACATGACTAACAAAGAAGAGAAATAGGAAAAACAAAGTGTATGTTTGAGAAAAATGCAGAGGAATTTTTTTTTGAAGTTGCAAGATGGATTTCACCTATTATTTTTTCTTTCTTTGAAACAACAATTTCTCTTTTTTAACTTTGAAGCAACAATTTTTTTTTTCTTTTTTTAAGAAATAACAATTTTTTTTGGAACTAGGCATAACTTCACTATAAAAAATAGTTATTTACATTTTTCTCAAACATAAATAGGTGGTGGATCTTGTAAGATATTGGGTAATACTCCAAATCGGAGTGGGTTAAGATGATAAGTTGACAAAGAAATTTTTTTTTTTAGGGCTCAAAAGGGTTAACTATGGATATTTCATAAAAGGAACGGTAGAAAGGCTCAAACGGATCAAAGATGACCTTTCTATCATCTTTTAGGGCTCTAAATAATCTTCCATGTCTACTAATTAGATGGGCCTTCAAATGTAGCAATACACAATTTTTTTCTTCTTTTTTTTTAATTTTCATTTTCATTTTTTAATTTTTTTATAGGGTTAACTCAAAAGAAATTTAGAGATCGTGTATACAATAATAAACTACTAAGCTGTATAAAGAATGGGCAAAAGAGTTACTCTCCAAGAAAAATAGTAGGCTCAAAAACTCACTTGGTATTTATTATGACATGTTCATTCCTTCAAGCAACTCATATTTGTCTCCGACATCAACATGTGAAGTAGCAACTATAGTGTAACATCACTTCAGACCAATGATAATACAAATACTAAAATTTAAAATTAATCATGTCATCCTATGTTAAAACAAATCACACAATTTTTTTTAACAATATCCTACCTCCCAATCTATTCTAAACGGGAAAGGAAAATATGCATGCAGAAATGTGAAAATGATGCAAAAAAAACTAATTAGAAAATGATAGAAAACGAAAATTGTTTTTTTTTTAACTTAGAAGATGCGTTTCTAGAGGCACTACGCTCCATATTCAGCCATTTTCAACTCAAAAATAATTTTGAAAATGTATATTTATAAAGGAGAAATAAAAAGACGAAGAAAAATGAACATCAACACATAATAAAGAAAAAGAAAATGTCTGAATTTTTTTTTAAACAATGAAGATGCGTTTCTCGAGTCACTACACTCTATATTCAGCCATCTTTAACAAAAACTTAGCAACAGTTAGTTTCTACAACAAAAAATTAGTAAAAACTTGATCAAGATTTCACAATTGTCAACTATTCCCTCCCCTCAACCAGAACGAAATATTGTCCTCAATGGTTTAAATGAAAGAAGTAGAGTTTAGACAACATCACCTGGGTGGTGCAACACAGAAGAAAATATTTACAGGTGGAGAGTTAAATCTAATTTGTACTTCTTACTGGGGCTACTGTTACTGTCATCATTTGAACGCTCCAACATAAAGCTCCAGGGATCTGGCTCCGGTTTATAAACTTGTAACATATCAAGTAGCTCATTAGCAGTGTGAGTACAAATAAAAAGTGTTTTCGTACTGGAGGGAATAAAGTAGTTTTTTATTGCATGGTTAAGAAGTGCGATGAAGCCATTATAAAAATTATTGACATTTAACAAACCGATGAGTTTCTGGTGAATGTGCAGATGGGCCCAAGATGTGAATGTGATAAGTGCCTCTAGTGTTGCAAGATCTCCTGGAAGGAAAATAAAAGTATCAGCATGATTAAGCATTTCAGTTATTCTTTCTTGCATACCTGAGACGACTAACTCTTCTCTAGTCGATGAGTCATATAAACTGCCCAAAGGTTTTAGGACTCTAGGGATGATGCCTAACACTTGGCTTCCTCTGACAAAAGCAGCTTCTAAGATCAATTTTGATAACCCTCGGTTACCTCTTCCATACACCAAGTGTAATTTTCTCTCTGCTATGCTTCGACCAAGATCTATGGCAGCATCAATGAACTCTTTATGTTTGCCATAAGTAAATCTAGAAAGCACACAAATGTTCTTGAATTGTCTATTGGGAGTAGTTACCATTAGAATATTTCTCAAAAACAATTTGTGAGTGCTTATCAAAAAGTCATATTTAAGAATCTTGGTGATAGTGGATCACAACTATGTATGAGGTGGCATGTCAGTGTCAAATAACGCGCAAAGCACATAGCTCGATAGTCAAAAAGCAAACAGTAAAAACAAATAGTAATAAAATTATTAAAGACGATAACCAAATGATAAAACAACAGTAAAATGAAATAAAATAACAATAAAGTAAAAGGATATTTACAGGTAGTTGCGACTGTGGCTCACATCTTCCTCTGGTTTTATGTCCAGAAACGGCTTGAACGCTCTCTATGGGTCGAGGATAGGCTTCCCATCCAGTTTTCTTATAAACTAGCAAACATGGTCGTTTATAGTCAGATTCCTAAGACTATATCGTGCATGCTCTTTCTGAAATAATGGCCATAACTGGAGAATTGCTCTTTACATATATCCACTGGGATGCATTTCAAGAGACAGAAGGATATCATCCAATGACTCCTTATTCAAGTCATCCCTAATAAATTGAATCTTATATTCTCTGTTATCAGACACCATTCCTAAAGAACATAGGTTTTTATTGCAACTCATTTTGGCACACTTATAACAAGCAACAAAAATTCTTCGAGCTCGTCGTTTTCTTGCATAATTTCCTTTACCACAACCAGGCATGTATGCAATAAATTTTAGAGGTAACTCACCCGCCAATCGTACTTTCACCTCGATTAACCAACGGATGTCAGCAGGTATGTTATTCCTCATGAGTAATCATATGCGTTCGGACCGAGCTTTATAGATCGTAAGAAGGGCATTCTGAAGGAGTGAAGGGAATCGCTTGTGAAGCTTTGCTAGAATCTCGTTTCTGTCCATACCTTCGCCTCAGAATATTAGTTATTATGGGAAACTGAAGTAACCGACTTGATTGTCACAGAGTACCGTTATCCGCCACTTCACCGGGGTAACAAACTAAAGCACACAAACAGAAAAACAAATTACAACACAGAGAAAATTAAAATCGTCCTCTTATTGAATTTACCTCAAGCTCCAACTAGATGTCGTAAACACTTCTCTCACTATTTCTGAGTTGGCTTTCTAAATCCTCAACATAGGCTACTAACTCTGGTGGTTGTAGAGCCCAAATGCGACGTGTTTTACAAGATTGAATCTGCCTTTTGAGATGAGTTTTGATATGTTGAAGTGGTTTAAGAATGTTCAGGAGGAACGGTCTACGTACGAGACTCATGATTAACAATGATAAGAGAAAACTTAATGGTAAAACAAACACACTTGTGCAAAAATAAACTTCAATTAGCAAAAGAATGATAAAAAGAAAGAAAGAAAAATCAAACTACCGAAAAAAAAATCAATTCAAATCTGGTGGGTCACTCAAATTTATTTCGGTATCTTCTCCATGTGGTTGGTACTCTTAATATGGCTTTAATCTTTGACCATTAACTTTAAACATGACACCGTTCTTTGGTTCCTTAATTTCAATTGTGCCATGTGGAAAAAAAGTATGAACAATAAATGGGCCAGACCAACGAGAGCGTAACTTACCTGGGAATAAGTGCAGGCGAGAATTGAATAAAAGCACTTTCTGACCTGGAGTGAAAGATTTTCTCATAATTTGCTTCATGGAAGACTTTCATTCGTTGCTTGTAAATCTTGGCATTTTCATATGCATCATTGCGAATTTCTTCAAGTTCTGCCAGTTGTAATCTTCTTTCTGAGCTGGCTTGCTGCATGTCAAAGTTGAATTTCTTGGTGGCCCAATATGCACGATGCTCGAGTTCTATAGGTAGGTGGCAAGCTTTTCCATACACTAGCCTATAGGGTGACATCCCAATCGGGGTCTTGAAAATCGTTCTATATGCTCATAATGCATCATCAAGTCTTGATGACCAATCTTTTCTATCTGGCCTCACCGTCTTTTCTAATATGTGCTTTATTTCTCGATTGGAGATCTCCACTTGGCCACTAGTTAGCAGATGATATAGGGTCGCCACTTTATGAGTGATTGAATACTTTGTCAAAAGAGCTTTGAATGCTTTAGTTAACCTCTGAGGAAATGGAGCTTTGGGAACATATTCTCATAGGTTGGTGTTTTTTTCTCCTCCGGTGATGAGTCCTCAACACTCATAGGTACAATTTGATTTTCTTTCGTCACCGGAATCTCCACTTTGTTGTCGACTTCTTTTCCTTTTCGCAAGGTCATGACGGCTTTGACCTCTCCATGCTGCTGTGGTGAACTGGTACTTGTTTCATTCACTCCTTTAGGGTTAGGCACTGGTTGACTTGGAAACTTGCCTTTCTCAACAGTCATTGCCAAGGTCTGAACTGAAAAAGCAAGTTGTCCAACCATTTTCTTCAGGCTTGAAATTGATTGGGCTTGTGAGTTGAAGCCTGCTCTCAACTCATTTCGTAGTCCATCAATGGTGCGGTTCTGTTGCTCAATCGTGGAGTGACTAATATTCATAAAATTCTGGAATGCATCCTCCCATGGTCTGGGTTGAGAGTAGTTCTGGTTCTGATTGAATGGTCTAAATGGGGGCTGAGAGGCTTGAGGATTTTAAGGAATTGGTTACATTGGTGGAGTTGGAGCTGCTGGTTCATTTTGTTGGAATTCTTGAGACCATAAAAAATTAGGGTGGTCTCTCCATCCATGGTTATATGTATTGGAGTATGGGTTGTAATTTGATGGTTTTCTCATTACCCCTATGGCATTGGCTTGATCTGAGTATGAGTCATGGTCATGTGGCTCTGTTGATTTAGCAGTCGATAACGATGCTATTTGTCGAGCGAGACCTTCGACCATCTCCTTGACTTCTTTGATTCCTAAAGTTGACTCGCCAATTTGAACTTCATTTTCTCCCTTAATCCTTCTCGTATTCCTGAGTGATCGACTCCGTTGTTAGGAATTATCCGCTTGTCGCCGGAAGAATTCCGAAATTTTTGATGCACTTTTTGACATTAGCTCTCCTCCACTTGTTGCCATTAGCCATTCTTGCACATTCGGTAATAAATTCCTCCAAAAAGTATTGACATTGGTGCCATTTCTCATACCCATGATGTGGACACTTCAAGAGTAGCCCATTGAATCGCTCCCATGTTTCGAAAAATTGCTCGTCATCTCTCTGGTAAACTCCGTGATTTTCCTGCGAATAGAATTGGTTTTATGCACTGGGAAATATTTATTTAAAAATTCCGTAACCATTTGTTCCTATGATGCAATGTTATTAGCAGGCAATGTATTAAGCCATGAACGGGCTCTATCTTTTAAAGAAAATGGGAATAGTCTAAGTTCTACATTATCGTCTGAAAAATTCTCGTATTTAAAGGTTTGTCAAATAGCACGAAAATCATTCAGATGATCATATGGGTCCTCATTTTCTATGCCATAGAATATTAGAAGACAATTTAGCATACTAGATTTTAGTTCAAAACTCCTAGCAGCAACATTTGGGTATCTTATGCATGATGTGCTCAAATTAGCTAAGGGACTGAAGTAGTCCTTAAATGGCCTCTCCTGTGGTGCTAGTAAATCTATTTTATTTTTAACATTTTTGTGTGTGCGAAGTGTTTTCTCTAATTCAAGGTCTACAGGTTCAAGATTAGGTAATAATGACCTACGACCATGCATGCAAAACAAATAAAACAAAATAAAGATGGGACTAAAACAAATAAAAATAAAGAAGAGGGAGAAATTACGATACTAACCTTATTGCGCTATTACAACCTTACAATAAAAATACACAAAAACAAGTACGTGAAATAAATTAACTAAAAACAAATTAATAATATAAATAAAAATTACAAAGAAAAAAATAACTTGAAATTAAATTACAGAATTTTAAACAAGAGAAAAAGAAAAGAAATACTAACCTCTAAAAATAGGCTCACTTTTTTTCTTTTTTTTTAAAAAAATTCAAGAAAACAATTAAATGGAAATATTCACAAAAATTAATTCTATGAATTAAAATTACTTACCTCCCCGACAACGGCGCCAAAAACTTGTTGTGCAAATTTTATTGAACTCGCAAGCGCACGAATCTGTTGTAGTATAGATTAATGGTGACGAGTGTCGATCCCACGAGGAGGTGGATTTTAATTATATATAAAATTAATTTTGTAAATGGGTGGTTGGATTTGTGATGAAAGTGGTTTGAATTATCCTAAAATTGGAATTGAAATGACGAGAAGAAATTAAAGTGTAGATCTATTAAATTGACGTACTTGGGTATCTGGATCCGTATCAACATGCACCATGGGCTAAATATTCCTTATTAATACCAATTAAATCATGAGGGGGGAATCCACACCTCATGAACCACACTCTAATAAATATGGTGCTAAGGGCTCATCGTGCCAAATAATAATAATCTTATATTAGGGAGCCGGTGAAACCAGGGCGGTACTAGACAAGATTATTATTTTTTGTCAACGAAAAGTCAAAACATCCACAAAAACTAGAGGGGAAGAGAAAATAAATTTACCAAATAAAGCCCATGACACATGTTGAGACTTCACGTTCAACCCAAGCTTGAAAGAAAATTAGCCACTCATAGTTGAACTAGGGGTAAAATGGAAATTTATTAAAATACGTAGAAAATATAAGATGGAGAGAGAATTACAGAAAATAGATCCCAAAAATAGATTCAGAGGTGCCAAATTAGGAGGGAGGCCCCCTTTTTATAGATACATCGAGTAAATCATGGCCATCGGATTAAAAACAGTTTGGACGCTCAGGATTGCTCTATGTCATCGGTCAACAGTAAAGTTAACAGTATGCGTGAACAGTAATACAGTTTCACCACGGTTTGAACAGTAATGCCGTTTGCACAGTAATAATCCCATGTGTTGCATGTACCGTACGTGCGTTTTTTGGTCCACTAATATACTGCCACGTCAACATCAACAGTAATAAGAATTTTAGTCCAACAGGATCATGACACCTCATCAGTCAATGCCACATCATCGGTCAATGCCATGTCATCGATCCGTCTATATGAACAGTGCCGTGAACCGTAACGTAGACAGCACCCGTACATGTGAACAATGTCGTACATGTGAACAGTTCCATTTTTCTTTTATGCTCCTCCTAAGGTTTCGACCGTCCTGAGTTCAAAAATGATGTCCGTTTTCCCATTTGATCTCTCGTTTATTGTGAAATGACTATGATACCCTTAAAATACATAAAATACTTAATTAAAATAAAACACATATAATTAAATTATAAGAAACTTAAACACATAAAAATAAGGGTTGTTAGTAAGACTTGAAATGTAAAATGATGGTTTTCTCCTTTATAAATATGCATTTTCTAACACTCAACACTATGGTGAACTTAGAACGATTTAAGAAGTTGGGACCACCTACCTTTCAGGGGACTGCTGATCCCATGGTTGCAGAGGCATGGCTAAAATAGATGGAGAAGATATTTGTGGCTATGGGTTGTAATAGTGATCAGAGGGTAATATTGGCCTCATTTGTCCTTCAGGGTGAGGCATACCACTGGTGGGATGCCAAATCTCTTCTTTTAAGGGCTGGCTTGCAAGATGCACCTATTACTTAGGAGTTATTTTTGGAGGCTTTTCATGACAAGTATTTTCCTGAACGAGTTCAACATCAGATGGAGGCTGATTTCCTAAGGTTGACTCAAGGAACAAAGTCTACTGCGGAGTATGAGGAACAATTAATTGCCCTCTCTCGTTTTTCTCCTACCTTTGTTGCTAATGAGGGTAGTAAGCGTAGGAAGTTCCTGAAAAGGTTACGTCATAACATTAAAGGGCGATTGAATATCCTTAAGATTAATAACCATGCTGATTTGGTGGATCGAGCAATTCTTACGGAGAAGGATATTCTTGAAGCTCAAGTTACGAGGGATCAGAGAAATTAAAAGAATCGACAAGGTGGACCGCGAAATGGAAGTTCTTATAGGCAGGGCGCCCACTCCCAGAAGTATAATGGTGGAGGTAACAAATGAGATAATAAGGGGGTTCCTGATGACACCGCTTGGAGGAACTACCCCATTTGTCGACATTGTGAAAAGAGACACCTTGGTGAATGCCATTGGAAAACTGGAGCCTGTTTTGCTTGTGGAGAATCTGGGCATAGAATTATGGATTGCCCAAAGAGACATCGTGAGACTACAAATACTCCGACTAACGAAGGGCAGAGGCAGAAACCGAAGGTGCAAGGGCGTGTTTTGCGTTGATGGAGAAAGATGCTGAGGTGTCCAATGATGTAGTATCAGGTACATTGTCCTTATTCTCTAGAGAAGCCAAAGTTCTTTTTGATCCTAGCGCTACACATTCATTTATATCTTGTGTGTTTGTCCGTTATGCTGATGTGCCTATCACACCATTAGATGTTCACGTGACAATTAGTACTCCTATAGGGGATTGCCAGTTAATAGATCATGTCTATAAGTAATGTGTAATCAGATTGTGTGATAGAGAATTCATTGTGGATCTCCTACCTTTAGAGATGCACAATTTTGATTTGATTTTAGGGATGGATTGGTTAGGACCTTACCATGTTTCAATAGATTAATTTGGTAAGGAAATTATTTTTCGCTTACCTGGCGGGGAAGAATTTCATTTTCAAGGGAATCATAAGAGTCATAAAGCTTTGATTTCTATGGTAAAGGCAATGAAAATTCTAAACAAGGGTTGTGAAGGATTTTTAGCGTATATAGTTGCTGACGATTCCGATGGGGTGTGCCTTGAAGACATACCTATTGTAAGGGAGTTTATTGATGTATTTCCTGAAGATCTTCCTGGACTACCCCTAGAAAGAGAGGTTGAGTTTACTATAGAATTAGTTCTCGGTACTACACCTATATCCAAGGCGCCATATCAGATGGCACCCATTGAATTGAAAGAACTGAAGGTCCAGCTGCAAGAGTTACTAGATAAGGGTTTCATCCGTCCTAGTATGTCGCCTTGGGGTGCTCCTGTTTTGTTCGTAAAGAAGAAAGATGGTTTTACTTACCGAGTTGGCGGCTCACCCCTCGTCATTACTTTTTGCAGATTAAGTTTCTTTTGAGAGGTGCACTTAGCTTTAGAGTTAGTAATTTTCCGTTTCCGTTTGCTATTTGAATAAGAGGAGGAATAAACTCGTGTTGCTATTTAGTTATTTCTATTATGAATGTGTAAAGAAGAAAGATGGTTTTATTTACCGAGTTGACGGCTCACCCCTCGTCATTACTTTTTGCAGATTAAGTTTCTTTTGAGAGGTGCACTTAGCTTTGGAGTTAGTAATTTTCCGTTTGCGTTTGCTATTTGAATAAGAGGAGGAATAAACTCTGTTGTTATTTAGTTATTTCTATTATGAATTTGTAATTTGGAGTTTGAGACTTTTATTATTATTTTTATGCTTTTGGGAGAGATTATTTAGTACTAGACGTTTGGATATGTAGTTTTATTTCAATAAGAATTGGAGGTATTTCAGTTTAAAACTTATAAGTAAAGATTATGATTTATGAATAACCTCCTTCTTCACGTGTTCCACATGTGTTAAATTTGAGATGTTACAGTTGTGGTCAAATTTAATTATGAAAAATCATGATGCTTGGTCGGATTGTGGTCAAGTCTAATTACGAAAAGTCACGATACTTGAGGTAGGTATTGTAAAAATCACAATGTCTGATGGTGGGGTGTCTATTTTAAAAGTCTATGTATAGATAATGGAGATGACTTTCAAAAAATAATTCAATTCTTTATAAGTTTTGTCTTTATTAATTTCCTATAACATAAAAATAAAAATTTTGCCAGATATAAAATATTCATATTTTTTTAGTAAATTCTTTATTTTTGTTTGGTACAAATTCACATTAAAAGTTTGTTATTTTCTAAAAGCGACTTGTCAATAAATTCATAAGTAATCTCTACTGAGAGAGGACAATTAACACTTAAAAAAAACGTATTCAATACGTGTTTCAGCTTTTAATTTATTATTTTTATTATTTTATTTATTAAACAGTAAACACGTCTGATTTATTTTTCCAATAATAGAATAATACTCCAAGCATTGGTGGCGTGACTTAAGCCTACCATAAAATGATACATAGGGCCTATTATCGACCTGTCACTACATCTGTCTCCTCAATGATTATGCAAAGTTAGAAGTTTGAAGCGTTTAGTCCGTGATTGATTGAGATGTGGGCAATTGCTTCACGTAACTTACTTGCAGCCTGCTGAACCCAACGGATTACGTTGAATTCATGAAAAAGTAGTAACCGGCTGGATTGATTAAATTCATGTACCGTAACTTACGCAAACTCTAATTTAGCGAGACCCTTGAGGTGTGTGAGCATACAGTACCTGGTAGAATTAATCAACTGTGGTCAATTTTTAAACTTTGATTCCTTGTCTTTTCTTACGAAAATTCAATACGCACTCGTAAGCTGTACATGCACACAAATAAGCTAGCTGCTTTTGTGAACCACTTCCTATTAATTGGAGGAACGAAATTGCTTATGTACGCTCTTACATCAGCACTAGAGAAGAGCTAGAATTTCATCGGCTCGGTAGAATACCATCAGTCATCCTACGCGAAAAATGGGGTTCTCAAATCTCAAATCTCTGTGAGAGAGTTTTAAGAGCTTGAAAGCTCTTGTTCTAGTGTTCTGAGAGTTTGGGTGTATTGGGGTTTTGGGAAGTGAGCTAAAATACCACAATACTTGTAATTCCTTTTCACTAGTAAAATATTTCCTTCTGTTTTCGCCCGTGGACGTAGGCTAAAAGCCGAACCACGTAATTTCTGGTGTCCTCTTTTGTGCTTGTTCTTTATTTTCTTACAATTCTACTTTAGCTGCGTGTCTGCTTTCACCACCAATATCCTAACAGTGGTATCAGAGCTATTGGTTGTATTTTTGGAGTCGGGTACTGTTCACGTACGGGGTATTGACGTATACGGTACTGTTTACGTATACAGTACTATTCACGTATACGGTACTATTCAAGTGAAACGGTGGGAGCGGAACTATTTACAAATACGTTACTGTTCACGTATGCGGTACTATTCACGTATACGGCACTGTTTACGTATACGGTACTGTTCACAAGAAACGGTGGGAGCGACCCAAGAATTTTGCGGTGCAAAGCAGGGAATAGTGGTGTGAGTAAAGCAACTGTGTGGTTGTTGTACATGTCTAGGAAAGTTCTGTCACAAAGGCGATAAGAGCTTAAGGAGACTGGGTTTTAAGTGGGACCATTGTGACCCCTCCAGTCTTTCCTGGGAACTTTCCTAGTGTACATTCTCACACATATTCACAACTATTCAAGGTGGTATACTAGCTTGTGTGCAGTATTTATCGGCAAAATGGCGGCAAAGTATGAAATTGAGAAATTTAACGGAAATAATTTTTCGTTGTGGAAAATGAAGATGAAAGCTGTATTGAGGAAAAATAATTGCTTGGCAGCAATTGGAGAAAGGCCCATGGAGATAACTGATGACAAGTGGAACGAGGTAGACGGCAACGCCATTTCTGATCTACACTTGGCACTTGCAGATGGAGTATTATCCAGTGTGGCAGAGAAAAACACGGCGAAGGAAATATGGGATACTCTCACAAAATTATATGAGGCCAAGTCATTACACAATAAAATTTTCTTGAAGAGAAAACTCTATACTCTTCGAATGGCGGAATCTACAATGGTGACCGACCACATCAACACCTTGAAGACTCTATTTTCTCAACTCACAACGTTGGGTCATAATATAGAGGAAAATGAACGTGCAGAGCTTCTACTTCAAAGTCTACCAGATTCGTATGATCAACTCATCATCAACCTGACGAACAACAATCCAGTGGACAGTCTAGTTTTCGACGATGTTGCAGCCTCTGTATTAAATGAGGAGAGCAGGCGGAAAAATAAGGAAAACAGACAAGCAAGTTCGCAGCAAGCGGAGGCACTATCGGTGACGAGAGGGAGATCAACGGACCATGGCCCCAGTCGGAGTCAAAATCATGGTAGATCAAAATCCAGAAGTAAGAAAAATGTTAAATGCTACAACTGTGGCAAGAAAGGGCACGTCAAGAAAGAGTGTTGGAGTAAGAGAAAAGAGGACAAAGAACCTGAGTCATCAAATGCTCAGGGGTGTGTAGTAACTACCTCAGATGATGGCGAAATTCTCTACAGCGAGGCAACAACTGTTTCAGAAGGCAGAAAACGACTGTCTGATGTCTGGCTTATAGACTCAGGAGCTACCTGGCACATGACCTCTCGGAGAGAATGGTTCCACACATATGAACCTATCTCAGGAGGATCTGTGTATATGGGTAATGATCATGCCTTGGAGATCGCTGGTATTGGTACTATCAAAATAAAAATGTTTGATGGTACAATTCGCACAATTGGGGAGGTACGACATGTCAATGGCCTGAAGAAAAATCTATTGTCTTTAGGACAAATGGATAGCCATGGGTACAAAACTCATGTGGAGAATGGAATTATGAAGATCGTTAAAGGCGCGCTTGTATTGATGAAAGCAGAAAAGATCGGTGCTAATCTATTCATGCTTAAAGGAGAAACACTATTGGAGGCTGATGCGTGTGTCGCATCAAATGGAGAAGAGTCAACGATGATGTGGCATCTCAAACTTGGCCACATGTCAGAACAAGGCTTGAAGATTCTCTTTGAGCGGAAATTGCTTCCAGGGCTCAAATCGGTAAGTTTACCATTTTGCGAGCATTGTGTTATTAGTAAGCAGCATAGATTAAAGTTTAGTAGATCTATTGCTAGAAGTAAATGCATTCTAGACTTGATTCATTCTGATGTTTGGGAATCACCGGATATATCTATGGGAGGTGCAAAGTACATGGTGACTTTCATTGATGATTATTCCAGAAGATGTTGGGTGTATCCAATTAAGAAAAAGTCAGATGTATTTCTAATATTTAAAGAATACAAAGCGCGGGTGGAACTTGAATCTGGTAAAAAGATCAAGTGTTTGAGGACAGATAATGGTGGAGAATATACAGACGGCGAGTTTCTTGCTTTCTGTAAGCAAGAAGGTATTCAGAGACAGTTCACGGTGGCATACACTCCTCAACAAAATGGAGTGGCAGAGCGGATGAACAGAACTCTTACAGAAAGAATAAGAGCTATGTTGAAGACTGCTGGTCTACCTAATTCATTTTGGGCAGAAGCGGCCAAAACTGCCTGTTATATAGTAAATCGGTCGCCATCTACAGCTATTGGGTTGAAAACGGCGATGGAGATGTGGACTGGAAAGCCAGCTGATTATTCCTACCTTCATGCATTTGGATGTCCTGTGTACGTGATGTACAACGCTCAAGAAAGAACAAAGCTGGATCCAAAATCTAGAAGATGTATCTTCTTGGGGTATGCTGATGGAGTAAAGGGGTATCGTCTGTGGGACCCCACTGCCCACAAGATCGTCATCAGCAGAGATGTTATCTTTTTGGAAGATCAACTGCAGAGGAAAGATGAGGATGATAGCAGTGTAAAAGAAAAGTCAGAGACTGTACCGGTATATGTGGAAAATAATCCAGAAGATTCAGATTCTTCTGAAGCAGCACCAGAGCACGAGGGACAAGAACCAGTCGAGTCCGAGGCTCCAGAAGTTCGTCGGTCAACTCGTGAGAGACGATCGCCAACGTGGCACTCGGAGTATGTCACAGAGATCAATGTTGCATACTGTCTTCTAACAGAGGATGGAGAGCCTTCAACTTTCCATGAAGCTTTAGACAGCCCAGATGTTGCTTTGTGGATGACGGCAATGCAGGAAGAAATTGAAGCTCTACACAAGAACAAGACATGGGAACTTGTACCACTACCATGTGGAAGAAAAGCCATTGGAAACAAATGGGTCTACAAGATCAAACGTGATGGCAATGACCAAGTGGAGCGGTATCGTGCGAGATTGGTGGTGAAAGGATATGCTCAGAAAGAAGGTATTGACTTCAATGAGATATTTTCTCCGGTGGTTCGACTCACAACAGTCAAAGTAGTCTTGGCAATGTGTGCTACATTTGACTTACATCTTGAGCAGTTAGATGTGAAAACTGCATTTCTTCATGGAGAACTTGAAGAAGAAATATATATGCTCCAACCAGAAGGTTTTGCAGAAACAGGAAAGGAGAACTTGGTTTGCAGGTTGAACAAATCTCTATACGGTCTCAAACAGGCGCCGAGGTGTTGGTATAAGAGATTTGATTCCTTCATAATGAGCCTTGGATACAACAGACTCAGTTCAGACCATTGTGCATATTACAAGAGGTTTGGAGATAATGATTTCATTATTTTGTTGTTGTATGTGGATGACATGTTGGTAGCAGGCCCCAACAAAGATCGAATCCAAGAATTGAAGGCACAGTTGGCTAGGGAGTTTGAAATGAAGGACTTGGGACCAGCAAACAAGATTCTAGGGATGCAAATTCACCGAGACAGAAATAACAGGAAGATTTGGCTTTCACAGAAGAATTATTTGAAGAAAATCTTGCGACGCTTCAACATGCAAGATTGTAAGTCAATTTCTACCCCACTTCCTGTTAATTTCAAATTATCCTCAAGTATGTGTCCTAGCAATGAAGCGGAGAGGAAGGAGATGTCTCGAGTACCGTATGCATCAGCAGTGGGAAGTTTGATGTTCGCTATGATATGTACAAGACCGGACATTGCACAAGCAGTGGGAGCAGTTAGTCGATACATGGCGAATCCTGGTGGAGAGCATTGGATAGCTGTGAAGAGGATTCTGAGATACATCAGAGGAACCTCAGATGTTGCATTATGTTATGGAGGATCAGAGTTTACTGTCAGGGGCTATGTGGATTCAGATTTTGCAGGAGACCTTGATAAAAGGAAATCTACTACTGGTTATGTGTTTACACTTGCGAGAGCAGCTGTAAGCTGGGTTTCGAAACTGCAGACCGTTGTGGCTTTATCTACAATAGAAGCAGAATACATGGCAGCTACACAAGCTTGCAAGGAAGCTATATGGATACAAAGGTTATTGGAGGAGCTCGGGCACAAACAACAGAAAATTCCTGTGTTTTGTGACAGTCAGAGTGCCTTGCATATTGCAAGGAATCCAGCCTTTCATTCCAGGACAAAGCACATAGGAGTTCAGTATCACTTCGTTCGAGAAGTAGTGGAAGACGGAAGTGTAGATTTACAGAAAATCCATACGAAGGAAAACCTAGCAGATGTTTTGACCAAACCGATAAATACTGACAAGTTTATCTGGAGTAGATCCTCTTGTGGCCTAGCAGCAACGTAGGCAACATGATTATGGCGAAGCAGAAAGGATGGTGTGGAGATTGATTGATCCTCAATCTAATCTCCAAGTGGGAGAATGTGCAAAACCGTGGCTTCTTCTTCTAGAAGCACACAAATTTTGAATGCAGGGGAGAAGAATTCAACAAGCGAAGCACACGGCCTTGTTTGAAAAGAGAAGAAAGGTTTGGCAACAGCCCACGGAAGAAAGGAAAAAAAAATATTTAAATGGCCAAAGCTTTGGCTATAAAAGGGAGAGTTCCCTAGCTCATTTTTCATTCAATTCAATTCAATTGAATCAAATTCCATAGAGAGAATTTGTGAGAGAGTTTTAAGAGCTTGAAAGCTCTTGTTCTAGTGTTCTGAGAGTTTGGGTGTATTGGGGTTTTGGGAAGTGAGCTAAAATACCACAATACTTGTAATTCCTTTTCACTAGTAAAATATTTCCTTCTGTTTTCGCCCGTGGACGTAGGCTAAAAGCCGAACCACGTAATTTCTGGTGTCCTCTTTTGTGCTTGTTCTTTATTTTCTTACAATTCTACTTTAGCTGCGTGTCTGCTTTCACCACCAATCTCCTAACAATCTCAACCCCATTAGTCTTTTCTGACTTCAAGAAAATTGCCATGGATACAGAAGCAAGCCAGCTTCACTTTGTTCTGTTTCCTTTCATGTCCTAGGGGCACATGATACCCGTGATAAGCAGTAATTGTCAATTTTCATTTAATCGCAATATTTTTTCAAACAAACTTGAAACAAAAATCCAAATTAAATTTTTTTTTAAATGAAGGTAAGGACAACAATATGAAATTAAAGGAACAATACTTATATCACTTCTGAGGATGGCTGTTGCATGATATCTTGGATAAACAATTTGATATTGTTATAGGAAGATCCCCCCTCTTCTAAAGCTCTCTGTGCTAACTCTCCAAACTCTTTGGCTCTTCTTCTTCTTGCATCTCTTTCTTCACCATCATCCATTAGTATGTTTATAGCCGTTTGGACATCTTCCTTCTTCACCAACACTCCAATCTTCTCTTCTTCCCCAAACTTCATTGGAACTTCCACTCCAACACTCACACCAATCCTTAAAACTTCCACAATCAACTTCTCGTTACAAAATTGGTCTGCAAAAAGTGGCCATGTAAGCATTTGAACCCCGGCTGATATCCCTTCCAGAGATGAATTCCAGCCACAATGTGTTAAGAATCCTCCTACTGCAGGGTGTGACAATATCGTTACTTGTGGTGCCCAACCTCGGATCAAAAGACCTGTCCCTTTAATCCTTTCTTCAAATTTTTCTTCTACAAGCCATTTCTCTAGTTCTTCTAATTTATTTCCTACCCTTGTGACCCAAATAAATGGTTTCTTAGATGCTTCCAGGCCTAAACCAAGCTCAATCAGTTGTGAAGATGTTAGATTGCAAATACTTCCCAGACAAACATACACTACCGAGCTTGGTTGTTGCGAATCAAGCCATGTTAAGCATTCGGGAACATCAATTGCTGCTTTGTTACCTCTCTCAACCTTGTCTATGCTTTCTTTGTTGCACAGAGAAACAGGCCCGATGCACCAAACTTTTCCTTGTTTGCCTTTCTTGTAGCCTTCAACAAATGCTGACTCTATCTCTTCGAAGGTATTTATAATAGCCCCGTATGTTTTCTTTTCAGCAGCCCAAATTTTCTCTCGAAGCTCTTTCACGTCATCACGCTTATGGGTGGATATTGGTATCTGAACTCTTGTAAATTCGATGTGATCAGGCAAACCAGGTATCTTAAAGTATTCTGAATCAGATGCAACATTCTCGAGAACCTTTGAATCGCGCAAGAGGTTCATGCACAAGAGACAGAAGCAAGAAAATCCATGGAAAATAATCCTTGGAACATTGAACTTGGCAGCAGTATCGACCGTCCAAGGATGGCCCATGTCAGAGATTATGCAGCAGGGCTTAGGAGTTTGCTCTTTGAACAAATTTTCAAAAGGCAATTGAAGCATGCTAAGAGAATTGAAGAACTTGGAGGCCAAGTCTATCGAGGGAAGCATGTCTATATTCTCCCAACCTTCTGGTAATCCTGCTTCTTTCCAAGGAAACTGTATCTCAGTAAGTCGAATTTGTAGCCCAGATTGTGTGGCACGAGCGAGCACTGTTTTGAACCTTGCTGCATTAACCGGCGTTGTGACAATAGTCACAATAGCTCCATGCTGTGCAAGCAATCTGGCAATATCAATCATGGGAATCAAATGACCTTGAGCCAAGAGAGGAAGCAAGAGAAAATGAAACTGGCTAGCTTCGGATATCATGGCTGAAGTTGTATAGACGAGTGAATCTCCTCTTGTCATCTGTACAAAGGAATGTTAGCACTTTGTTGTGCGATTAATTGCTAGAGGGGGAGCGTACTGTAATGTCTATTTGTACATTTAAGAAGAGAAATTTAAGAAGAGAAGTGGATGTCTGTGGGGTACACTCATTTTTTTTGTTTTTAGTGAGGAGTGAAGATGGGAGTTCAAAATCTACTTTCTTCTTTTTCTTTTTTATTATTATTTATTAAAATTATATTATTAACATAGAATAAAAGTATGTTTATTTAAAATAATAATATTATATTTATTTAAATAATATGATCATATTATTTAATAATATTGCATTCATTAAAAATAATAATATTAAATTTATTTAAATATAATATTTTTATATTTAGTTGAAAATAATAACTTATGTTGATTCTAAGTTAAAATTATTGAAGAATAATATTATTGTATTCATAGAGAATTAATAATATTACTATACACTATCTTTATTTGAAAATATAAATATTATGATATTTTTATTTTTTAATAATAATATATTTTTAATATTAGTAATTAATAATATAAAATACTTTATTATTATAAAATATTAATTATATACTATATTATTTATAATAATATTTCATTGTATTGCTCTTATCAATAATGTTAATTTACATAATTAGAACTAAATTTGATAAAAAATTGTGATTTATATAATTAAGAATATTAATAATTCATATAATTAAAATTAACAATAAAATAAATAATTTATTTACAAACATTTTTTTCACTTTGTAATTAAAAGCGTCAACTCTTTAAATAAGGTAAAATTATAATTTGAAATAATTCACTCCCTATCTAAACTAAAGATAAACAAATAAATGGAATTTGGATTCCTATTCTATACTTTTATTTCAATATATGTAAATAATATTCTCTCAATTCCACTCCACACTTCTAATTTTAAAATTTTAATTCTTTTAAGATTCTCACTATATTTCAAAAAATAAAGGCTACCGTAGTGGTGATGTCAGATTCTGTATAAGCATTTTGGTTTACAGTAATACTACATATCTTAAATTTTTTATCCCCAAAAGTTATCCCAAATAATGTGTCATTAATTGAGTGATTTATAATTCTTTACAAAATCCAAGTGAATTAATTGTATTGTCTCACCAACTGATCAATGATGAATTCAAACGATTAATTGTTTTTATAGTTAGTCAAAGATTAAGCCGACTTGTTTAGAATGTGGATAAGAAAAATGTGGAAAGGCCACATAATGTAAGGGGGTAAGTAAAAATTGCAAGGACAAATCTGAGGTAATTAATTTGGTAGGTACGGGTAGTTTTCAGAAAAATAATCCATAATTGTTACAACATTTGCCCCAATAAGTTACAAACATATGAATCAATTTGTTTCTTAGTCGTCGGATTCTCCTCCACGTGTGGAGAGATTCTAGAATCCATCAATGATATTACATTTAATTAAATAATGAGTGTGTGTATATATATATTATCTGTGCATTTGTTTTTAGAAAACCAGCATGTAATTTGTAGTAATATTAAATTAAACTAGACATGTCATACATGCATTAACCAATGTAGTGAAGAAATTGTATGAATCAATAATCTATCAATGAGTAACGTTATAATTTATACAAGTCAGGCATACTTGGCTGATAAGCCAAACACTATAAGATAAGTCATAGCCTATAAGATAAATACAAGCTAAGCCATAACCTATATGATAATTACAAGATAATGGTAAAGAGATATAAGATAAGATTACAAGTTATTGAAACAGAGAGTAGTTATCTATGTACATGTTTGGCTAATACGCCCCCACAAGATAGGTGTTCCATCTAGAACTCCTAGCTTGGAACGAACACCTATCTTGGAACGTGTATCAATATAACGACTGCGGATAATGGTTTGGTCAAGGTATCAGCCAACTGATTTTCTGAAGGAATATGAGAAGCACAAAGAAGACCTGTTGCAATTTTGTCACGAACAAAATAAAAATCAATTTCTACGTGTTTCATCTTTGAGTGATAAATCGGATTTGAACATAAGTATGTCGCTCCAAGATTATCACAATGTAGAACATGCATAGAAAAGTTTATACCAAGTTCATACAACAAGTTCCTGATCCAACATATTTCTAAAACAGCAGCAGCTATTGCTCAAAATTCTGCCTCTGTAGATGAGTGAGCAACATAACGTTGCTTTTTGGATGACCATGAAATTGGATTACCTCCAAAATAAATAACATAGGCACTAGTAGAATTGCGATCATCAAGATTTCCTCCCCAATCAGAATCAAAGTAAGCTATCAAGGAATGCGACTGAGATGAGCGTAGATATAAACCATGAAAAATTGTCCCTTTTAAATATCTAAGTATTCGCTTAGCAGCTTGCCAATGAATTTGTCGAGGTTGTCGCATGAATTGAGATAATTTGTTGACAACAAAACTAATATCCGGTTGAGTTAACGTTACATACTGTAAGGCTCCAATAAGTTGACGATAAAGAGTGGAATCAGCTAGTGGTGCCCCATCGTTTAATTGAAGTGTGACTGAGCCGAAAAGAGGAGTACCAACTATTTTAGCATCACACATGCCAAAACACTGCAGGAGGTCACGAATGTAAGAGTGCTGTGACAAGAGAAGTACAGTGGTTGTTTGAACAAGCTCAACACCTAAAAAATAGTTTAAAGCCCCCAAATATTTGAGAGAGAATTTAGCTGAAAGAGCATCAATGAAATGAGAAATAAATGCATTATGGCTGCCCGTTATAATAATGTCATCAACGTAGGCAAGAAAGTAGACTCGTACACCATTTGTGTTATAAATAAACAATGATGCATCAAATCGACATTGATGAAAACCATAAGCAAGCAAAAAATGATGCAAAGCTGTAAACCATGCACATGGAGCCTGTTTTAAGCCATAAATTGATTTATT
This sequence comes from Citrus glauca, assembly GCA_029633175.1. Taxonomy (NCBI): domain Eukaryota; kingdom Viridiplantae; phylum Streptophyta; class Magnoliopsida; order Sapindales; family Rutaceae; genus Citrus; species Citrus glauca. The sequence continues at coordinate 15,066,291 of JAQOOD010000008.1, forward strand.
TAACCTGCACAAAAAATTAGGTTTGTTAGAATCAACAAAACCACTGGGTTGTTTCATGAACACTTCCTCTTGAAGATGACCATGGAGAAAAGTATTATTAATATCCAGTTGCCATAAGGACCAGCCACATACCAAGGCTAAGCAAATAACCAATTGAACTGTAGTTGGCTTAATAACTTGACTGAAAGTTTCATGAAAATTAATCCCAGGAAATTGATGGAAACCTTTAGCTAGTAGACGAGCTTTAAATCGATCAATACTACCATCAGATTTCCTTTTAACACGAAACACCCACTTACTGCCGACAAGGTTCTGATTAGGTGATGGAGGTACAAGTCCCATGTGTTATTGGAGATCATGATATTCAGTAGTCATGGCAGCAAGCCATTGAGGGTCTTTAAGTGCTTGTGTAATGGAGGTGGGTTCACAAGAAGTTGGCAAGGGATGATTGGAGTGTACTTATAGATGGTCTAAAGTGGAATAAATTTTTTTTTTTGGGTTTATGGATGTTATTTTGGGAGCGGGTTGTCATTGGATGTGTTCGAACAAGTGGATTTGATGAAGAATGAGGTTTAGATAAGGTTGAATGAAGATTATTGGGTTCTGAAATGGTGGATGGAATTTCAATAGAATTAGGAGATAATAAGGACTTGAGGATCTGGGAACTTTTAGTGGTGGGGCTAGTATTTGGTGGGTATGATGAAAGATTATTGGGGGCGGGGTCAAGGGAGTTCTCCTGGAATGAACTTGGAGGTTGTATATTTGAATTAGAATTTTCTGCAGACAAAGAACGTGAGCCCAAGTGCGATGTTATTGCATTGTCAGATGAGGCAAGTGACCAAGTGGCTTTAGAATTGGAAGTTGAAACAGTGGGACTAGATACATGAAACACATGAAGAAGCCAAGACATTATAGGTAAAGTAGAGAAAGAAGGCAAAGTAGAAGTAATAGAGTTATAGGAAAATACAGACTCAACAAATTGCACATCTCCTGAAATAAAAATTTTCCCAGACTTTGGCTCCAAGCATTTATAGGCACTTTGTTGAGAGCAATATCCTAGAAAAACACAGGGAAGTGAATGTGGTTCTAATTTGTTGTGAGTGTATGGCCGAAGCCATGGATAACAAAGACACCCAAATATTTTTAGTTTATTGTAATTAGGAGTCTCTTTAAACAGTAATTGGAAAGGACATTGCATGCCAGTGGTACGAGAACGTAGCCTATTAATTAAATAGACAACTGTCTGGAAGGCAAATGACCAAAATTTTTGGTGGTAATGATGCTTGGTGCAATAGTGTTATCCTGGTTTCAACAATGTGTCGGTGTCTATGTTTAGTTGTTCCATTATGCTGTAGGGTATAAGGTGGTGTATATAAATGAGAAATGTCACACTTAAGAAATAAATTCCCCACCTCCATCAGTGTAAACAGAAACAATATTGGTCTTAAAATAATTTTCAATATTGTTCTTGAATTGAACAAAAGTACCAAAGACATCATATTTGAATCACAATGGATAAAGCCAAATATACTTGGTAAAGTGATCAACAAAAATCACATAATATTTGTAACCATCCAATGATGTAACAGGAGCAAGACCCTACACATCCAAATAAACAAGTTCAAAAGGACTACTATTTTTCAATGTGGACTCTCCAAAAGGGAGGCGATGACTTTTATTACATAAACAAGACTCACATAATGGAGGAACTAAAGACCCAGAAGTAGATAAATGAAGAAAACGCAAAAGATGATTTAAAACTTTTGTTGACGGATGACCAAGACGCTAATGCCAAATGGAAGATGAAGGTTTAATAGTGACATAGGAAAGCGGTGCAGACGATTTGGTAAAGAATGAATTTGGCTGGCCAAAACACAGAACAACCATGGTGGCAAGTACAAGAAGAACAAGTCAGGAAATTCAAGCAACAACAGTGTTAACACTTCAGGTGGCAGCAAAAAATCTCAAGATTTTCCACCGTGTCCACATTGTAAAAAAACAAATCACCCGCAAAAGAAGTGTTGGTGGAGGCCAGATGTAAAATGCAACAAGTGCGGTCAGTTAGGGCACATAGAAATGATCTGTAAGTCGCAACAACAACAACAAAGTGAAGCAAAAGCGGCGATAGAACAGCCTCAAGAAGAACAGCTTTTTGCGGTGTCTTGCTTTGCCACTACAAGCTCCACAAAAAGTTGGTTGATTGATAGTGGTTGTACAAGCCACATGACGTATGACCAAGAACTCTTTAGAGATCTTGATACAACTTTTATCTCAAAAGTCAGAGTTGGGAATGGAGCATGTATAGCTGTAAAAGGCAAAGGCACGGTTGCAATTGAAGGTTATACAGGTTTGAAACTCATCTCTGATGTTCTATATGTTCCTGAAATTAATCAAAACTTGTTGAGTGTTGGTCAGCTGTTGGAAAAGGGTTACAAAGTTCTATATGAAGACAAAAATTGCATGATCAAAGATGTAGAAGGCAGGGAGTTATTCAAAATTCAAATGAGAGGCAAAAGCTTTGCCTTAAATTTGATCGAAGAAGAGCAAGCTGCAGTACACAAGGAAAAAAATTGCACTGTGCTTTGGCACAAGAGGCTGGGGCATTTTCACCATGATGCTTTACTTTATATGAAAAGGAATAATCTTGTGGAAGGCCTACCTGATTTGGAAGACGAGTTGCCCGTATGTGCAGCATGTCAATATGGGAAGCAAACAAGGTTGTCCTTTCCGAAAAACAATGTTTGAAGAGCATTGCACAAGCTGCAATTGGTGCATACAGATGTGGGGGGACCTCAAAAAACACCATCATTGAATGGTAGTAAGTACTATATTGCTTTCATCGATGATTATACGAGAATGTGTTGGATTTATTTCATGAAACACAAAACTGAGGTAGCTGACATATTTTACAAGTTTAAAATTGGGTTGAAACTCAAAGTGGAAGAAAAATGCAGATGATCAGGTCTGATAATGGAACTGAATACACATCCAAAAAATTCAACAAGTTTTGTGAAGATGCAGGTATTGAGCACCAATTGACAACACCTTACACCCCGCAACAAAACCGGGTCGTGGAAAGAAAAAATAGAACAATAATGGAGATGACAAGATGCTTACTTCATGAAAAAGACTTGCCAAAAAGGTTCTGGGCGGAGGCCACAAATACAGCAGTATTCTTGTTGAATAGGCTGCCATCAAAAGCTCTTCCGGAGAAGACTCCATTTGAAGCTTGGTATGGCTTCAAACCAAAGTTGTTAAATTTGAAAACATTTGGTTGCTTTTGTTTCTCTTATATTCCTCAGGTTAAAAGAGACAAGCTGGATAAGAAAGCAGAACCAGGAATCTTTGTAGGCTACAGCTCAACATCAAAAGCTTATAGGATTTATTTGCTTCAAAGCAACAAAGTCATTGTTAGTAGAGATGTGCAATTCTTTGAGTCAGAGAATTGGAGTTAGGAAAATGAAAAGCAACCTAACAATCAACCTGAGATTCAAATGGAAATTGATGATGATGTTGATGATCAACCGGTTAGAGGAACCAGATCACTTTCGGAAATTTATCAGAGATGTAATGTTGCCGTAATGGAACCTGCAGATTACAAAGATGCTGCTACTGATCAGAAATGATAGTTGCAATGGAGGAGGAGCTCAACATGATTGAAAAAAATCAAACATGGGAGTTGGCTGCTAGACCCGAACACAAGAAGGCTATAGGAGTTAAGTGGGTTTACAGAACCAAGCTTAATCCTGACGGTTCTGTAAACAAGTATAAGGCGAGGCTTGTCGTTAAGGGATATGCTCAGATGTTTGGGGTGGATTTTTCTGAAACGTTTGCTCCTGTCGCTAGATTGGATACCATAAGGATGTTAATGGCTCTTGCTGCACAAAAGGGCTGGGTTATTCACCAAATGGACGTGAAGTCAGCTTTTTTAAATGGTCACTTGGAGGAGGAAATTTTTGTAGAGCAACCTGAAGGATTTGTAGTTCAAGGACAAGAGGAGAAGGTGTATCGACTGAAAAAGGCATTGTACGGTTTAAAACAGGCCCCAAGGTCATGGTACAGTAGAATTGATGCACACATGATAAGCTTAGGCTTTGAAAAAAGTCTAAGTGAATTTACTTTATATATCAAGAAGGTTGATGCTGAAATACTTGTGGTATCTTTGTATGTTGATGATTTACTTGTCACTGGAAGTAATAAGGAGCTCACGGACAAATTTAAAGAAGGAATGAAAGATGCATTTGAGATGACTGATCTTAGGAGAATGTCATTTTTTCTTGGCATACAGGTGCAGCAAAATCAAAATGAAATCTTTGTAAGTCAGACTAAATATGCAAAGGAGATCTTTAAAAAATTCAAAATGGAGGATTGCAAGCCAACAACAACTCCAATGAATCTAAAGGAGAAGTTCAGCAAAGAAGATGGAGCTGAAAAAGCTGACGAAGGGCTGTACAGAAGCTTAATAGTCTGCCTAATGTACTTGACTGCAACCAGGCCAGACATTATGCATGCTGTAAGTTTGCTGTCAAGATATATGTATTGTGCTAGTGAGATTCACTTTCAGGCAGCAAAAAGAATCCTGAGATATGTTAAGGGCACTGTTGATTATGGTATCAGGTTCCATCAAGTCAAAAATTTCAAACTTCATGGCTATTCTGATAGTGATTGGGCTGGAAGTTTAGATGACATGAAAATTACTTCAGGTTATTGTTTCAGCTTTGGTTCTGGAGTATTCTCATGGTGTTCAAAGAAACAAGAAGTCATAGCACAGTCAACGGCGGAAGCAGAGTACATAGCTGCTGTATCAGCTGCAAATCAAGCACTCTGGCTCAGAAAACTCATGGTTGATTTGCACATAGAGCAGAAGGAGAGTACACAGATTTTTGTTGATAGTCAAATTGCAATTTCAATTGCTAATAATCCAGTGTTTCATGGGAAAACAAAACATTTCAAGATAAAGTTTTATTTTCTAAGAGAGGTGCAAAAGCAAGGAGAGGTGAAGTTGATTCATTGCAAGACAGAGAATCAACTTGCTGATTTTCTAACAAAATCTCTTCCTAAAGCAAGATTTGAAATTCTCAGACAAAAGCTTGGCATATGCAGCCTAAAAGTCAAGGAGGAGTGTTGAACCATGTGACTCAAAATACTGCAGATTTTCAGTTGAAGGAGTCAAGAATCAGTTACATTATGTCCTGTTCTTTATGCCATTTTTTTGGTAGATATTTATGCTTTCTTGTAGCAGATTTCTCTGCAATGTCAGTTATGCATCTGCTGCATAAATAATGATCTTTATGCTAAATAAAATTATCAGATTTCCCTCTCATATCTTCTCTATAATTGTTCTAATACTAACATAGCACTATCAATAAGCCAATTTGGGGAAACCATATTGGATGTAATGGTGTGGTTCAACATCAGAGTATTTTTGCAAGAGGAGAAACTTGATAGTCTTTGGCTGTGTGACCTTTTTGCTCACAAAGGTGACAAAGTCCTTTATAGCCAGATCATTTTTTACGAAATTGAGCATTATTATTGGTGAAATTTTGATAGTTGGAGGCATTATGGAGTGGGAAGAAAATTGAACATTATTAAATTGGCCATTTTGATGTGGCATAAGAGAGCCACGGTTGCCTTGCTTGTGATTTGCACTATGCTTATTATATTGTCATTGTGTAGCATTAGCTATAACAGGAGAAATTTCCATTAGATCTGCTTGTTTCAAAGTTGCTTCAAAATCAACCAACTTGTCATATAATTCGTCAAAGGAAATAGTAGTTTCACGTGTTCTTACCCCAACAATTATTTCTTTGAATTCTATGCTAACTCCATTAGCAAAATGAACCACAATATCATCATCAGTGATGGGTACATCAATCAATGATAATTCATCAGCAGTAGATCTCAGGGAATTGAGATAATCTGCCACATATTGTGATCCACGACGGGGGCGAGCTAGACGCTCTCTTAGCGAAAACACATGGCTACGGCTAGGATTGGAATAAAGTCTTGCTAACTTATCCCACGCTTGTTTGGATGTTGTGGAACAAGCAATCAGTGAAGCAACTCTTTCTGAAGAGGAGGAAATGATGGAATGAAAGATCAATTGATCTTGACGTTTCCAATGAAGGTATTCTGGGTTGGGGTGGATATAGTTTCACTGCTAGAGGCTAATGTTAAGTCTGGACATGGAAAGGATCCATCTATGTATTTGATAAGATCATAACCAAAAGTGAGGGATAAAAAATGAGCTCGCCAAGTAAAATAGTTTTCTGGTGTAAGTTTCAAAGGAAGTTGTATAGCGGCATCAATAGAGATATACCCAGTAGATTGTTGGGTTGTTGGGTAGGTGAAATGGCTGTAGAAGTAGGTGTTGTTTGATCAGCCATTATAAAAAGGAAAAAAATGTGCTCTTTAGAGACTAGAGCTCTAATACCATGAAGAAATTGTATGAATCAATAATTTATTAATGAGTAACGTTACAATTTATACAAGTCAGGCATACTTGGCTGATAAGCCAAACACTATAAGATAAGTCATAGCTTATAAGATAAATACAAGCTAAGCCATAGCCTATGATAATTACAAGATAATGGTAAAGAGCTATGAGATAAGATTACAACTTATTGAAACAGAGAGTAGTTATCTATGTACATGTTTGGCTAATATGTAATACCTCTGTTGTACTTTGGAATTTCTCATTTTCTATTCTATTTGCTTTATTATTGTTGTTGTGCACAAGTAATATTCATAATAAATGATAAGAATATTATCATTGTGCTAAATGTTTTTAGCATATTACTTTACTATCAAAATTTTCTTATAGTTATTTTTTCACAACTAACATTTTTGTTTTAATTATTTCATAATTAAACTTTTTTTTGTTAAAACATGGTGATGTCACAAGAGTATTTTAAGAACTGTAGTATATTATGCCAAAAACATTATAATATTTTTAATGTTTTAATTGATTATTTTCGATATCGAAAATAATTAAATTGTCAATTAAAAACATCATCTCTATGTAAATTTAGAGGATTAAATTGTACTTACACAATGTAAAAGGTCAAAAATATATTTGTGCAATAGATTCCATTAAAATTTATGTTATTTTTAATGGTTTGTCAGAAAATTTTAATAAAATAAAATGACATTCAAGGAAAATTAAATGATAAATAATAATATCTCTTAAGGAAAAATAAATAGCAATACGCATGTCTTATTCTATTTGCTTTTATTATAGCTGTTATGCAGTTAATAATCATACAAAACGACAAGGTTATTATCATTTTACCATTTAACTTTTTTTTTAACGTATGACTTTACTCAAAAGTTTTTACAGTTATGTTTTCCCACCCAACATTTTAGTTTTTATTATTTCACCACTAAATTGTTAAACTCTGTTAAACAATAACTAATGTCACATGAGTATTTTAATAACTTCAGTATATTAAGCAAAAAACATTATAATATTTCTAATTTTATAAACGGCTGGGTTTGCCACCGTCGCAAGGTTGGGTTTGCCACTGTTGCAAGGTCGAGCTCGCCATTGTCACAAGCTTGGGTTCCCCACCGTCGCATGCTTGTAGCTTGGCAGCTCTTCTATTCATCATCATCGACAATCTTTTTTGACCTATGACAACTCACCTTCACCATCGGTTGCCGTGAACACCACTGATACGCCAGTGTGAATTGTGAGTTTCTGGCCTTTCGTTTTGTTGCTGTTATACTTTGTTTTGACTTATGTGATTTGTAGTATGTTTGCTCCGATATTGATTTGCGTTGTGTTATGCTTTGTTATTTGATTTATGCTTGAAATATTGTTGATTGTTGCTATTAATTGATTCAAAATTGTATCTTAAAAATGTTAGAACGTTGTTACAGTTAAAAATAAATTGTTACTGTTAATAGATTCGTTGTTGTTAATAGATTCAAAATGATATCTTTAAAATGTTAGAACGTTGTTACAGTAAAAAATAACATATAAAATGGAAGAAATTTAAGGAATGGTGGGTTAGTTTAATTTATTTTGACATAATTCTTGTGGGCTGTTAAATTCGTAATGGAAAATGAACAAAGAGTTGATTTAGATATCTCCGAGATTGATGAAAGTGTGGGTGTGAGGGTTGTCATGGATATGGCAGTAGAAAATATTGATACAGCTACTGAATTAGAACTTGATTCAACAACAATAGAGCAGGGGAGTGGGAGTGGTCGTGGTGGTGGGGGTAATACTACTATTGTCACTTAAAAAAAATTAGACACTGACAGCAAAGAGAGTAGTTCAGGACGATTAGTTTTGATGCTTAGAATCATTTTAAAAAAGTTAAGTTAGGCAAGGAAGTTTAGGCGATTTGTAATTATTATGGGTTAGTTATGCAGGGACATTATTCTCAAGGCACTAATCACTTGATTAATCAAACTAAACGTTGTCCTAGAAGGTCATTCAAGAATGTACAGCAAATGCACCTTTCTTTTTCTTTTAAAGCAGATGGAACCATTGTTCTTAGTAATTATAATACTGAACCAAACTGGGATATGGCAACAGTGAAGGTTTTTATAGCTAGAATGATTGTACTACATGAGCTTCCGTTATCATTTGTTGAATATATCGAGTTTTACAAACTATTAAAACTTCTCCAACCTTCAATGTAGACTATTAGTAGAAATAATATCGAAGCTGAAATTTTGAAGCTTTACGATATTGAAAAGTCGAAGGCAATGAGTATTTTGGAAACTTGTGAGAGTAGAATTGTAGTGACTACAGATATATGGACTACTAGTAACCAAAAGAAAGGGTATATGGTTGTTACGACACATTACATTGATAGCTCATGGGGTTGCGAAGTTGTATTATGAGGTAATATTCTCAAAACTTTTTTTTCATTTCAACATAAATGAATGTTTTGCATTATTTAATATTTTATTTTTTTGTACATTTTTAAGTTTATATATGTGCCAGCTCCACATAATGGTGAAGTTATGTGCAATGAGGTGTATGAGTGTTTGATGGAGTGGAATATAGATAAAAAGTTGTCTACTATAACTGTTGATAATTTTTCTGCAAATGAGTCTATGATTGATTTATTGTTGGGGAAATTTTCAACTAGTTCAATGATTATGGGTGGCTAATTCCTTCACATGCGCTGTTGTACTCAAATATTGAACTTGATAGTTAAGGATGGTTTATCTGTGATACAAAAAAAAGTTAAAAAAATTAAAGAAAGTGTCCGTTATTGGATAGCAACATCTTCTAGATTTGAAAAATTTGAGGCTGCAAAAAAATAATTAGGTGTTAAAGAAACTAAAAAATTAGCACTAGATTGTCAAATTAGGTGGAAGTCCACCTATTTGATGCTTATTATGGCTTTATTGTATAAAGATGTATTTGTTTGTTTAAAGGAGCATGATAGAAATTATACATCTTTGCCTAGTGAGTTGGAGTGGAATTTTTTAACACTTATGTGTGAGTATTTGAAGAGTTTTTATAAGTTGATAGAACTTTTTTTAGGGACACGATATCTGACATCTAATTTATTTTTTTTGGCAAGATTTGTGAAATTAGATTTTCAATGAATGCATGGTTCCAATCACCAATTGAGGGGGTAAAAAATATTGCCTCTAAGATGATTACAAAGTATGACAAATATTGGAATGTTAATCATGGAATTCTTGCTATGGGGATTTTGTTAGATCCTAGGCATAAAATGTTGTTAATTAACTTTCTATTTCCCAAAATCAATGGAGAAAGAGCTGAATTCAAAATTGAAAGGGTGCGCAAATTATTTGTTGATTTAGTACATGAGTATGAAGTAAAGTATTCATCAAATGCAAATTAGGGGGTTAATGGTTTAACTAGTTCTTAAGGTGCTGTAACAGAGGATTCTATTATGGTAGACTTAGACTTAGATGAGATGGCTAATGAGTGAGAATAATTTAGAAACCAGAACTCACAGAATAATCATTTCAAAACAGAATTTGAGCTTTATCTTGAGGAAAATACTTTGCCTTCAACTAGTCAATTTGATATTTTGTCATGGTGGAAGAATAATCAAGGCAAATATCCTATACTTGCAAAGATTATGAGAGACTTTTTGGCCATTCCCGTATCAACAATTGCTTCCGAGTCCGCTTTTAGCACTGGAGGTAGACATTTGAGTCCTCATCGCAATAGACTTCATCCATCTACAGTGGATGTGTTGATGTGTACTCAAAATTGGTTTTGGCATGACCAAAACCTAAAAAGTATGTAAAATTTATTTATTACATAGAATAAATTAATTTGTTATAGTATCAATTTATCACTAACTAGCTACTTTGTTTCTTATGTTTATGATTTATGCATAGTTTTTAGATCCAATTCCAGAGGAAGCAATACTTTCTGCAAAACAGCTGATTGATGAAAGTTTAATGGGTGAGCTGTGAACAATAGTGAGTCAAGTGAAGAAGAATAGAAAATGATGGAGAAAGGTTTAGACTTTAGATTTTTGGTTTTTAATTTGAACTTTGAGTTGTAGACTTGTGTTATGGATTTATATTTGTGGTTGTTTTATTACTTGAAACATTGAAATTTATAGATTTAAATCACTGGATGTGTTATTGGTGAGAAATTTGTATTGTTTATGAATGATTTACAATTTGGATGTGTTATTGCTTGGAAATGAGTATGAAGATCTTATTTAAGCATGAACTTTACAAAGTTGAGAGCTGATTAATTGTGAGCACTGGACTGATGTTACAAGCTTTGACTATTAAATCACTTTAGTTTGTTGTTCTAAATTTTCATTTATTATAGGTTAGAATCCACAAAGAGAGATATGAAGTTTATAATTATGACCAACTTGCGTGAAGGAGGATGTGCATTAGTTGGCAAGTACAAATCTGAGCCCTAAAATGAATTTTCAAAGCAAAATACAGACCATTCACGGTCGTATCAAAACCAAACCCAAGCTTTTACCCAAATTCGAATGTCATTTTGTTCTATTTCTTTATAGCCTCCTATTAGAATTAGAAGCTCGTTTTCGTAGGACCTATTCTCCAATGTATTTGCTGTGTATTTAATTGACTACTAAAGTGACCTTTTTGCCTCTTGTTTTTTTAACCAATGTGTTTACATGACATTTTCTGTTTTGATTCAAGTTTACCTTATAATTAATTGAAATTTCTTACTTGTGTCCATGGGAGGATTTCTATAATTGTAGAAATTGATTTATTTGATTTGGGTTCAAAACCCGAAATCCAAGAACCTGAAATTTTCCGGGTTGAACTCGGGTCGGACCCGGATGAAAAAAATCAGATTTTCATATAGGTTCGGGAGAAAGAAAACAGTGTCCGGGTCTAGAACTGGGAAGGCTAACCCAGACCCGGACTCAGATTTTGCCATCCATACCATAAACATACATCCAAGCTTTAAAAGAAGGCTAAGCACACCAAACTATAAATAGAAGCAACTAGCCACGATCATCATGAAGAAATTTGCAACTATCATTTGAGTTTTGGCACAAATAAAACATGAATTGTTAAACTCTCTTTCACTATTTCTCAAATTTTCCTGCAATATCTTTTATTATTGAGTATTGACGAATTAGTTGAACTTGTGTGTGATTATCTTGATTTAATTTTCTAACTAATTTTTCATTAGGTGACATGATTATTGTACACCAATTAGGCGATTTTATATATCATTCATCAATTATAACAACATTGACTAGGTTGCTAATGCTTCTTATCGTTATGTTGTAGTTTAGGAAAATGAATGGTTTAAAATACAAATAAAAGGGCATACATGAATATGCTAGAGTAGGTCAACTGTGGCACCCATATTAAATTGATTTTAGTTGGGTAAGACTAAAGAAATGTCTCAATCAACAAAAAAGAATGAGATTGAACACGTGAAGCACAATATATGAAGGGAAAATTGTAATAGAAAAAAGATTTAATAATTGAGGTAGAATTATACAAATAATTAAGGAAAAATAGTTTTTCAATCAGGGATTACTGACTTTAATAAAGTCAATGATAAGTTAAAAAATAAAATAAATAGACTTTGATAAGATTTTATTATATAGTGTATTGAAATCTAATTTTTTTTTTGTCTTTTAACTATTAAAGTGAGATTCCTAATTAGAAGAGTGATGATACAGCCACAAACTCTTGTACAAACTTATTTTGTACAAACTGACATGGCATTAATTTATTGGTTGAATGAAAAAATAAAATAATAAAAATAAATTATGTGAGTCAAGTGATATTTATTTCAACCAATCTTATCATGATGCATGAGTTTATACAAGAGTTTGTGACTACATCATTACTCAATTAGGAAAATGACTCTTGCGAGGGGAGGAGGGAGGGGGATATCCACATCCTTAAATTAATGGTTTATCCTATTATCCATGATTGAGATTAAAAATCAAACAACCCTTCAAATCTTATTCCTTTAAAATTTAAATAACGTTAAGTACGTAAAAATAAATTCCTCTAGACTAATCATATTATCCATTCATAATGACGGGAAAGGATTTTATATAAACTAACTTGTCCATTGCCGATAATGGTAAACATTTCAAATCTTAATCCCAAAACACATTTCAAATGACATGACTGCTTATTTGGCATCCTACACATTATATTATTCAAAATTAAAATAGATACCTCTAAAATAATTTATTTAAATCTTATCCCTTCACAATTAAACATTCAATTGAGGGGCTTCTATTTTTGCAATAAAGAAACAGTTATAGCCGTAGATAATTTCAAATCCTATTATTTTCCCATACATTTTGTAGAATTAAAACAAATCATGTTTCGTATAAAATACCATGTCAGTTTTTGTTCAACAATTTCTTTGTATTTAGTTCATTGCTTATATCATTCTCATCAACAGCTAAATTCTAATAAAGAAAAAGTATTAAATTCATTATCAATCAATACAATGTAAAAACATCTTAATATAAGTTATATAAAAATATAAAATAAAAAGTAATATATTGTAGTAGTAATAATTTTTTGGGGAGTCCTGTAACTATTTTGACCCCAAATTTGTCATCTCAATCATAAGAAAAAATAATATGAGTAATGATACAGCCACAAACTCTTGTACAAACTTATTTTGTACAAACTAATGTGGCATGATAAGATTGGTTGAATTAAATATCACTTGGCCCACATATTTGTTTTATTAATTTATATTTTCATTCAACCAATGAATTAATGTCACGTAAGTTTGTACAAGAGTTTGTTGCTGTATCATTACTCAAATAATATAGGTTAAATATTTTATATAAAGACAAGCAATTTAAAATTTTTATTTTACAATAAATTGTTGCATTTTTTTTGGGAAAAGTGTAGGTTATTGATTATTAAGTGATGATAAAATAGTTTGGTGCAAATTAAAAACCTTTTGTTGCGACTGAGAAGAAACTAAATTCTTTTTAAACTTCCTTTCTTTTCCAACTTAGTTTGCAGCATCAAAAACCCTTGATTTAAAGACATTTAATCGTGAAGGGAAAAGATTTAGATAAACTATATTTGACGGGTCTATTTTAATTTAGAAGAAGTTTATAAGTGCGATGCAACATAGTCAGCCACCTTATTTGGAATGTGTTTTGAGACTAAGATTTGGGATGTGTAACATTGTGGTTATTGGAAAAGAAAAGGGAAATTTTTAGAAAGTATATTTGAGAAAGAAAAACTATGAGAAAGAAAATTTATTAGTTAAAATTTATTAAAATAATTTTTCGTATGAGGGGAAGTGAACTAGGTTTTTCAAAATTTTCATTTTTAAAAAAACACAATTCAACAACTTCAACCTCCAAAATCCAGCAACAATAATTAAGGCAATAACAAGATAAGGGTAGAGAAAACTAACACAACGAGTTTTATTGGTTCAGCAAACCTGCCTAAGTCCACATCTCAAAGAAATTCGATCTTCAAGATTTCACAAATCAAGCCTTACACCCAAGGCTTCAAAATATGTATAATTGACCTCAAAAGTGTCAACAAATCTTTACAAAAATTGAGATGATCATCTTTTTTTTTCCAAGTATTTTTCACACTTACAACTTCTCAATTTTACAAATAAATATTATTCTTACAAAATCAAACTCCTCACGAGAGTGAATAAATAAGTTATAGCCCAATAATGATTTATTGTGTGTAAACAAGTAACTAAAAGCTCAAATATGCCATGAATGATCAAGTTTTAGCTCAGGAAAGTTGTGAAAATGAGTTAAAATTGGTATTTCATAGCTACAATAAGAAACTAGCTGTTGTTCACTTAAAATAGGCATTCAATGAATTATCGAATCGTCGTGAAACTGACATTGCAAGTTACCATTATTAAACACATTTGAAATTTTTGCTTAGTCAAATTGCTGCTTAGAATCACTGACTTGCCACTTGGATTCTCAAAAGATTCTCCAAAAATTATCAGCTCACTGCTAAAATTAGGTGGTTCATTGCTAACTCAATTTTTTAAATTTATTGTTTGGCCTTAAAACTTTATAAAATTATACAAAGGCATATAATAATACAAAAGATTTTAAATAGCTCCTTTTCTAGGATTTAAAACAATGCATGTAATTTTGAAGTTTTCAAGTGTTTTTCAATTTGGTCTATAAACTTGAAAACAACCATTTTTATAGAAGCATTTCCCTTTAAGTATACGACCTTTATATTTTGAAAAAAAATGTGAATTTAAAATTTCGTGAAGAAAGGTTCGAGCTTTTAAATGCTTAATCATGCATATATTTAATCATACTAGCCTTACAAGATATGTGACAAGAAATATGACCTAACCTAATGATCTTGATGCCTATCCTCGACTTGATGAGCTTTGTCCATTGATTGCCTTAAACTTGATCTTACGTGGATTAATTTTTGTCCCTCAACAACTAGTGAGATTGAACATGCATATTCCTATTGTACCCTTCACATATGGTTTTTTGTCATCTAAATCAAAGTTTGTTAACCTTTTAGGTCAACAACCTCCCCTTTTTTGATGTTGAAAAATACTCCATGTTTTTTACATTCATAAGCGGATTTTAATAATAAGATATTCAAGAAATATTAAGCTCCCCCTAACTATGTCACGAGTTTATAAAATATTATCTAACAATACATATATAGGCATCTAGTCAATTTCAACTTCAAGTATATATTTAATTATCAAAGAATGTTCAAAATGCATATTACTTCTCCACCACCATCATCAAAATGATATATTATTTTGTCTCCTTATTTCAACAACAAAAATGTTCAAGACTCATCTTACCAAAATGGAAGCAACAAGAACTAAGTAGAGTTGTCAGGATAGCTCCCTTTATCAATAATCAAGATGACAAAGGACAGACTAAGCAAGGGCATGAAAAAAATCATAAGATTATAGCATTAGACATCAAAATTTCCACAAATATCGACTAAATTAAGAAAATAGACAATGAGATATAATTTAAAATTAGCAACAAATGCTTAGAATTTGATGATAATGCATGAGAAAATGTTGGTGTGAAAGACAAAAATGATAATGAAAATAATGAAAACATCTAAGAAGGTGGTGGAGGTGGTGTTGGAGTGATGTTGAGGGCTTAAAAATTTAGTTGCTACCTTTCAAGGATCTGTTGTTGCAAGAGCTTAAATTTCTCAAATTATGACTGGCGGCAGTTTTGTTGATCAGAGATAGACCTAACGAATCTTGAAATATATCCTCAATATTATCTGGAGCAGAACGATGAGGTTGAGGCCTCTGTGAAGCATGGAGATCATAGAGCTGATAAGAATGAAGTGCTTCGTTCAGCATTATATGGTCAAGAGGAGCAATTATCGCGAGCTTATTCTTAGCAGAGATATCCTTTATCCATTTATCATCTTTCTATTAAAACGTCAAATATGCAATAGCTTATCCCCCAATTCTTAAGACAGCTCAATTGTAGGCTCATTGATAAGAACTCGAAAATGCTTGAGAATCTTTGTGATTATGCCTCTAAGAGGAAAAGATTTGTTACTTGTCGCATGACTACCAAGCATGCGTTGAATTATGACATAGCCAATACTGATTGGCCTTATAAAATGCAACCTAGCAAAGCCACATCCAAACAAGTAACCTTATTAGCATGTTCTTTTCAGGTGAAAATCGCATGATGAAGTATAGTATATAGAATGTAGACTTGAAGGCTCAAAAAATTATGAGTGTAATGTGACACTACAAAACTCATTAGTAAGATCGGATCTCCTAAATATGTTTCTTATGGAATTGATGCAGCGGAAGTTTAATGTTCAAAATATTCCGTTGATTCTAAAGATTACTGGAACAAAAGTTGGCTGTGGCCAATCTCGAATAACATCCACTTTTGATTAGTCAACAGATATACCATTCTTTGACACCATATATCCCAAAAATAATACTTTCTCTGTCAAGAAAATACACTTATTTACCGTTGTGTATAAACTTGCTGCTCTTAAGGCTAAAAGCACTTCTCTCAAATGTTGTATATGTAACTTGTGACTGGTGCTATATATAAGTATATCATCGAAGTAAACAACCACAAACTTTCCAATAAAAGGGCGAAAAACTTGATTCATGACTTGCATAAAAGTACTCGGAGCATTGGATAAGCCAAATGGTATTACCAACCACTCGTATAACCCTTCGCGAATTTTAAAAGCTGTTTTCCATTCATCTCCAGGCCGTATTCGAATTTGATGGTAGCCACTTTTCAAATCAAGTTTGGTAAAAATTGTTGCTCCACTGAGTTGATCTAACAAGTCATCTAATCGAGGGATTGGAAAACGATATCGAACTGTAACTTATTGATAGCTCGACTTTCCACGTACATCCTCCAAGAGCCATCTTTCTTTGGAGTCAATAAAGCAGGGACTGCACAGGGACTAAGACTTTCACAGATAAATCCCTTTTCTAGTAACTCTTTCACTTGGTGCCTTAATTCTTTATGTTCTGTAGCACTCATACAATAATGAGGTCGATTTGGTGATGTAGAACTTGGTGCCAAATCAATTTGTTGTTGTATATCTCAAAGAGGTGGTAAACCCTGTGGTAGCTCATTAGGGAACAAATCTTAAAATTCCGCCAGAATAGGTGTCACAGCTTCAGGAATATTCGAATCACCGTTACTCTCTTTTCCCAATAAAATATAGACTCTCTTTGTCTTTACTGCAATATCTATAAATTGCTTCTTGCCTAACAAATAATTACCCAAGTCTTGCTGGAGAGTAAACTCCTTGTTAGGTAGGAGAACGATTTTGGTGTTGTTAAACATGAAGCTGTAAGTGTTTCTCTTCCCATCATGTACTACGTTTCGATCATATTGCCAAGGTCTACCCAAAGATGACAAGCATCCATAGCAACAATATCACACCAAATTGTATCTTTATAAATTGAACCAATGGATAAGGAAACTAAGCAAAATTTCGATACTATCACTTAATTTCCCTTCTTCAGCCATGTGAGCTTATATGGAGTTTGATGAGGTTCTGTCTTTAAATTTAGCTTTATTATGACTTCTTTTGAAATGACATTCTCGCAGCTGCCTGAGTCTATGACCATACGACATACTTTACCCCCAATTGTGCAAGTAGTCTGAAAGATATTTTGTCGTAGCCACTTGTTTTTGTCTTGACCTTTAGGAGTGAAGAATGCACGGTTCACGATCAACATTGGTCCGCTATCACCATGTTCTTCAGTTTCTTCCTCCTAATAGTCTTCGCTTTTCTTTGTGCCTACGAATAAGCCTTTACCATATTTTCCTCCTTTTGTACATTCTATCATTCGGTGTCAACTTTCTCTGTAATTAAAACAGCGTAATCCCGAACCCAAGGATTGGGTTTTGCTGTTTTGACTGATTTCACTAGGTTTACTAGATTTATTTAGAGGATTTGGAGGAGTGAAATTAAGAAATTGAGAATTCGGGTTTGAATTATCACGAACACCACTTCGAGCACCCCAAAAGCTTGAGTCAATAGTATGTCGACTAAATTGTTTCTCCAACTGCAAGGCTTGTTGGTGTGCCTCTAAAATAAAGTATGAGTCAAGTAAATTTAATTGGTCTTGAAATTGAGATTGCAGGTCTCTAATGTAGCGGGAAACCTGTTGTTCTTCTGTCTCTGTTAAGTCATTGCGTGCCACCAACCAATGAAATTCTGTAGTGTAATCAGTCACTGATCGATTATCTTGCCTTAAATTCTGTAGCTGTTGGTATAACAGTTTGGTGTAATTATGAGGCAAGAATACTCCACGCAAATGCTTTTTGAATTTTTCCCAAGAATCAATCTTCTTTCTGCCTTGCCTAATCCTTGTGAGCTTAGTTTGTTGCCACCAAGCTGCTGCTCTTCCACGAAATCGAGTTGCAGCAAGCGAAACTAGTTTATTTTCAGGAACTTCTTTGTATTCAAAAACTTCCTCAATAATATTAATCCAATCCAATAATTCTTCAAGTTGACCACTTCCTTGAAATTCGGGAATGTCAATTCTCAACCCAAATTCCCATCTTCTGTCATCAGTAGACTCAATTATAGGTCGACGCATAGAGAATGGGTTAGCAAAGCTTCCACTTGATTTGTCTTCATGTTCTGGAGTACAATGGCGTTCGTCAAGTAACTTTGTCATTTGTGCCATTTGTGCAGCTAGCATATCAATTCTAGCTGTCATAGGAGCCAGGGCTTCATCTTTAGAAATATCTTCTTGATTGTAAGTTGCAGTATGAGCATCATGAGCTTTTCTTGGAGGCATTTTATCAAATTCAGGTTTAAAAAAAAGGTAGTCGGGCTAAACGGAAAAATCAAAAAGGGCAAAAAAAAAAAAAGGAAAGGTTTGGTGGTAGATGGAGTTAGATTGGTGATACTAGGTTTTAGTTCTGATACCAAACTGATGCATCAGAAATTTAATGTTCAAATATTTCGTTGATTCTGAAGAATACCAGAACAAAAGAACAACTAAATTCATGTTGATTCAAAAGAATACCGTGAATTTAGGAATTAAGACTCGTTGATTCCACGGAATACCGAGAATTAATTGTTCAAATACTCAAAAAGAGATTTGAAAATTGAAACATTATTAAACTCAAAATCTTGTATTCAAAGGTTACAAGAGGGAGCTATTTATAGTAGTAGTAATTATCCTGATTCATAAAGTAAAAACAAAATCCTAAATTGAAAGGGAAACAAAATTCTAAATTAGAAAGGAATTTAAAAGTCTTAAACTTTAGTTAATAAGGAAACTAATCCTAGTATAATATGGATTCCTACTCTTCATCAGGAATTGATGTGTTAGTACCCAACAAGATGAAGTTCTTTCTTGGAGGTATAAATTTCAAGCCCATCATCAAAGATTACTAGGATCTCATCATGGTTCAGCATATCAAATTCAATTACTATCCTATGCACAGTAGTTATTATTCTATTTTCACTTAATGCAAACGCATCCATGTTTGAGTAAAATAATTTACCTAAATTAGGATAAACACACTCTTTAACTACCAAGGCATTCTTCCAACCTCTAAATTCAAGCAAATATCTAATTGTTTTGTCATAGATAACCATATTTCCATGTTATCCAATTAACAATGTAAGTGGAGATTATCTTTCTTGGATAAACTGGCAGTAGAAGTGTTGTTCCATGCTGAGAGTCGGAAAATGAGTTGAGTTGGGATGTGTGAGGTCTTTTTGTAGTTAGCTTTACCTTAATATCACTTGTTTCCACTTTTTACCACCCGGTGAACTTTCACCACTAGTCGTATTAAACTTCTAAGTTGATGTATGGGTTTAATTTGATAAAATATGAGCAAATATACGTTAAATTTGAAGAATTACTTTTGGCCAAATTTAGGTTTTTTATTTTGGGATTTTCAATTTTAGAGTGATAAATGGTATTTGAGTGATGAATGAATGATGTTTAAATTATGGGTAATGGTTTGAAGCATCAAATTAGAAAGAAACATAGGGAAATCATGGATTTTAGAGAGAGAGGTATGAGGTTTGATCTTTAGAGAGAGAATATGAAGAACTAATGAAGAAGATGAACAAATGAAGTAGGTCCTGAGACTATATCAATTGAAGTCAGATAACAGGTTCCTTGTGGAGGCTAGTTGTTACATTTTGCTAGAGCTTCTACTTTCTAACTAGTTGGCTGCTTAGTTTTTTTCAAACTCACTGGTAACTAATTGGAACCAGTAGTCATTTTCTCTTGAATTTTGCACATTAATTTTGATTTTCAGCCAAAGATTGATTAACTTCAAGGCCACATTTTGATCCCAAAATGTCTCAAAGCTATTTTAATAAAATGAAACATGATAATAAGCAATTAGTAAGATGAAATTAAAGATCATACAATTGGCAAAATCAAGCAAATCAAAGATCATACATTCTATCAGCATACATATGTAAGCATAAAAATCCAATAAATAGGTTAATAGTCTCAATATCATATAGAGACATGCTAATGGGAAAATTTCATCATCTTAAGTTTGTATCTAATTTTTGTAATAAAAATATCCTCAAGTTATTTCTCAATTGAAAGAAAACTTAATACAATAGCCCCCTTTTGGACATTGTCTCTCAAATAATTATGCCTTTTCTCTATACACTTAGTTCTAGAATGTTGAATAAGATTCTTTGACAAGTTTATGACACTAGTATTGTCATAAATAATAGTGTGATCAAGATTAATCTCATAATCTCTAAGAATATGTTTCATCCAAATGGTTTGAGCACAACAACTGCTGGTGGCAATGTATTGAGTCTTAGTAGTTGAGAGTGCAACTTAATTTTTTTGTTTTACTAAGCCATGAAATAAGTGCATGTCCTAAGAAATGATAAGTTCAACTAGTACTCTTTTTATCAATATTGTAAGCACCAAAGCTACCATCTAAGTAACATGTTAAATCTATATGTGTTTCTCTACGATACCAAAGACCAACATCCCAATCTAATTAGGAATTTAACTTACATGGACCATTTTGAAGCAATATAAAAGCTCGAAGACTTGCGGCCATCAATTGAAGAATAGGAAAAAGAGAGTAGCAGCTAAAAAATTTAAGAGTAGAAATCGAAAGAAAAAAGAAAAAAAGAAAAAAAGAAAAAGAGAGAAGCCGCCACTGCAAATCCGGGAGCAATAATTCGGATAAGCTGATTGTAGAGATTGGAGAGAGACAACTTCCTAAGTTTATTCTTTCTCTTACCTTTTTCTATTTTCTGTGTTATTTTTAGCTTATTTTTCCATGATTGAATGTTCATTATTAAGCTCAATACTTTTAAATATCTAGCTAATATTTAAATGTTTTGAGGATTTATAATGAGAATGAGAAGAGATTTATGTGTTTTTGTTCTGTATAATGGATGCCATGAATTGAACAAAAGACAAAGATGTGGCAATGTGATTCTTGCAGTTTTATCTAAGAATTTCTATTGTGGTTAATGAATCTTTGCAGATTTAAATTCACAAAGATATAGTGGGCTAATATGTGAGGGTATTGTCAATATTACTCGAGAGAGGATATTGAATGGATTAGGAAATTCACTGGCAACATGAGTAAATATTTAAATAGCATAGATGAAGGATTAAATTAGACTGATTATGGTGAAATCAGATGTCCTGATATCTAAAACACTTGGATGATTTCTATTACTACTTGCATCTTTATTTAATTTTCAATTCTTCATTTAATTTTTGTTTTTAATCTAAATTCAATTACTTGGTTATTCAAATAAATTAGGATTAAAATAATTCTAGTAGCTAATAGAATATACAATTTTGTTGGGATGATAATTTACTCTTCATTATATTACTTGTGCTGACTATTACACTTGCTAATTTACAGAACAATTTATAATTGAAGAAAATATTTCAACTCTCCCATCATGCTCATTTCAAAATTCTTTACTCATGCAAGATGAAAATTTCTTGCACATAGACTCATTAGTAGGAAAAAAAACATCATCAACATAAATTTGAACAATAAGTATATCTTGATCCTCATGCTTAACAAAGAGTGTAGTGTCTACTTTACCCATTAAAAAGCAATTGTCTAAGAGAAATTTACTAAGCCTATCATACCATGGTCTAGGGACTTACTCAAGACCATACAAGGATTTAGACAATTCATAAGCATAATTTGGAAATTGCTCATTTTCAAAACCAAAAGGTTGTTTAACATAAACTTCTTCCATAATGTAACCATTTAAAAATGCACTTTTGACATTCATTCAATATAATATGAAATCTTCATGACATGTAAATGCTAATAACATATTAATAGATTCAATCTAACTATGGGTTCAGATGTTTCATCAAAATCTATCCCTTCTTCTTGGCTGTAACCTTGAGTTAGTAATCTATCTTTATTTTTTTCCAACCACAACAGATTCTTCCATCTTGTTTGTAAGTACCCATTTTCTCCCTATTATGGATTGATGTTCTAGTTTAAGGACTAGTTTCCATATATAGTTTTCTCAAATTGATTTAGCTCTTCTTGTATGGTCATAATATAAGATTCATCAATTTCAGCATTAAGAAAATGTTTAGGTTTAATTTGAGATATAAAAGTGGTATGCTCACACATGTTCTTAATTGATAATCTAGTAATTATACCATGTGATGCATCTAATAAAATTAAATCTTTAGCGCGAGAAAGAGTATACCTCAACTTATGCTTGAGAATTACTCTCATTTTGATCCGGTTTAGCTTGTTCTCCTTGTTATTTCTCTTGATTTTGTCATTGAAAGATGTTTTGACTTGCTTTTTAAATAAGCATGCATCATATACTTTATCCTTTTGAAAAATAATTTTTGGAAAAATTTTAACTAAATTATTTTAAAAAATCTTTGAAATCAAATGCATTGACCTAGCCTTCTATGCCACAATCAATTATCATCATGCAACGCCAAAAAACATTTATTATGAGATGAAGTACAAGTTGTGTCAATGGTATAAATATTAATAAATCTTTTTCCAACAATGAGGGTATCACTTGCATTCTCAATAACACATTTTGATTTATCAAAGATAATATGTAACCTTTTCACATAGTTGACTAATACTAATCAAATTATGCCTCAAATTATCAACCAAACAAACATTGCCTACTCCAATGATTTTTCCTTTTGAATTGTCTTTGAAAGCGACATCTTCAGTATTTTCAACTTTGGTGAAACTTCAAAGCCAAGAGTTGCCACGATCATATGTCTTAAGCATCCACTGTTTAAAGAGTCATCAGATATAAGCCTAACATAAAATAATGTCATTTAAGCTAATGTCCATCTTCTTAAGATTTTTATTTTCCTTAGTTCAATGATCAATAATGGACTCTCATGCATAAGTGAAATGCCTTTTTTTTAATTTAAAGGAAATGATATCATTTTGGAAGACAACATTATCTTTTAACGTGGCTTGACCTTTTCTTTTAAAGAATCATTTTCGTTTTTCAAATCCTCAATTTGCTTTTGTAAATCGTCATTCTTATTCGAAATGACTAAAAATTTTTTCTAGAGAAGTATTTTTCTCTATTGCTATGATTTTTGTAAGGTTGGTATGATTTACTGTATGCATATTTTAGCATTTAAAAGCTCAAGTAATCTTTCATGATATTTTAAATAAATCATCATTTTTCATAAACTATAGGTTTTATAATTATAAGGCAAATAAAATTATGAAATTGGTTGCTTTTTCAAATTATGTAGTAAATTGAAATTTTTTTTAGAACTTTGAAATTAATAAGAATTGTTTTAAATTCTGAAAGTGGACCTATTTGCAAATATCTAGGAAGTTTTAGGCTATATGATAATTCTGGAACAAAACAGCTAATTGTTTAACCAATAGCGGCTAGTTGTTTTAGGGCTAGAAAGATAGTGGCTAACTACTTAAAACATGTGGTGATTCGCCTTAGGTCTAGAAACAAAACAACTAGCCGGCAAAAGGCAGCAAAGATCCGCTTGGGCCAAAATTTCAAATTCAATATGTAACAGTAATTTGCCCCATCAGTGTAATGTCTAACCGCCTTAATTTAGTGGTGATCGGAAAGTTTTCAAAAAGTCAATAACGGCTACTTTACTTGTCCAAACTACAAAAACTCATATCAAAATTGAATTTAACAACTTTTTCAATCTCTATCAAACTAAAATTAGTTCATACAACCTACCTTGAGTTTTCATTTTGCTTATTTACATACATTGAATCATTGTTGAGCTATCATTTACTTGTACACTCTTATAGAGTGTAATAATTGTAATCTTCATTTAAATATTAATACTGAGTGAGTGAACATATATAAAACACTTGGGAAAAAGGTGTACATGTTCATCTCTACTTGTAAAGGTTTATTGACACCTTGAAAGTCAATTATAAAAATCTTGAAGCCTTGGAAAACTTAGATAGTAGAATCCTCAAGCTCGGTTAGCTTAGAGATATGGGCTTAGGTGGGTTTTACCGAACTACGTAAAAATTCACGTGTTTACCTTTTTCTCCCTTATTTCTTTAAATTTATACATTTTTAAATTTATTGTCATTAATTTTCCTGAATCATTGATTTAATTTTTTTTGGGATTTTATTTGTATATTTTTAAATACCTAATTCACTCTTTCTTAGGTAGAATTTTATTTAGTATCAAAGCAAGATTCTTTTATTAGGACTTAACTGTTTAGAGTAAAAAATCTGTGGTAACCCAAAAAGACTTAACCTTTAGGGAAGGACAATCCACAACTAGACCTCCATTTTTTAGGGGAATGATTACTCTTATGGTGTGTTTACTAATCAATAATTAGAATATGGAATGGAATCAAAATAAACTATTTACTTTAATTGTAGGAATCGATATTGGAATGAACTGTATTACCATTGATGTGTTTACTTTATATTGGAATCATATTAGATAGTTATATGTTGCTAAAATGACCTTAGTTTATTATTGTCATAATAATAATAGCAATAACAACAACAACAATTATTATTATTATTATTGTTGTTGTTGTTGTTGTTGTTGTTATATTATTATTACAATTAATACTTATTATTATTGTTTATGAGGGAACAAATCAAGTCAAGGAGTCTAAAATAGTGGAAACACTAAGTAGAATAAGTTGCTCCAAATAAAAAAAAAAGAGTGTTTATTCCATATATACTAGATTTATGCACATTGCAAACACTCTAAAAGCTTTAGAAAAACCATTTCGAATAGTAAAATGGTGTGAAAAATCATTAGGTCTTTATTAAAAGAGTGAAGAACTAAAAGAATGCCATAGAGGAAGCTAAGGGTTTAAATACCTTGTCGATTGATAATTTAATTGGCTCGCTTTTTTTTTTAAGAAGATTTAGCCATTGAAAAATGAGATGAAGATAAGAAGATGAAGACAAGAAGAAGATAAGTATTGCCTTGATAGTTTCAAGACATGAAAGTGATGAAGAAAGTGAATTTAAATATGAAGATATTGCAATGATTGCCAAAAAATTTATAAGATTCTTCAAGAAACCAACTGAGAGAAGAAAGTTCTGAAACTTGAAAAATCAAAAGAAGAAGAATGAGGCAATTATTTTTTTTAAATATAAGAAGCCAGACCATATAAAATCAGAGTGTCCTTTTCTCAACAAACTCAAGAATAAAGTTATGGTGGCTACATGGGATGATAGTGACAAAGAATCCACCGATGAAGAACAATCACATGAAATGTCAATTTTGCCATTTATAGCAATTAGAGATGAATCATTTGATGAACTTGATGAGGTAAATGATCTTCCCTCTTATGATGAATTCTTTGAAGCATTTAAAAATATTACATAATAATTTGAAAATGCTTCTCTTAAAAAGAAAATGTTGGAATTCTCAAATGAAAATGATATTTTGTAAGAACAAAAGAATTTTTTAAATAAAAAGACTAAATGTCTTGAAATAAAGAATAGGTGTTGCTTAAAAAAATCATTTCATTCAAAGAAAAGCAAAGCACTTCACTTGAGCATAAAAATTCACTTGTTAATGATTTGATCAAGGAAAATGAAGCTCCTAATAAGAAGAATAATAAACTTAATGATATTGTGTTAAAGTTTACAAATGGTCCAAGGAATTTAGAAAAATTGCTCAACTCTCAAAAATATATTTTTGACGAATGAGTGAAATGCAAGTTATGCAACCCAAGAGGGCGGGTGAATTGGGATTTTAAAAAATTATGCAATACAATTCGCATAATAAATTAATCTAACGCCTTAATGAAATATAGAACAATAAATTTAAGCAAGCGTAAAAATAAAAGAGTAAAGGAAGAGAAAAACAAACACACAGATTTTTACGTGGTTCGGCAATCCCTGCCTACATCCACGCCTCCAAGCCAACCAAGCTCGAGGATTTCACTATCCAAACCTCCCAAAGCTTCAAGTTTTTACAATTGACTTCCAAGGTGTCAATAAACCTTTACAACCAAGAGATTATCTCCCTAATCTCTTCACCCCAAGTGTTTCCCACACTCACAATTTGATAAGAAATGAAAATTACAACAAAAGCTCTCTTTAAGAGTGGAAATGCAACTAATAGCTCAAGAATGATTCAATCAATGATGATTTGTATTTAAGAAGCTCAATATATGTTGTACGATCTTATATTTGCGTGCATTAGTTCTTAAAATGAAGTTTGAGTTGAGTTTTTATAGAGAAAGCTAAAAACTAGCCGTTATAGGCAAATTCCAGCGCTTAAGCGGTTAGCCGCTTGATTAATCCGGCTAGCCGCTCAGGAACATTGATATTACAGTTATTTTTAAATTTTTCTACAGTAACAATGTTCTCTAAAATTATACTTTGACCCAAAACTTTTCATAATTATATTATGGCACAAAACATCAAAAAACTTTTCAAATGGGTCCAATTTCAAAAATATTTAACTTTACAAAATTTCTAAAGTTATGATATGGCCCCAAAGATATTATTATTTTTCAAAGAGGCCTTTTTTAAATTTAGCATAATACCCATATTTTTTAAAGTTCTCAAAATCTTTCACTTTAGTCCAAAAATTGAAAATGTGAGATTTTCCTCAGGCAGCTAGCCGCTAGCCCTCAGGCGGTTAGCCGCTTCCTCTCTGTCCAACTTTAGATTTTAAGTGTCTAGATTATATTCGGGTCATCAATCTTTCATAAATTATAATATGCTCTAAAACATTTCAAACCTTTACAAATATGTCCAAATTTGAATTTCAAAATAATATTTATTAAACTCAAAGATTACAAAAATTTTTCATTTTAATTCAAATTACATAAATCCACAAAATACTTTTCGTCTTTATAAAAATAAAACTTTTTAGTTTATGAAAAGTATTTAATTAAATTAATTTCTTAAGCTTTTCAAATGCCAAATCATGTATCAATTAAATCATACCGGCTTTACAAGAATTTATCATACTAATTTGTTCGTTGAGCTCTAAACTATATTCTTGATGTTGCCGTTGTCCGTTGAGTGTCTTCAATCTTGATTTCACTTGATTCACTTGCATAAATATTATCCTTCAAAGACTAGTGAAGATGTGAAATACAATATTTATTATTTTTACTAAAGACACATGTTTGTTATCATCAAAATTACATTAATGTAGCATTTTAGGCTAACAAGGAGGCCTTGGTTATAAGCCTACATCAAAACAAAAATATTAAAAAAATATTTTGTTAAGGTTGTCTTAACTAGTGAGCATCAAATCATTTGCAATTATTCTAATGGAAATGGTCACATGAGTTATGCATGCCCAATTAGGAAAAATATTTATCTTGGCATTAGGAAGGTTTGGGTTTTGAAAGGAGCTCTCATTAATATTCAAGGACCCAAAATTATTTGGATACCTAAAAACTCAATATAAGATCTTTTCTGTAGGGATCAAAGAAGAAAGGAAAAAGGAATTAATGGTATTTGGATAGCAAATGCTCAAGACACATGACCAGTGACTATTCTTGGCCCTCAAGTTTCACTAAAATCAAAAATGGTGGGTGTTGAGTGTTAGAAAGTGTATATTTATAAAGGAGAAAATCGTTATTTTACATATCAAGTATTCCTAACAATCCTTACTTTTATGTATTTAAGTTTCTTGTAATTTAATTATGTGTGTTTTATTTTAATTAAGTATTTTATGTATTTTAGGGGCATTATAGTCATCTCACAATAAACGAGAGATCAGATGGCAAAACGGACATCATTTTTGAACTCAGGACGATCGAAAACCTAAAGAGGAGCATAAAAGGAAAAATGGTATTGTTCACATATGCGGTACTATTCACATGTACGGGTACCGTCTACGTTACTGTTCGAGGTACAGTTCACATAGACAGATCGATGACGTGACATTGACCGATGACGTGGCATTGACTGATGACGTGTCATGATCCTATTGGGCTAAAATTCTTATGTATTGTTTATGATGACATGACAGCATATTAGTGAATCAAAAAACGCACGTACGGTATATGCAACACATGGGATTAATTACTGTTTAAATAGTGGCTGAACCGCGTTACTATACAAATAGTGGATGTTGACTTTACTGTTGACTCATGACGTGGTAAAATCCTGAGCGTCCAAACTGTTTTTAATCCGATGGCTATGATTTACTCGATATATCTATAAAAAGGGGGCCTCCCCCCTAATTTGGCACCTCTGAATCCATTTTTGGGATTCATTTTCTGTAATTCTCTCTCTATCTTGTATTTTCTATGTATTTTAATAAATTTCCATTTTGCCCCTAGTTCAACTATGAGTGGCTAATTTTCTTTCGAGCTTGGATTGAAGGTGAAGTCTCAACATGTGTCATGGGCTTGATTTGGTAAATTTATTTTCTCTTCTCCTCTAGTTTTGACTTTTCGTTGACAAATAATATTAATCTTGTCTAGTACTGTCCTGGTTTCACCGGCACCCTAGTATAAGATTATTATTATTTGGCACGATAAGCCCTTACCACCATATTTATTAGAGCGTGGTTCATGAGGTGTGGATTCCCCTCTCATGATTTAATTGGTATTAATAAGAAATATTTAGCCCATGATGCATGTTGATATGGATCCAGATACCCAAGTACGTCATTTTATTAGAATTCTCTACAATTTATGCTTGTCATTTCAATTCCAATTTCAGAATTTATTCTTGTTATTTTAATTTAAGTTTTAGCATAATCCAAATCATTTTCCACCACAATTCTAATCACCCATTCACTAAATTAATTCTATATATAATTAAATCCACCTCCTCGTGGGATCGACACTCGTCACCATTGATCTACACTACAACAGATTCGTGCGCTTGCAAGTTCAATAAAATTTGCACAACAAGTTTTTGGGGCCATTGCCGGGGAGGTAAGTAATTTTAATTCATAGAATTAATTTTTGTGAATATTTCCATTTATTTTTTTCTTGTATTTTTTTTAAAAAAATGTTAATCTACATTTAAAGGTTAGTATTTCTTTTATTTTTCTCTTCTTTAAAATTCTGTAATTTAATTTTCAATTTATTTTTCTTTGTAATTTTTATTTATCTTTTTAATTTATTAGTTAATTTATTTCACGTATTTTTTGTGTATTTTTATAGTAAGGTTGTAATAGTGTCATAAGGCTAGTATTGTAATTTCTCCCTCTTCTTTATTTTTATTTTTTTGTTCCTATCTTTATTTTTATTTTATTTTATTTTATGTTTTGTTCCCATTTACTTTTGTGTTTATTGTATGCATGGTCGTAGGTCATTATTACCTAATCTTGAACCTATAGACCTTGAACTTGAGAAAACACTTCGCACACACAAAAACATTAAAAACAAAATGGATTTACAAGCACCAAAGGAAAGGCCATTTAAGGATTACTTCAGTCCTTTAGCCAATTTGAGCACATCATGTATTAGGTATCCAAATGTAGCTGCTAGGAGTTTTGAATTAAAACCTAGTGTGCTAAATTGTCTCCCCACATTCTATGGCTTAGAAAATGAGGACCCATACAATCATTTGAATGATTTTCACGCAATTTGTCAAACATTTAAATATGAGAATTTTTCAGATGATGATGTAAAACTTAGATTATTCCCATTTTCTTTAAAGGATAGAGCTCGTTCATGGTTAAATACTTTGCCTGCTAATAGCATTTCATCATAGGAACAAATGGTTACAAAAGTTTTGAATAAATATTTCCCAGTGCATAAAACCAATGCTATTCGCAGAGAAATCTCGGAGTTTACCCAGAGAAATGACGAGCAATTTTTTGAAACATGGGAGCAATTCAATGGGTTACTCTTGAAGTGTCCACATCATGGGTATGAGAAATGGCACCAATGCCAATATTTTTTGGAGGGCTTATTACCGAATGTGCAAGAATGGCTAATGGCGACAAGTGGAGGAGAGCTCATGTCCAAAAGTGCATCAGAGATTTGGGAATTCTTCCAGCGATAAGCAAATAATTCCCAACAACGGAGTCGATCACTCAGGAATACTAGAAGGATTAAGGGAGTAAATGAGGTTCACATTGGCGAATCCAGTTCAGGAATCAAAGAAGTCAAGGAGATGGTCAAAGGTCTCGCTAGACAAATAGCATCGTTATCGACTGCTAAAACAACAGAGCCACATGACCATGACCATGACTCATACTCTGATCAAGCCAATGCCATAGGTGTAACGAGAAAACCATCGAATTACAACCCATACTCCAACACATATAACCCTGGATGGAGAGATCACCCCAATTTTTCATGGTCTCAAGGATTCCAACAGAATGGACCAGTAGCTCCAGCTCCACCAATGCAACCAATTGCTCAAAATCCTCAAGCCTCTTAGCCCCTATTCAGACCATTCAATCAGAACCAGAACTACTCTCAACCCAGACCATGGGAGGATGCATTCCAGAATTTTAGGAATGTTACTCACTCCACGATTGAGCAACAAAACCGCACCATTGATGGACTACGAAACGAGTTGAGAGCGGACTTCAACTCACAAGCTCAATCAGTTTCAAGCCTCGAAAAGATGGTAGGACAACTTGCTTCTTCACTTCAGACCTTGGCAAAGACTGTTGAGAAAGGTAAATTTCCAAGTCAACCAGTGCCTAACCCTAAAGGAGTACATAAAGCAAGTACCAGTTCACCACAGCAGCATGGAGAGGTCAAAGCCATCATGACCTTGCGAAAAGGAAAAGAAGTCGACAATAAAATGGAGATGCCAAAAGAAAATCAAATTGTACCTGTGAATGTTGAGGACTCATCACTGGAGGAGAAAGAAGAAACCAACCCACGAGAGTATGTTCCCAAAGCTCCATTTCCTCATAGGTTAGCTAAAGGAAAGAAGGGAAAATCAACAGGTGAGATTCTCAAAATCTTCAAACTGGTAAGTATTAACATCCTTTTACTGGATGCTATTAAACAAGTTCCATCTTATGCCAAGTTTCTTAAAGACCTGTGTACTAAAAAGAGAAACATGCATGTTCAAAAGAAGACATTTTTAACAGAAAACATTAGTTCTATACTCCAACATAAAATTCCTTTAAAATGCAAAGACCCAGGTTCCCCCACTATCTCATGTAGCATAGGGAACCACACAATTGAGAATGCTTTGTTGGATTTAGGAGCTAGTGTAAATTTATTGCCTTATTCAGTTTTTGTGAAACTTGGACTTGGAGAATTACACCCAACTCTAGTGGTGTTACAGCTTGCAGATCGATCTACTAAAATACCTCGTGGTATTGTGGAGGACGTGCTTATCCAGGTAGACAAATTTTATTTTCCTATTAATTTCATTGTAATTGACACTCAACCAATACAAGATTCAAAGAAGCACATCCCCATTATTCTAGGCCGACCTTTCTTGGCAACTGCGGATGCTCACATTCAATGCAGGACTGGAAATATGCAGTTGTCCTTCGGCAATATGATTATAGAGCTGAACATCTTCAACATTGCCAAGCAACCTCACAATACAGATGATGGAATTGTTGATGTGGATTTAATTGAAGCACTAGTTGATGATACTTTTATTTCAAACCTTAGTGATGATCCTTTACAAACATGTTTAACTCACTTTGGTTTGAATTTTGATATTGACAGATCGGTCGATGAGGTCAACACCTTACTTGACTCAGCACCATCCATGGATACAAATAAATGGAAGTCAAGAGTTGAACAACTAGCACCATCAAAAAAGAAACTCATCCCATCATCAGAATCACCACTGACACTCGAGCTTGAACCATTGCCCAACACTTTGGAATATGCATTTTTGGAGGAAAAAAGTACTTTACCGGTAATTATCTCAGCATCCCTCAATGACGAATAAAAAGGTAAGTTGTTGGATGTTTTAAAAGAGCACAAAGGAGCATTAGGATGGACCATAGTAGATATCAAAGGTATAAACCCAGTAGACTGCATGCATTACATTCACCTTGATGAAAATACTAAATCTACTAGGGAAATGCAACGTAGGTTAAATCCTAATATGAAAGAAGTTGTTAGAACAGAAATCCTTAAGCTATTAGATACATGTATCATTTACCCCATTTCTGATAGTTCATGGGTCAGTCATGTGCAAGTTGTCCCCAAAAAGTCAGGAGTCACTGTAGTTACGAATGCTGATAATGAATTGATACCAACTAGAGTAACTACAGGATGGCGTGTCTGCATTGATTATAGAAAGTTGAATTCTGTCACATGTAAAGACCATTTTCCTTTACGATTTATTGATCAAATGCTTGATAGATTAGCAGGCCATGAATTTTATTGTTTCCTAAATGGCTACTCAGGATATAATCAGATTCCCATAGCACCAAAAGATCAAGAGAATACCACTTTCACTCGCCCTTTTGGCACTTTTGCATATAGGAGGATGCCATTTGGATTATGTAATGCACCTGCTACATTTCAACGATGCATGTTGAGCATTTTTTCTGATATGGTTGAACGATTCCTTGAGGTCTTTATGGATGATTTTTCTGTCTTTGGAGATTCATTTGATCAATGTTTACACCATCTAACACTAGTTTGCAGAGATGTATCGAAAAGAACTTGGTCTTAAATTGGGAGAAGTGTCATTTTATGGTACAACAAGGTATTGTTCTCGGTCACATCATTTCGAGTAAAGGTATTAAGGTTGACAAAGCCAAGGTGGATCTCATTTCTAATCTTCCTCCACCTAAAATAGTCAGAGAAGTAAGATCTTTCCTTGGGCATGCTGATTTTTATAGACGTTTCATTAAAGATTTTAGCAAAGTTTCTAGACCCTTATGCAATTTACTTGCTAAGGATGCATCTTTTATCTTTAATGATTCATGTCTTGTGGCTTTTGAAAAATTAAAGCAATTGTTGACATCATCACCCATCATCCAACCTCCAAACTGGAGCTTACCATTTGAGCTCATGTGTGATGCATCTGATTTTGCAGTAGGAGCAGTATTAGGGCAAATAGTTGATCGAATTCCCCATGTTATTTACTATGCTAGTATGACATTGAATGATGCACAATTAAACAATTCAACTACTGAAAAGAAATGCTAGCAGTAGTGTTTGCATTAGAAAAATTTCGATCTTATCTCATTGGTTGTAAAATAATTGTGTTCACAGATCATGCTGCTCTTAAATATCTTCTCATAAAGAAAGATGCAAAAGCTAGACTAATTCGTTGGGTGTTACTTTTGCAGGAATTTGACTTGGAATTCAAAGATAAGAAAGGCACAGAAAATGTTGTGACGGATCATCTCTCTCGTCTCCATTTTGACACAATTACAGAGCTATTAACATTGAATGAGTCCTTTCCATATGAACAATTAATGAGTGTGGAAGTATTACCTTGGTATGCTGATATAGTTAATTATCTTGTTACAGGTAAACTTCCAGAGCATTGGACCAAGCAAGACAAGGCTAAATTCTTTGCAGAAATAAAGAATTTCTTTTGGGATGACCCATATTTATTCCAGTATTGTACAGACCAAATTGTTAGAAGATGTGTCCCAGAAAGTGAAATTCAGAATATCCTTTCATTCTGCCATGAACGAGCTTGTGGAGGCCATTTCAGTGCTAAGAAAACAGCTACAAAAGTTTTACAATGTGGTTTCTATTGGCCAATGATATTTCGAGATGCTTACACGTTCTGTTCTTCATGTGATAGGTGTCAACGAATGGGGAGCATTACACGAAGGAACATGATGCCACTAAATCCAATTTTAGTGGTTGAGATTTTTAACGTGTGGGGTATCGACTTCATGGGACCCTTTCCCCCTTCTTTTGGCCATCAATTTATATTGGTTGCTGTTGACTATGTATCGAAATAGGTAGAAGCAATTCCATGCAGAACCAATGATCACAAAGTGGTGATAGGGTTTTGAAAAGCAACATTGTTTCGCACTTTGGATTCCCTCGAGCAATAATCAGTGATGGTAGTGCCCACTTTTGTAATAAAGCATTCAAGGCTCTTTTGACAAAATATTCAATCAGTCATAAAGTGGCAACCCCATATCATCCGCAAACCAGTGGCCAAGTGGAAATCTCCAATCGAGAAATAAAGCACATATTAGAAAAGACGGTGAGGCCGGACAGAAAAGATTGGTCATTAAGACTTGATGATGCATTAGGGGCATATCGAACGGCTTTCAAGACCCCGATTGGGATGTCACCCTACAGGCTAGTGTATGGAAAAGCTTGCCACCTACCTGTGGAACTCGAGCATCGTGCATATTGGGCCATCAAGAAATTCAACTTTGACATGCAGCAAGCCAGCTCAGAAGAAGATTACAACTGGCAGAACTTGAAGAAATTCGCAATGACACGTACGAAAATACCAAGATTTACAAGCAACGAATGAAAGTCTTCCATGACAAGCATATTATGAGAAAATCTTTCACTCCAGGTCAAAAAGTGCATTTATTCAACTCTCGCTTGCACCTATTCCTAGGTAAGTTACACTCTCGATGGTCTGGTCCATTTATTGTTCATACTGTTTTTCCACATGGGGCAATTGAAATTAAGGACCCAAAGACCGGTGTCACGTTTAAAGTTAATATCAAAGATTAAAGCCATATCTAGAATACCAACCACATAGAGAAGACACTGAAATAAATTTGAGTGACCCGCCAAATTTGAATTGATTGATTTTTTCTTTTCGGTGATTTTATTTTTCTTTATTTATTTCTTTTTATTCTTTTGCTACTTGAATTTATTTTTGCATAAGTGTGTTTGTTTTATCATTAAGTTTTCTCTTATCATTGTTAATCATGAGTCTTTTACTTAGATCGTTCCTTCTGAACATTCTTAAACCACTTTAACGTGTCAAAACTCATCTCAAAAGACAAATTCAATCTTGTAAAACACATCACATTTGGGCTCTACAACTATCAGAGTTAGTAGCCTATGTTGAGGGTTTAGAACGTCAACTCAGAGACATTGAGAAAAGTGTTTACGAAATCCAGTTGGAGCTTCAGGTAAATTCAATAAGAGGACGATTTTGATTTTCTTTGTGTGTTTTAATTTGTTTTTCTGTTTGTGTGCTTTAGTTTGTTACCCCGGTAAAGTGGCGGATAGCGGTACTCCGTGACAATCAAGTTGGTTACTTCAGTTTCCCTTAATAACTGATATTCTGAGGCGAAAGTATGGACAGATCCGAGATTCTAGCGAAGCTTCACCAGCAATTCCCTTCACTTCTTCAGAATGCCCTTCTTATGATCTATAAAGCTCGGTCCAAACGCATGCGATTGCTCATAAGGAATAACATACCTGTTGACATCCATTGGTTAATCGAGGTGAAAGTATGATTGGCAAGTGAGTTACCTCCAAAATTTATTGCATACATGCCTGGTTGTGGAAAAGGAAATTATGCAAGAAAACGACGAGCTCGAAGAATTTCTGTCGCTTGTCATAAGTGTGCCAGAATGAATTGCAATAAAAACCCATGTTCTTTAGGAATGGTGTCTGATAACAGGGAAGATAAGATTCAATTCATTAGGGATGGCTGGAATAAGGAGTCATTGGATGATATCCTTCTGTCTCTTGAAACGCATCCCAGTGGATATGTGCAAGGAGAGATTCTCAAGTTATGGCCATTATTCCAGAAAGAGCATGCACGATATAGTCTCGGGAATCTGACTATAAACAACCCTGTTTGCCAGTTTATAAGAAAACTGGATGGGAAGCCTATCCTCGACCCATAGAGGGCGTTCAAGCCGTTTCTGGACGTAAAACCAGAGGAAGATGTGAGCCACAGTCGCAACTACCTGTAAATATCTTTTTACTTTACTGTTATTTTATTTTATTTCACTGTTGTTTTATCAGTGCATTATTGTCTTTAATAATTTTATTACTGTTTGTTTTTACTGTTTGCTTTTTGACTATCGAGCCATGTGCTTTACGCGTTTTTGACATTGACACGCCACCTCATACACAGTTGTGATCCATTGTCACCAAGAATCTTAAATATGACTTTTATGTTAAGCACTCATAAATTATTTTTGAGAAATATTCCAATGGTAGCTACTCCCAATAGACAATTGAAGAACATTTGTGTGTTTTCTAGATTTACCTATGGCAAACATAAAGAGTTCGTTGATGCAGCCATAGATCTTGGTCGAAGCATAGCAGAGAGAAAATTACACTTGGTGTATGGAGGAGGTAACCGAGGGTTATCAAAATTGGTCTCAGAAGCTTCTTTTGTCGGAGGAAACCAAGTATTCGGCATCATCCCTAGAGTCCTAAAACCTTTGGGCAATGGGTCTGACTCAACGACTGGAGAAGAATTAGTCGTCTCAGGTATGCAAGAACACATAACTAAAATGCTTAATCACGCTGATGCTTTTAGTTTCTTTCCAGGAGATCTTGCAACACTAGAGGCACTTATCACACTAGCATCTTGGGCTCATCTGCACATTCACCAAAAACCCATCGGTTTGTTAAATGTCAATAATTTTTATGATGGCTTTTTCGCATTTCTTAACCATGCAATAAAAAACTATTTTATTCCTTCCAGTGCGAAAAAACTTTTTATTTGTGCTCACACTGCTAATGAGCTACTTGATATGTTACAAGCTTATAAACCGGAACCAGACCCTTGGAGCTTTGTGTTGGAATGTTCAAATGATGACGGCAACAGTAGCCGCATTAAGAAGTACAAATTAGATTTAACCCTCCGCCTGTAAATATTTTCTTTTGTGTTACACCACCCAGGTGATGTCTTCTAAACTCTACTTCTTTCCTTTAAAACATTGAGGACAATATTTCGTTCTGGTTGAGGGGAGGGAATAGTCGACAATTGTGGAATCTTGGTTAAGTTTTTACTAATTTTTTGTTGTAGAAACTAACTGTTGCTAACTTTTTGTGTTGAAGATGGCTGAATATGGAGTGTAGTGACTCTAGAAACGCATCTTCATTGTTAAAAAAAATTTCAGATATTTTCTTTTTCTTTATTATGTTTTAATGTTCATTTTTCTTTTTCTTTTATTTTCTCCTTTATAAATATACATTTTCTAAAAAAATTTTGAGTAAAAAATGGCTGAATATAGAGTGTAGTGCCTCTGGAAACGCATCTTCTTAAATTAAAAAAATAATAATTTTCATTTTCAATCATTTTCTAATTAGTTTTTCTGCATCATTTTTCTGCATGCATATTTTCTTTTCACGTTTAGAATAGGTTGGGGGATAGACTGTTGTTAAAAAATAAATTTGATTTGTTTTGACATTGGATGATATGATGATTTCAAATTTTAGTATTTGTATTATCTTTAGTCTGAAGTGATGTTACACTATGTTTGCTACTCAACATGTTGATGCCGGAGACAAATATGAGTTGCTTGAAGGAATGAACATGTCATAATAAATACCAAGTGAGTTTTTGAGCCTATCATTTTTCTTGGAGAGTAACCCTTTTGCCCATTCTTTATATAGCTTAGTAGTTTATTATTATATATACGATCTCTATATTTCTTTTGAGTTAACCCTAAAAAAATAAAAAAATAAAAAAAAATGTGTGTTACTACATTTGGAAGCCCATTTAATTAGTAGATAAAAACAAACAATGATAAAATAAAATTATTAAAGATGATAATGCAAATGATAAAACAACAGTGAAATAAAATAACAGTAAAGTAAAAGGATATTTACAAGTCATTGTGACTATGGCTCACATTTTTATCTGGTTTTACGTCCAACAACAGTTTGAACGCCTTCGGGTCGAGGATAGTCTTCCCATCGAGTTTTCTTATAAACCGGCAAACAGAGTCGTTTATAGTCAGATTCCCGAGACTAAATCATGCATGCTCTTTCTGTAATAATGGCCATAACTGGATAATTGCTCCTTGTACAAATCCATTGGAATGCGTTTCAAGAGACAAAAGAATATCATTCAATGACTCCTTATTCAAGTCATCCCTAATGAATTGAATCTTATCTTCTATGTTATTAGACACCATTCCTAAAGAAAATGATTTTTTTATCGTATCTCATTCTAGCACACTTATGACAAACAACAGAAATTCTTCAAGCTTTTCGTTTTCTTGCATAATTTCCTTTGCCACAGCTAGGCATGTATGCAATAACTTTTGGAGACAACCCACCTGCCAATAGTACTTTGGCCTCGATTAATCAGCAGATGTCAGCAGGTATTTTATTCCTCATAAGCAATCGCATGTGTTCAGACCGATCTTTATAGATTGTAAGAAGAGCATTCTGAGAAAGTGAAGGAAATTGATTGTAAAGCTTTGCTAAAATATCGTTTTTGTTCATACCTTTGCCTTAGAAGATTAGTTATTATGGGAAACTGAAGTAACCGACTTGATTGTCACGGAGTATTGTTATCCGCCATTTAATCGGGGTACTAAACAAAAACACACAAAGAAAATTACAATCGTCCTCTTATTGAATTTACCTCAAGCTCCAACTGAATGTCAAAGATACCTCCCTCAATGTCTCTGAGTTGTCTTTCTAAATCCTTAACATGGGATATTAACTCGGGTGGTTGTAGATCCCAATTATGATGTGTTTTACAAAACCGAATCTGACTTTTGAGATGAAATTTTACACGTTGAATTAGTTTAAAAAGGTCTAAGAGGATCTATTTAGCTAAGGTACTCATGATTAACAATGAAAACTAAATGGTTAAACAAACACATTTATAAAAAAAATAATTTCAATTAGTAAAAGAATAGTAAAAAAAAATGAAATCACTGAAAAGAAAGAAAAATCTCAATTCAAATCTAGTGGGTCGCTCAAATTTATATTGGTATTATCTCCATATGGTCGATACTCTAGATATAGCTTTAATCTTTGAATATTAACTTTAAAAGTGACACCGTTCTTTAGGTCCTTAATTTCAATTGTTCCATATGGAAAAATAGTGTGAACAATAAAAGGGTCAGACTATTGAGAGTGTAATTTTATCTGGGAGTAGGTGCAAGTGAGAATTGAATAAAAGTACTTTCTGACCTAGAGTGAAAGGTTTTCTCATAATTTGCTTGTCATGAAAGACTTTCATTCGCTGCTTGTAAAGTTTGGCATTTTCGTATGCATCATTACAAATTTCTTTAAGTTCTGTCAACTGTAATCTTCTTTCTGAGCTAGTTTGCTGCATGTCAAGGTTGAATTTCTTGATGGCCCAGTATCCACGATGCTCGAGTTCTACAGGTAGGTGGCAAGCTTTTCCATACACTAGCCTGTAGGGTGACATCCCAATCGGGATCTTGAAAGCCGTTCTAAATGCTCATAATGCATCATCAAATCTTAATGACCAATCTTTTTTGTCTGACCTCACCATCTTTTCTAATATGTGTTTTATTTCTTAATTGAAGATCTAAACTTAGCCACTAGTTTGTGGATGATATGGGGTCGCCAATTTGTGAGTGATGGAATACTTTGTTAAAAGAGCTTTAAATGATTTGTTGCAAAAGTGGATACCACCATCACTGATTATTGCTCGCGGGAATCCAAAGTGTGAAACAATATTGCTTTTCAAAAATCTTATCACCACCTTGTGATCATTGGTTCTACATGGAATTACTTTTCCCCGTTTTGATACGTAGTTAACAGAAACCGATATGTATTGATGGCCAAAAGAAAGGGAAAATGGTCCCATTATGTCAATACCCACACATCAAAAGTCTCAACCACTAAAATTAGATTTAGTGGTATCATATTCCTTCTTGTAATACTTCCTATTCGTCGACACCTACCATATGAAGAGCAAAAAATGTAAGCATTTTGAAATATAATTAGCTAATATAAACCACATTGGAAAACTTTAATGGTTGTTTTCTTAGCGCTGAAATGGCCTCCACAAGCTTGTTCATGGTAGAATGAAAGGATATTTTGAAATTCATTTTCTGGGACACATCGTCTAACAATTGATTTGCACAATACTTGAACAGATAAGGGTCATCCCAAAAGAAATTCTTTATTTTTTCAAAAAATTTAACTTTGTCTTGCTTAGTCCAATACTCTGGAAGTTGACATATAATAAGGTAATTAATTATATCAGCATACCATGGTAATACTTCCACACTCATTAATTGTTCATCTGTAAATTACTCATTTACTGTTAATGATTCTGTAATTGTGTCAAAATTGAGACGAGAAAGATGGGCAATGACAACATTTTCTGTGTCTTTCTTATCTTTGAATTCCAAGTTAAATTCTTGTAAAAGTAAGACCCAACGAATTAGTCTAGCTTTTACAGCTTCTTTTGTGAGAAGATATTTCAGAGCAGCATGATCTGTAAATGCAATTATTTTACAACCAATGAGATAAGATCAAAAATTTTCAAATGCAAACACTACTGCTAGCGTTTCTTTTTCAGTGGTTGAATAGTTCAATTGTGCTTCATGCAATGTCATACTACCATAGTAAATAACATGCGAAATTCAATCAACTATGTGTCTTAACACTACTCGTATTGTATAATCAGATGCATCACACATGAGCTCAAATGGTAAGTTCTAGTTTGGGGGCTGAATGATGGGTGATGATGTCAACAATTGCTTTAGTTTTTCAAATGCCACAAGACATGAATCATCAAAGATAAAAGGTACATCCTTAACAAGTAGATTGCATAATGGTCTAGAAACTTTGCTAAAATCTTTAATGAAACGTCTATAAAAACCAACATGCACAAGGAAAGATCTTACTTCTTTTACTGTTTTAGGTGG
This sequence comes from Citrus glauca, assembly GCA_029633175.1. Taxonomy (NCBI): domain Eukaryota; kingdom Viridiplantae; phylum Streptophyta; class Magnoliopsida; order Sapindales; family Rutaceae; genus Citrus; species Citrus glauca. The sequence goes on from JAQOOD010000008.1 coordinate 15,107,389, forward strand.
AGGAAGATTGAAAATGAGATCCACCTTGGCTTTGTCAACCTCAATACCTTTTCTGGAAATGATGTGACCCAAAATAATATCTTGTTTTACTATAAAATGACATTTCTTCCAATTTAAAACTAAGTTCTTCTCTATACATCTCTACAGAACTAGTGTTAAATGATGTAAATATTGATCAAATGAGTCACCAAAAATAGGGAAGTCATCCATAAAGACTTCAAGGAATCGTTCAACTATATCAGAAAAAAATACTTAACATGCATCGTTGAAATATGGCAGGTATATTACATAATCCAATTGGCATCCTCTTATATGCAAAAGTGTCAAAAAGGCAAGTGAAAGTGATATTCTCTTAATCTTTTGGTGTTATGGGAATCTGATTATATCCTTAGTAACCATCTAGAAAGTAATAAAATTCATGGCCTACTAATCTATCAAGCATTTTATCGATAAACAGTAAAAGACAAGAGTCTTTACATGTGACAGAATTTAATTTTCTATAATCAATGCATACACGCCACCCTATAGTCACTCTAGTAGGTATCAATTCATTATCAGCATTGGTAACTACCGTGGCTCCTGACTTTTTAGGGATAACTTGCACATGACTGACACATGAACTATCAAAAATGGGGTAAATGATACCTACGTCTAATAGTTTAAGGACTTCAATTCTAACAACTTCTTTCATGTTAGGATTTAACCGACGTTGCATTTCCCTAATAGGTTTAGTATTTTCATCAAGGTCAATGTAATGCATGTAGTCTACTGAATTCATACCTTTTTTTTGGGCTAAGGTCCATCCTAATGCTCTTTTATGCTCTTTTAAAATATCTAACAGCTTACCTTTTTGTTCATCATTTAGGGATGATGAGATGATTACTGGCAAAGTGCTTTCTTCTCCCAAAAATGCATATTCTAAAGTGTTGGGTAATGGTTTGAGCTCGAGTTTCAGTGATGATTCTGATGATGGGATGAGTTTGTTCTCTAATAGTGTTAATTATTCAACTCTTAACTTCCATTTATTAGTACCCTTGGATGGTGCTAAATCAAGTAGGGCATTGACCTCATCGACTAATATATCAATATCAAAATCCAAATCAAAGTGAGTTAAACATGTTTGTAAAATATCATCACTAAGGTTTGAAAGAAAATATATTATCAACTAATGCTTATATTAAATCCACATCAACAATTCTATCTTCTGCATTATGAGGTTGTTTGACAATGTTAAAGATGTTTAGCTCCATAGTCACATTGTCAAAGGACAATTGTATATTTCTAGTCCTGCATTGAATGTGAGCATCGGCAGTTGCCAAGAAAGGTCGGCCTAGGATAATGGGGATGTGCTTCATTGAATCCTGGATTAGTTGAATGTTAATTACAATGAAATCAACAGGAAAATAAAACTTGTTTACCTGGATAAGGACGTCCTCTACAATACCATGAGGTATTCTCGTGGACCGATCTACAAGCTGTAACACCACTAGAGTTGGGTATAATTCTCTTAGTCTAAGTTTCACAAATACTGAGTAGGGTCATAGATTTGCACTAGCTCTCTAAATATAACAAAGCATTCTCAATTGTGTGGTTTTCCATACTACATGAGATAGTAGGGGAACCTAGGTCTTTGTATTTTAGAAGAATTTTGTGTTGGAGTATAAAACTAATATTTTCTTTTGAGCGTGAATGTTTCTCTTTTTAGTACAAAGGTCTTTAATAAACCTGGCGTAAGATGACACTTGTTTTATAACATCAAGTAAAGGAATGTTTACACTTACTTGTTTGAAGATTTAAAAAATCTCACCTATTGATTTTTCTTTTTTTCATTTAGCTAACCTTTGAGGAAAAGGAGCTTTGGGAGCTTTGCGAACGTATCTTCGTGGGTTGGTTTCTTCTTTCTCCTCTGATGATGAGTCTTCGGCATTTACAGGTACAATTTGATTTGATTTGTCACCGGTATCTCCATTTTGTTGTCAATTTCTTTCCCTTTTCGCAAAGTCATAATGGTTTTGACCTCTCCATGCTGCTGTGGTGAACTGGTACTTGTTTCATATACTCCTTTAGGATTAGACATAGGTTGACTTGAGAATTGCCTTTCTCAACAGTCATTGCCAAAATTTGAACTGAAGAGACAAGTTATCCCACCATCTTCTCGAGATTTGAAACTGATTAGGCTTGTGAGTTAAAGCATGCTCTCATCTCATTTCGTAGTTCATCAATGGTACGATTATGTTGCTCAATCGCGGAGTGAGTAAGATTCTTGAAATTCTAGATTGCATCATCTCATGGTCTAAGTTGAGAATAGTTTTGGTTCTGATTGTATGGTCTAAATGGTGGATGGGAGGCTTGAGGAACTTGAGGAATTGGTTGCATTGGTGGAGCTAGAGCTGCTGGTCTATTTTATTGGTATCCTTAAGACCATGAAAAATTAGGGTGGTCTCTCTATCTAGGGTTATATGTGTTGAAGTATGGGTTGTAATTTGATGATTTTCTCATTACACCTATGACATTGGCTTGATCTGAGTATGAGTAATGGTCATGTGGTTCTATTGATTTAGCAGTCGTTAACGATGCTATTTGTCTAGAAAGACCTTTAACTATCTCTTTAACTTCTTTAATTCTCAAACTTGACTCGCTAGTATGAACCTCATTACTCCTTTAATTCTTTTAATATTCCTTAGCAATCGACTCCATTGTTGGAAATTATCCAGTTGTCATTGGAAGAAATCTTAAATCTCTTATGCACTTCTTGATATTAGCTCTCTTCCACTTGTTGCCATTAGCCATTCTTGCACATACAACAATAATCCCTCTAAAACGTATTGGCATTAATGTCATTTCTCGTACCCATAATGTGGACACTTCAAAAGTAGTCCATTGAATCACTCCCATGCTTCAAAAACTACTCTTCTTCTCTCTAGGTAACTCTCAAATTTCCCTACGAATAGCATTGATTTTATATACTGGGAAGTATTTATTCAAAAATTTTGTTACTGTTTTTCCCATGATGTAATGCTATTAGCAGACAATGTATTAAGTCATGAACGAGCTCGATTTTTTAAAGAAAATGGGAATAGCTTAAGTTTAACATCATTGTATAAAAAATTCTCATATTTAACAGTTTAAGAAACAACATGAAAATCATTTAGATGATTATATATGTCCTCATTTTCTAGGTCATAGAATGTTAGGAGATAATTTAGCACATTAGGTTTTAGTTCAAAACTCCTAGCAACTGCATTTGGGTATCTTATGTATAATGTGCTCAAATTAGCCAATGGACTGAAGTAGTCCTTAAATGGCCTCTCCTAGGGTGGTGCTTGTTGTTGTTGTTGCAAATCCATTTCAATTTTATTTTTAATTGTGTTTGTGTGTGCGAAGTGTTTTTTTGAGTTTAAAGTCTATAGGCTCAAGATTCGGTAATAATAACCTTCGATCATGCATGCAAAGAATACAAAAAATGAGAACAAAATAAATAAAAATAAAGAAGAAAAAAATTACGATACTAATCTTATCACGTTGTTATACACTAAAATAAGTGAAATAACACTTTTTATTAACTAAAAATAAATTAATAAGAAAAATGAAAATTTACAAAGAAAAATAACTTGAAAATTAAATTACAGAATTTTGAAGAACATAAAAAGAAAAGAAATTCTTACCTCAAAATGGAGATTTACTTTTTTTAAATAAAAATAAAAAATTACAAGAAAACCACTAAAAGAAATTACGTACAAAATTAATTTTACGAATTAAAATAACTTACCTCCCCGACAACGGCGCCAAAAAGTTGTACAAATTTTATTGAACTCGTAAGTGCATGAATCTATTGTAAAATATATTAATGGTGACAAATGTCGATCCCACGAAGAGGTGAATTTTAATTATGTATAGAATTAATTTTCTAAGTGGGTGGTTGGATTTGTGGTGAAAGTGACTTAGATTATCCTAAAATTTGAATTAAAATGGTGAGAATAAATGGAAGAGAAGTCTGTTAAAATGAAATATTTGGGTATCTGAATCTGCATCAATATGTTCTATGAGCTAAATATTCATTATTGATGCAAATTAAATCATGAGAGGGGTTTTCACTCCTCATGAACCACACTTTAATCAATATGGTCCTTGGTTTATTGCGCCAAATAATAATAACTTTGTATTAGGGAGCTGATTAACTCAGTACGGTATTCAGACAAAATTATTAGTATTTATCGATAAAAAGTCAAACATCCACAATAATTACAGGGGAAGAGAAAGTAAATTTACCAAGTAAAGTCCATGCAACATGTTGAGACTTCACCTTCAACCTAAGCTTGAAAGAAAATTAACTACTCATAATTGAACTAAGAGTAAAATAGAAATTTATTAAAATACGTACAAAATAGAAGATGAAGAAGGAATTACAGAAATGGAACTCAAAAATGAATTCAAGGATGTCCAATTAGGGGGGAACCCCCTTTTTATAGATACATTGAGTAAATAATGATTATCGGATTAAAAATAATTTGGACGCTCAGGATTGCGCCATGTCATCGGTCATCAGTACACGGTTTGACCAAATGGTTTGAATAGTGATGTGGTATGAACAGTTAGGCGGCTTGAATAGTGATGTGGTTTAGTTATAAATAATTTCGTGTATATGCATGTACCGTACGCATGATTTTTGGTCCACTAACATACTGCCATATCACCGATCCACAATACATAAGAATTTTAGTCCAATAGTATCATGACACCTTATCGGTCAATGCCACATCATTGTTCCCTATATGTGAACAATATTGTAAACAGTAACATTGACAGTACCATACGTATGAATAATACCGTATATATGAACAGTGCCATTTTTTTCTTTTATATTCCCAAAGTATTCGACTGTCCTGAGTTCAAAAGTGATGTTTGTTTTATTGTCTGATCTCTCGTTCATTGTGAAATGACCATGATATTCCTAAAATATATAAAATACTTAATTAAAATAAAACACACATAATTAAATCACAAGAAACTTAAATACATAAAAATAAGGGTATTAATAAGACTTAAAATATAATATGACGATTTTCTCCTTTATAGATATATACTTTTTAATACTCAACATCAACCACCACCATCAAAGTCCAAAGAAGCTAAGCCACCGAAACCCAGCCAAAGATTGACACTTTTTCGCCAACATAAACACCCGAATATATCAAAACCCATTCGACTCTACTCCTATTCTTTCATCGAATTCTATTGCGCGTTGTCTAGCGCCGCCACCACCAATCACCAATGCAATCTTTTTTATCAATTCCATTATCGATCGACGCATAATTCCTCGAAAATCACATTAAACCATTAAACCACCACTTTCTATGCTTCTTTTGGCTACACTACTAAACTTTAGCCTTCCCTGCCACCATTCACGCAACTAGTACCATTAATTCATCTAGATTTGATCCTTACCTTCCGCTTCAAGTTAGTTCATAGGTTATTTACGGTTATACCCTTTTGGGTTTATATTTGGTATTGATATAATTTCAACTAAAAAATGAGAAAAAAGAAATTTCATCATGAAATCACAATATCATTGTGAAAATTTCATCTTTAAAGAATATATTTTTGTTAGAATGTTGAAGATTTTGAGAAGAACCAATTTGTTGTTGATTGTTCAGAGAGCTCGAAAGAATGCTAAGACAAGCTATGGTTAGAGAAATTGTTGATCAAAGAATTTAATTTCCTTATTTTTCCCATCATTTCTTTTCATTTAAAAAGAAAATTAGAAAAATCCAAAAATATTGAGAAAATAACAATGTTCTGAGTATATCTAAAGGTTCAAAAATAACTTGATGAAGAGCAAGAAGGTCAACAAATCCTAATTAGATTGAAGTTTATAATATTTAGGAAGTTTTTAATAAATTTAGATTCTAGTTAATTATGTAGAATTTTATTGTTTAGAGGCATTTCTTGTTTGGGGTGTATTGATTATTATGGAATTTTAATTTGAGAGTTTGTGTGAGTTTTGAGCTTATATTATTTCTCAGTATTTGGGATAATTAATGAGTCATAACACCTAGATTCGTGGGTATCTTAGAAACAATGTGAATTGTAGTTTTATTTCATTATTCCGGGCATTCTTGAATTAAACGTAATATTAAAAACATCTCTAGCCTTTTCCAGCAATTTATCACATGCTTCACTTATACTTTCCACCGCATCATAACCCTACCATTCTCCCAGTATAACCCCGCCTTATTTTTTCTAATCTTGTAATTTTCCAAGTGTTACTGGTATGACTTAATTGCTATTAAAGGTCTAAAGTCCACTTCCAATTAGGGATTCCCATCTTTAATATAGTTTAGACCAAGCTAAAAGACAAAAACCAATATTACACTAAATTAAATGCACTTTATTTTATTATATTCTTTTGTAAAGATTTGGATCTAGTGGTGCTCAGCTCTTAAGAATCTTGTTAAACTTGTCTACTATAGCTATTAATGGCTAAGATTTGTTCCCTTTTTAATCTTTTTCTACTTACCCAAAAATGTATTGTACTGAAATAAAATCTTAATTATAAAACACCCCGCTTTTCTTTTCCCACTTTTTATTATCGTTGTCATGGTGCACAATTGAAACACGTTTCAGTTCTATCATCATCATCGTAATACCCGTTAAAGAAAGTTCGAAAAGAGCAAATTTGAAATGGTTAGTTTTATTATTATTTTTTTGTGCATAGTTTTTTCATTGATTAGAATGGTTGCATCAGAGATTATTGATCAAGATACCTACACTAGGCATAGAGTTCGATTAAGAAGAAGCAACATATGAATTATATAACAAGTATGCCTTAAGTATGGGCTTTAGCATTAGAAAAGATACATACACTAAGAATAAGCATACTAGCGAAATTACATCAAGAGTATTTGTTTATTGCAAACAAGGTTGTCGATCGAAAGCCAAAATAGATCTTCCGAAAGTAAAATGTAGAGCAGAGACAAGAATCAGATGCGATGCTGGATTATTTATCAAGCTAAATAAGAAGAAGAATAATTGGTTTTTTAATCATTTTATTGAGCTTATAACCAACCGCTTGTAATCCAAGAGTGTGCCCACATGCGACCTTTTCAAAGAAAAATAACAGCTTCGCAAGCAATGGAAGTAGACTTGGCAAAAGAAGCCGGGATTTCACTTAAATCTGCATATGAGTTAATGGGCAAACAAGTAGGAGGGCGAGAATCTCTTAGATACACAAAACTAGATTAAAAGAATTATCTTAGAACAAAGAGACAAAAGGATTTAATGTATGGAGAAGCAGGGTATTTATTGAAATATTTTTCTAATGAAACTTTAAAAAATCTATCATTTTTCTACTCTATGCAGCTAGATAATGAGGAATAAATCACTAATATATTTTGGGTAAATGCTAAGATAATTATTGATTATACAACCTACAAAGTAAATAAAGAAAATCGACCATTCACAACTTTTATAGGACTTAATCATCATCGAGTGAGTTATTTTTAGAGGGACAACTTTGATGTATGATGAGGCTATTGATTCATATATGGTTGTTTAATACATTTTTTTAAGGTAATGTGTGGGAAATCACCAAAAACCATCTTTATAGATCAGGATGCTGTGATGGCTAAAGTTATTTCTCATGTAATGCCTAACACATTTGTATATGGCATATAATGCAAAATGTCTTGAAGCATGTAAACAATGTTTTTAAAGGCCCTGGAGGGGTAAAAAGTGCATTATCTACGTTCATGGAGTCCATTGAAGAGGAAGATGAGTTTTTGAGTGCTTGGAATGCAGTGCTTGAGGAATATGATATGCGTGATAATAATTGGTTGAAAATTATATTTGCGTTAAAGGAAAAATAGGCTTATACATATAATAGGCAAGCGTGGTCAAAGGGAAACAATAGTACCCCAACTAGGTGAGAGTTTTAATGCTAGCTTAAACGATTACCTCAAGTCAGACCTCAATGTAGCACAATTTTTTACGCATTTCGAGAAGGTAGTTAATGATAAAAGGTATAAGGAGTTGGAAGCAGAGTACTTTTATGCTATAGGCTAGTTCACATGAAAATGTCTGTTAAAATGCTGGTACCACCAAGAGAAGTTTATACAAAAATAATATTTCAAGAGTTTCAAGACGAGCGTGAAGAAGCTATTGATTTGTCTATACAGAATTATTTTGTAGAAGGTGAATGTTTCCTTTACACAATTAGCTTGGACATCCACTCTAAAAAGGGATGTGTAAAACGGGAGATTGACGGCACATTATCTTGCAACTGTATGATGTTTGAGAGGAAAGGGGTTTTATGTAGTCATATGATTAAGGTTCTTAGAGATGTCATGGACATCAAATAATTTCTTCCTAGCCAGTACATCTTAAAAAAATGGACAAAACAAGCAAGAGCTAAAGCCATTCAAGACATGCATGGGCGTGAAATTCAAGCTGATTCTAAATTGCAGCACACATGTAGATATAGAGTTTTGTGTTCCACCTTCACCAAGACTTCAAGTAGACCTTCTGTGAGTGAAAAAAACACACAAGTTAGTGAATGAACATGAAATTAAATTGGCAAGGTTGATTGAAGACCTATTGAGTTTAGAAACGGATGGTAATAAAAATGAAAAAATTTATAACTCTCCTCTTGTTAAACCCGCAAGCAGTATTAAAATGGATGGTCAACAAAAATGCGATTATTGCCAAAGGAAAATGGCTAAAAAAAGAAAAAGACATCTCAAGGAAGACGTAGATTTAAGAGTGGTTTAGAGATTGCATTAGCGAAAAAAAGGAGATTATCTATTCGTCAGTTGCACTCTCAAATGTTTCCGGTGATAAAGTTATCTTATTCATCAAACCAATTGTTTAAAATATTTTTTTTAAATAAATAATCCAAATGAATGATTAATTGAGTTAAATGCTTGTAATCACATATTCAATCTGTTTATATAGTTAATAGCACTCTTCCTTCATCAATGGTGCTCCATCCATATTCAGTAAGTACTTTTGATCATTTTTTAATATTGAATATTGATATTTATTTAATTTTTTAACATATTACGAGAGTTGTTTTATACTGTTCTTCTAGTTGAAGCAACCGCCACAAGGTTATAATATGCGTAATTTCGTGCTACGTCTCTCTTATGAACAATCTCAGCAGACCAGCTTTCAAGATTTATTTCATCAACTTAATAGGATTTTCATTTACATTTCAAGACTCTCAAGCTTCAAATAGTAATGCTTTGTCTTAATGAAATTTCATAAATGAATGACATATTGTTTCTTTTTCTAGTGCTGAATTTTTAATTTTAAAGATTAACTGAAGAAAATTATTATGAGTAATGCATTTGCTATTGTAGTATGGTTTTCAAGATAAGTTTTTGCGCCTATTTCACTTTTTGCCTTTTACATTTTAATTGGTGAGTTAATTAATTTAAAGTTTTGTTAGATTGAATTCAAAAATTATGTATATTGACAGATGCTAAAGTTTATGTAGGTTTTAAACTTCATGGATACACATTCTTACATTTGAGGCACTCATGCAGTTTCACATTTTATTGTTTTGAACAAGCACAACTCAGCTCAATTGAAAGCTATTTCAGAAACATAACATTTCAGATTTAGAACAAACTTTATACAGAAATTGAACTTCAGGCGTCAACAAACATCTAAAATAGTTTTATTACTAGATTATAATTGTACACAATAAAATCATTACATTTTCCCTTTATTTTATTTATTCTATAAAATAAAAACGACAAGCATGGCATGTACATAACATCCCCAGCCAAAGCTAAAAACCAACAACAACTAAGAATACATTAGTAGTATTTGACAAGCATGCCTCGTCTTCTCTTTGGATTCACTATCTCTTAAAATACTTTGGTGGTATTTGAGATACCAATTGCTTCATTCAAAACAATCTCCTCATTAATGCTTCTCTCTGTCAACAATCTCACTTTGCAACACTTCATATGACCTGAATCAAAATAAGTATTAAAATTATGACTCACTCTGCTTTTTCAGCGAGAACTTTTACCAAACATGTGGCAGGCACGAAATACATCTAAGAACTGTTTTTGCACAAATGCATGTTAAGACCACAAAAATTGATCATGGAGTCGACTTTTAGGGTTGCATGCCCATGAAATGGATAATTAAATTGAAGAATTGAATAGCAAAAATAACAAACAATGGGATTTCGAGATAGTGCCATCAACACCAAATGATCAACTTGAAAAAAACACAGATGTTGTAAAGAGTTGATGAAAAGAAAAATTTAGAAAAGAAAAAGGAAAAGAAATTAGATGTTGAATCAATTTGTTTGTGGACCTAAGTTTTGTGCTTTGTGTGAGAAAATAAATGATAAGTTATAAAAAGTACGTTTTATTAGGTAAGAGAAAATTAAGAGAAAGAGCAAAATAATACTTCAAAGTTGAGCAAAAATTCAGCTCTGGATCGGAATCCTATATTTAATTTTGTCCTAACTATGTTAAAGTAAAAAATTCTTAATTACAAAATTATTTTGAAGGCCTATTGCTGCCTCCTCATTGGTAACCCCAGTAATAATGTAAAGTAACCACTATTAAAGTTCTTCATGATGAGTCGATGAGAATAAAGCATCTTGTAGAATTAATCTCTTGCCGTAGCTATCGTTCTGTCTTATCTTTAGTCGAGACGCACTCGCACGGTCGCACTCTTGACTTGAATTATGCTAGCTGGCTTTTTCCTAGCCGCGTTTGTGAACCACATTCTTATTGGACAAACGAAATTGCTTATCTATGCCATTACATCAGCAGCTAGGAAAAAGCTAGCAATTGAAGACTCAGTTGCTTATATCATTAATCATCGTGAGTTTGCAAAAAATGAGTTTCTCAAATCTAAGCTACATTACTGTTTACCCACTTGAGGAAAATTGCAATGGATAAAGCAAGCCAGCTTCACTTTGTTCTGTTTCCTTTCATGTCGCAGGGGCACATGATCCCCATGATAGACATAGCTAGGCTACTAGCACAGCGCGGCGTTATTATCACAATTTTTACCACACCACTTAATGCAGCCAGGTGCCATGGAACTCTTGCTCGAGCCATTGAATCCGGACTGCAAATCCACATAATCGAAACCCGTTTACCCAATTTAGAAGATGGCTTACCTCAAGGATGTGAGAACATGGACATGTTGCCATCACTAGACTTAGCCTTGGATTTCTTCACAGCAGCTGACAAGCTACTAGAGCCTGTTGAAAAATTATTTGGGCAGCTGAAGCCACCGCCAAATTGCATAATCTCTGATGTGTGTCTGCCGTATACAGCACAAATTGCTGGCAAGTTCAAAGTTCCAAGGATTGCTTTTCATGGAACATGTTGCTTCAGTGTTGTGTGCTTCAACAATATATTCGCCTCCAAATTTCTTGAGAGTATCAGCTCAGAGTCAGAGTACTTTTCTGTGCCAGGTTTGCCTGATAAAATTGAATTGACAAAGAAGCAGGTAGATTCTACTCAGGGTCAGAAATTCAAAGCATTTGAATATAAAATTGGTGCAGCCACTCTGGCCATAGATGGAGTGATCATAAATAGTTTCGAAGAATTGGAACCAGCTTATGTTAAAGAATACAAGAAAATAAGTCGTGACAAGGCATGGTGTATTGGTCCGGTTTCACTGGGCAACAAGGAGTACTCGGATAAGGCTCAAAGAGGTAACACATCATCACTTGATGAACATAAATGCTTGAAGTGGCTTGATTCAAAAGATCCCAAATCTGTAGTTTATGCTTGCCTTGGAAGTATGTGTAATCTGATTCCTTCGCAAATGATGGAACTTGGGTTAGGCTTAGAAGCATCAAATAGGCCATTCATTTGGGTGATTAGAGAAGGAGAAACATCAAAAGAATTGAAGAAATGGGCTGTAGAGGATGGCTTTGAGGAGAGGATCAAAGGAAGAGGCCTTGTCATATGGGGTTGGGCTCCGCAAGTGCTAATATTATCTCACCCTTCAGTTGGAGGATTCTTAACACACAGTGGTTGGAATTCAACACTGGAAGGTGTGTGTGCTGGCCTGCCATTACTAACATGGCCGCTTTTCGCAGACCAATTTACAAATGAGAAACTTGCTGTGCACGTACTAAAAATTGGTGTCAAAATTGGGGTGGAAAATCCAATGACATGGGGAGAGGAACAAAATATTGGTGTATTGGTAAAGAGAGATGATGTCAAGAACGCCGTTGAAAGGTTGATGGATGAAGGGAATGACGGAGAAGAAAGAAGGAACAGAGCTTTAAATCTTGCAAAGATGGCAAAGATGGCTATCCAAGAAGGTGGATCTTCTCACCTCAACATCACAATCCTACTTCAGGATATCATGAAACACGTACACTCCAAAAGTCTAGCTAATAAATGCCAATCGGAATAGAGCACTTCGTTTGCTCATTCCAAATCAAATAAATTCTTAGTGCTTCAACAAATTTATGCAATGGGCAAATCACATTATTCAATAGAAAAAAAAAATCTTGAAGCTTCGAATAGTTTACGTTGTACCTTTTAAATGGTCAATTTGTAGTTTTGGATAGCTATATTAGTTGTAAAGCAGTAACACACCCCTTATTGAAGTGGCCGTTAGGTAGCGTTTGTTTTTTTTTTTTTTTATCTTTAATCTAAATGTTTTTTTTTATCTTTAATCTAAATGGATTTAAATTTTTTTAAAGTCTGAATAGATTTTATTATGAAAATATGAATGACATGTTTATTTTTTTTAAATATATAAATAAAAGTGGCATTTTATTTGTTTTCAAAATAAAAAAATCTTAATTTAGTTATTTGATATTTATGTCCTTATAAATTAACACAAAAAAGAGAATTAGATTTTATAGTTTAAGACATAAATTATTTTGTAAAGATATTTTTAGAATATAATATTTACTTGTTATTAAGACTCTTTTTTCCCATTCAGATAAAAGTTTTAAAAATTTACTTTTTTATTTAAATGTAAATGTCTGAAAATCATATATAGATTTCACAAAATAAAAAAATATATTTTTAAAAAATCTAAAATTAATAAAATTTCAAATTTCGAATATTTAACAAATAACCTCTTAGTGTTGAGATGAATATTGTTTTTGCGGTTTATGATGATGCTTGGGTCATTTATTAAAATGAATCTAATACTCAAGCCCAAGGGCCTAACTCCATTGGACCTCAAGTCCACAAGAGTTATCGGGTTAAGAAGAACTAACTGATGTTCAAGATAATGGAAATTACTCTTTAATATAAATATGAGATAGAAAAGGCCTCTCTCCTTATATTCAATAACCATGACTTATTTTTCTTTTTTCTTTTTAAATACCCACCAACCATTTTAACATCATAATTTTATAATATTATCATTATTTAAAATATATTTTATTCAGATTTCTTATAAATTTGATCAATCAAATAAATTAAAATTTTTTAAATAATAATTTATTCTTATTTGCATCATTTGCTTGATATTTATTATTCTTATTGGAAAAGGGTATCTACACCCCCAAGATCTAGAAAAATGATATCCAACGCCTTCAATTTTTTTAAAAAGGACACTAAAACTCCCTTTAACCATTATACCATTTACTTTTATAAAATAATATTATAATATTTTAGTAAATTTAAATATGTAAATTATTACACTTGTTATAATAAAATATTTTTATTTATTTTAGGATTTTAAATAAAATATTTGCATTAAATACATTTTACAATTAAAAATTATTATTTTACATTATTATTTAAAACAATTTATATTTTAATACGTTTATTTTAATATTATTAGTCTATTTATCATAAAATTTATAATATAATAAAATATAGTTAATACATTGTAAAATATTAAAATATTTTTTAAATATTGAAATTATTTTCAAATGCATATATTATTATATTTATTTTAATTTTATATTAGAGAGTCCTTTTTTTTGGATAATAGAAGTAAGGGGCATTATGGTCAAAAGGGGGTCTTTGTGTCCTTTTTTGGAAACTTGAGGGTGTTGGTGACTTTTTCCCAAACTTTGAGGGTGTAGATGTCCTTGTCCCTATTCTTATTTTTTTATTTATTTTAATCTATTTTTATTATTTATAAACTAAAATAATAATAACTAAAGATACAAAATGAAAATTTAAAAAAAAAATTTCAACCTTAAATGCATATTTACTTTTCACATAGATTGCAAAAAATGTATTTTCGAAAAATATTTTTTAATAGTTAATGCATATTTTATATTGCCAAGAGCTAATATGGCAAATGACTCATTTACCCCTCTTCTTCTTTTAAAGTTCTTCCAAGAGGGTTATGGGGTATTTTAAAAATAACTTGGTACGTAAATAGTGATTTCATGAAGAGAGAAACTAGTATTCTCCTATGATTAATGTTTCCTTAAATATTTGTGGGAGTAGATTTTAGATTTAATATTTATATTACAACATTTGTATCTCAATTTCAAATTCAGTTTAATGACCATTTTGCCATTTGCAAACTATGTAAGTTCAATTGAACTGAAAAATTCTTTGATATGCTGTCAATTCATTGTTTGAATGGTGAGATTCTAAGTTTTTACTTGAGATCTTCATTTTTTATAGCTTAGATTAACAATCAGACCTATGTTGCTTCTATGATTCTTCAAAAGATTTTATTACTAGTTTTTTGATATTTTTATTGGTGAGTAGAGGTGGTTAATGGGTCGTGCCAGAAAAGCGTATGTGTCCTTGTGCTCATGCCATGTCATGCCCACTATGTGTTTCATGCCATGTAGTGTTGTGCCTAATGTTTTTTGCTTAGGCTCGGCATGGTACACATGTCATGTCGTGCTGTGTCGTAGAAGAAAAGCTCAATAAATTTTTTTCTTTTTTTTTTCTAATTTTCTAAGAGGGCATGCCAAGTTATTGGCATATCTATTTTCAAGTTTATGTACTTTTTTTATCTCTATACCTCATTCAAATTTAATAGAATTGAAAATTCAAAACTCAAGTCCATATTCAATAATAGTAAGAGAATGTAATATCAATTACTAAGTTTGACCTCATAATATTAGAATTTTTTTAATACTTAACAACAATAACAATAATAATAATAAATTTTTCTTAAGGGTTACCTTAATTATTAATTTGGACTTATATAGAGTCATAAATCATAGTTCACAATAATATTAATGCATATTTATAAAATCATGATATTTATAATTTTATTCATTAAAATCATGATATCAATTATTTATTTAATAAATTATAAATATAAATCAAATAATGAATTTTTTAAAACTAATAATCAAATGAATTTAAAAAAATTCAAATTCAAATTCAAGTTATTTGTAAAATCATAAAATTTTAAATTTACTTTCATTAAAAAATTAAATGTGTTTTTTGCGGGCTTTTTCCTTGTGTCGTGCTTAGTCCATCTCTAATTGTGCCATACTTTTAAAAGCCCACGTGCCTAAATTTCAAGGGCCCACAAGTGTGTCGTGTCATGCCGTGTGCTACACCAAAATTTGCTCGTGTCGTGCCATGTTATTCGGACATATATCATGGCACGTGCCATCCGCCCATTGGCCATTTGTATTGGTGAGAATGTTAGAATTGACTTAGATTCCCTCTTAGCATATAATGAGTCCACTCATAGATCTTATGGTTGGGTTAGAATTCTCCAGATTTTGGACAGGTGCTAATTTACATTTACATTATCTATAACTTATAATAATGCGAAAGTGATTATCCAATTTAAGAATATGACATCCAGTGAGACACTTGGGAGCTCATGAGTAACTTATCCAGACCTCTTACTTCGATCTAATGAGACTATAGATCTAGCTTTGTTGGGCTATTTTCTCAATTTTTCAAGCGGACCAAAATCAAAGCAAGAAACTAGTACTTTAATTTAGATCAAATTCACGTTATGTTTTTATAAATTTTTACCGATAATCTTGTGACTTTGAGCCAATTTATCATTGTAATGGCAAATGTACAAAAAACATACTTTTTTGCTACCCCTAGTGGCAAGTGCAAACCCATATTTTTGCCCTATCTAATTCATTAGTGCATGAGTTTGATTTTCATATCATATAGAAGTCCATGACTTAATTTATAATCAAAAGTTATCTCAAGAACTAAGCCTACAAAATTCTACGTAGTATTAGAGATAGATTTATATACAAAAAGATTGACACTACCTTACCACATCATAAGAACCAGTCAAAAACTAACTTGTTCATGATAGGAAGTGATAGCAAAACTATCCTACGTTGGCTTAAAGTAGTGCTTGGATCTTTGGGTAGCCCTAAACTTATGAGCTAATTTTTTAGTATGAGTTAAGTCCATTAACTTCCATAAGGTACAAGAGCCAGATTCATACCTGAATGAGCTAACACTACCTTAGTATATGACATGAACTAGATGAAAAGATCGGCTTGCACGTGATAAATACTAAACAATAGAAAATGGGACGGTGGGATGACAGGAGATGTTTGTTACAGAATCTGTACCATAGACAGGTCCGTAAGTATAAAGTACCTGGTAAAATTAATCTATTAGGCTGCGGCAAGCGATCCTACTCAATTGTGGTCAATTTTTCAACTCTGATTCTTTGTCTTTTCTTGCATATAATACGAATTTCTGCTCAGTACATGCGGCACAAAATTAGCCAGCTGCGTTTGTGAACTCATTCTTAGTAATTGGAAAAAACGAAATTGCTTCCGCACGCTCTTACATGAACTGTGATGACTAAATCCGAGAAAAGTTTAAGTTGCCTTTATTTTTCTGTAGTTATAGTAAATTTTCTAGACTTGTCTTTTCTTAAGCAAAATTACCTAAGTGAAAAAATAGTCAATTTTAAAATCCAATGAATTTATAATTGGTTACATAAAATTGGGTTATTTTTCTCCAGCCCCCACATGTTTCGACAAAAATTGGCGTGCACCCTAATGATTCAACAACCATCACCATGCCCCCAAATCAGCATATCCAACCATTATCTTTCACAATAGGTCACTTGACTGAGTGAAAAGACTTGTTTGCCCTTGATTTGAAAATGCAGAAAATATATCAGGTGCTGCTGTTCACTACATGCAAGTGCAGAAAAATAAAATAACGACATTACTCTTAATCCATAAACACAACAGAGACCGTTGATAACAAATAATTAATGCTAGCGAGACCTATTAATGCTGAAGATCATAGGACAGCCTCTACCCTCAGCAATTTGATTAAACGAACTGAAAACAAATAATTATTAAATAAAACCAAAATCAGAAGTTCGAGGAACCAAAAAGCAGCCAAACTACCTTCAACCCCTGTTATAGGCTCTTTAAAGTTTGCCAAATTCACCTGTCACAAAAGATATTAGAATTCAGTCAATGGAGTTATACATCAACACATATCTATCCTCAACCATCTATCAGGTTCTCAAAACATTAAACCTCTTTTCTTGATTAAAAGAAAACTAAAAGGATTGCACCATGTAATTGCACTTGTCATTTTATCATTTTCTAGTTCTGTATCACGCAAATACCAAAAATGAACAAGTCATAATTTACCCCAATCTCTATCAATTCACAACTCAAAGGGGTTAACTTTAACGTCCTTCTATAAATAAACAAAATAATATTTGCAAGAGAAACAAAAATGAAGTTCAGAAAACAAAAGCAATTCAAAAGCCAGCAAGATCATGCTTAGATCTGTTCTTAAAATATCGATATTATAATGCAGACAGTTTATTATCACCGTATAAATAGTAACTAATTATAATAATAATACTTACAGAGTAGAGATTTAGAAAGAATGAACTAAAATTAAAATATTAGCAGTTGGAATATAATATATCCGAGCTATACAATACAGATAAGCCATAGGTAGCAGCGGTCCCTGAGAAATCCAGGAAGTAACAGAAAAAAAAATCAATTGTTGAATATAAATGATTGAAAAATAGTTAATTGGAATGGAAAAAGCTTATCAGGATGACAGAGTGATTTGGAAGACCAAAACCCAAAAATGCGTTCTTCTTTGTCTCTGCATAGCCGACCTCAGTGGACTGCCATCCTTGACAATGCAACTTCATTAATTTTCTCGATGGTTTTTGCCATATATTCGATGTCAAATCTCTTTTTTACCTTAATAAACGGTGTGTTTTCTCTATTATTTTACCCTCCTAAACGGTGCGCTTTGTTTGTTTCATTTTCTTTTTGCAGTCGTTTGTGTCAAATCTCAATTTTGCCCTTCTATTGTTAAAGATAACGGTTGTATATGTTGATTTGGGGGCGTGGTAATGGTTGTGTGTGCACGCCAACTTTTGTTGAAACTTGTGGGGGCCGGCGGAAAATAACCCTATAAAATATAATTAAATTCATAATATAATACATAAATCTAAACAAAGTTAAATAAAAGGTAAAAAGTAGTTGTGGTAATATAATATTTAGGTTATTGTTTAATGATAAGTTTGTGGAAAAAAAAGACATAATTGTCAAGATTATAATAAGAATTCTGAAAGTATGCTGTAGCATATGTTATAATCTATTTAAAAAAAAATACCTATCTTTATACTGTGGCTAAAATCAAAAAATTTATAAAATAAGTATATTTTAAAAATTTTACCAATTTTTTTTGGTCAAAAATAATGAAAAAATAGACTTTTAGCATTTAACCATAACTTGAAAAGGATGCTAAATCTAATAACTTGATTCACAAATATCGAGATATTTTTTTAAATTTGAAAGTTTTTGAAAGAAAACGATATGTCTTACCTCACTTAAACCGTTATTTATACGTGGGAGTACGGCAAAATTTGGATGTGGGTCCAAATTCGCTTTTCTCGATATCGGACTCAAACACTAATTTGCTGAATCGGGTCTAGGTATAAACCCGATTATTTCAAATTCAGGTCCGAACTGGGTTCAACCCGAAAAATTCCAAATTCTCGGATCTCAGGCTTTAAATCCGGATATTCTAAGTCACCGGCGCCCTTTTATGGCCGTCACATGGACTTCAACACCACCAAGCCGTGATATGTCAACAAAAAAAAAAAAAAAAAAAAAACACACACACACAGCAGCCATTTTCACATCACTCAACAACTCGTCATTACAGCTCTCTTGGCCGCTGCCAACGGCGTTGGAACCTACCAGCCACCGCGCAGCAGCCAGCTTTAACCATCAAGCCTCATCCTTTTCCTCACACGACACCATACACAACACTCTCATGATCTCGACAAAGATAGACACCCTCTTCGCACCCATATTACATCAAATCAATCAGTTGCCCCTCGTTTAACACCATCACAGCCCACTCGCTCTCATAATAAGCCACCGGTTCATGCTTCCTTTCGGCCTTGACTTTTACTCTTTATGCTTTTTTGGCAAAATTAATATGCATTATAAGCTTCAGCAAGTTGAAACCCAATAAAACAAAAGTGAAAAGGATCAGATCCGTGGCTTGATCAGAGGAGGCGGGTGCTTTCATGATGGGGATGAGGAAGATTAGAGGATGGCGGAAGAGTCTGCAAGGCTTAGATTTTTAGGATTGTTTTTTTTTCCCCAACATTTTGGTTTTATATTTATAATGAATAATTAAAAGTTACTTATTAAAAAAACTGTATTCTGGGTCTAGGTTCTAGAAATCCGGTTCAAATGTACTCGGAACCAAACCCGGATTTATATAGGTTAAGAAAAACATATCTTAATCGGATACTATATATATCTGCCCACAGGTTGAACCCGCCCTAAATCATCCCAGTTTGTCTGGGTTCGATCCAGGTCCGATTTGTCTGCCATCCCTAATGGGAGTTCAAGATTTAGTGTGAGATCAGTTCTTATCACGTCTAATCTTTTCTATTTATTTGTAAGATTCAATCTAGTCCCTACCCTGTATTAAAGTGCTTTCTAACTGTTCTCCTCAGTTAGACTTTTATCATATGATTTTTAATGAATTACATGATGTGTTTGACACTTATTTTCCTTCATTCCATGGTTTTATGATGTGATCACATGATTTTAAGTTATCTAATTTATCTTTTCTTCAATGTTCCACCACACATCTCCGAATTCTCCAACTTTGGGTGTTCTTATTATTTTTACTGAAACTTAGCATAGCATAAATGATTGATTTTTATGGCATATATTGTATGTATATTTTTGGTGGATGACGTTATAAGCTAAGTTCTAGGCTTTGATTTTATTTTATTTTTGTAAACACACATTATGTTAAGGGTGGTAATTTATATAAAAAAGGTGGTAATATTTTTACTTCTACTTTCAAAAAAGTATTATAACAAGGTTACATTATTTTAAATAATTTTAAATAAAACAAATATTTAAAATATTAACCAATTAAATTTTCGTTAATTGTTCAAGCTTATGCCACATAAGCACATGTTTTGGACAATTTTATTGGTTTATTTTATAAGAGTTGTGGGTACCCAATTCCCTAGGGAACCACCTCTTGTCATGTGTCTCTTTCAAGCAACTCAAGAAGGATTATTTCAAGTAAGGAGACATCTGGGTTAGAACTCTTATAAGTATTTTACAAAGGAAAATAAAAACAGAAGGATGACCTATGTTCAATATTGTGATAGACCTATCACCTAAAGAAACCATGATCAAAAGCATAAGAAAAAGGGGAAAAAAGGGCATACTGGGAATAACATACAAATCCCCCACATAAATCCATATACTTGCGTACTGATCTAAAATGATGGTAAGTGTCTTTAGATTTAGGGTTTAGAACAAAATCCTATTTTTATGTCAACCATTTTCTATAAATAAAGGTCCATCTCTAAGAGAACAAATCTTTGTATTGTAAGAATATTAACTTCTTTAAGGAAAAACTCAAAAATTCATATTCTGCCAATTTCTTCTTCTTCTTCTTTTTTCCTTAGACAAATAATAACTTGGGCGTCAAATTGACTTTTTTAGGTATATTGGCTCTAAGATCGATCTATACTATCAAGTTTTCTACAACTACAAATTTGTGTTAAAATAAAGATTTCAACTCCTTCATTGGCATCATCTTTGGAGAATTTGCAAGTTGAAAGCCATTTTACCTCACTAAAACACATATAAATACCACCATACAATTACCTTTTTAGATTAAATTTGGTTGTACATGATTGTAATAAGAGGTATATACTCATATATGCTCAATTAAAAATAGTTTATGTGGGATAACCAAACTTTAAATATGATTAAAAAGGTAATAAAGCGAAGAAACTGGTGTAAAACAAAGATTCCTTCTCCACTTGAGCTACTGGAATTAAAGGACAATAAAATAAAAAGCTCACTTAATCAACATAAAACATTGAAATTTAGATATATGGTCAAAAGGGTCAAAATATTCTTTTAAATTGAGCTCAAGACCAATTTATCTATTATTTTATCTTTATCTTATTTATTGCAATAATGCTAATTCCCTAAGAGCTATGTTGACTTATTTACATTTCAACTATTTTATTCATCTATGTTATTTTTTTATTTTTCCAGGAGTGAGGTTAAAGAAAACCCAAAATGCTTTGACACAACTGCTTTTGACCTATCAAAAAATAAAAGGGAAAAAAAGAGTGCACATGTGCATATAATGATAAAACTACTTTCCCTCTTTAAAGGACAACCCTTTTTGAATTTTTATCATATACCACAAAATAAGAGGCTAATAAAGGAAAAATTAACCTAAACAAAGCAGGAAAAACAATAGCCAATAGTTAGACTTTCCAAAAATAAATTTCGTACAACTTCCTAAAGTGAAATACCCCATTGAAGAGTATGTGAAACATGAAAAGAATCTGTTGTAACATTTTATTTTGATTTTACTTATTGCAAACCTCTATTTTGGTTGACCTCCTATTTAGCGGATAATAGTTAAGAAAGAGCTTAAAAAATGTCCGATTTAGTGGAATAAATCAAGACAATACATGGGGTTTTAGACATTTTGGAAGAAAGGAAAAGGGAAAAATCTATCAAGAACAATAGATTTTTTTTTTTACAATAAATGGGGTACCACACTAGGTCGTTGTGTATGATGTTTTGAAGATTTGAATAAGGTAAGGAGAGTAAGAGGCTAGTGATGACGGCGAGAGGTCAGAGTATGAAAAGGAGGTCTTTTGAGACAAGTTTTAAGCCTACAAAACAATGAAAAATAGGTTAGAGGTGAAGCTGGGGTGGCCTAGCGTCCACACTCCGATACTCAAGTTAGTAACTCAAGCTTTTTTATGATGGTGAGAGCTTGCCAACCCTCTAAAAATAATGACTTAAGGTTGAAAAGAACCCTAGCCTTTCTTTTGTAGAGTGTGTGTGATATAGAATAATGAGAATAAAACCTAGATGCCTTTATATATGTAGTACCTCGGCTGCCACGTGGCATATTTTAAATGGTTATTGGTTGTCTTTTTCGAAGATTTTTCTGTCATTTTACATTTTTTTTATGATTTTTGGGCCCTTGGGAGCATGCTTGGGGAGCAAGAAGGCGTTCATGGCGTAATTTATCATTTTGGACACGTGGTGTGTGCTGAAAAGTGGTTTAAGATACCTCAGCAGAGGTTGTCTGGTAGGGCGGTTGAGGACCACTGTCCTTGGTGCAGCGTCCTTTACTTTTTTTTACAGAGGTAACAGTCGTCTGTCGCTACTTTTTCAATAGGATATTTTAGTATTTAATTTTCTCAAAATCGAATATTATCTTTTAAGCGACGAAGACTTCTCTCGTGACTGACTTTTTAGAAACCTTTCCTTGATCGTTTCGCATCTAATCCATTAGGTACCGAGCTTACAATACAGGTCGGGTACCGAGTTTACGGTGTAGGTCGGGTACCTTGGATATTCTCAGTTGTAATGTAGGTCAAGTACCTCATTGCGTACAGTGATCACTTATAGTCATGGCGCCTCATCGACACGTGATATTCTACTATAATTTTTTCTGTTTCTTTCCAATCACATGGTTTTAGATTGGGTTTCTAAAGTTGAGTTAATCTCGATTTGAATAGGATCATGCTTAATCTAAGATCAATGAATAACTAAACATGGGGATTTACCTTGTAGGGTAATTAGAATATACAACGCATAATGTTATATCTAATGTTAGCATAATAACTGGTCGTTGTTAAGTTGCATATAAATATAAAATATCCAACATGCGACAGTTGAGGATGCAAGAGAGATTCTGCTTAGTGTTGTAGTAGATGTTGTAGTAACAATATCATAATTCAAAAACAACTAATATCATTAAGTGAGTTTAAGTACTCAACTACCCTTTCCCATTGAGTATATTTTTGTGTTTGACTTTAGATTTTCGTTATTGCATTCTGTTTATTGCACTTTTAATTTTATTAGATCATCAATTTCATCAATTATTTTATTTTAATTAGACTGGAATTGCATTGTTAAATTTGCTTTAACAAGTCCTATAACATCAATCCATATGGGAACGATCTAGATGCTTATCATTATATTACTTGTTGTGTCCACTTGCACATTGACACTTACAGCAATACGTATCAATAAGTTTTTGGCGCCGTTGTTGATGATTGAATGCTTATTGTGATTTGTGAAGTCAATTTTAGTTG
This sequence comes from Citrus glauca, assembly GCA_029633175.1. Classification (NCBI taxonomy): domain Eukaryota; kingdom Viridiplantae; phylum Streptophyta; class Magnoliopsida; order Sapindales; family Rutaceae; genus Citrus; species Citrus glauca. The sequence continues at coordinate 15,130,939 of JAQOOD010000008.1, forward strand.
GTGCCAATTTTAGTTTTCTTTTAATTTGTTTACTGGTTGACAGAAGTGCTTTGGCAACCCTTTCATGCGTATGTATAAACCTATTGAATTCAAGTTTGATACAGAAATCGAAAGAACTGCAAGGAGATTGAGAAAAAAGCATAGAAATTGAAGATCTGCTATAGACATGAATGATTTGCAAGATATGAAGAATTTGAACCCTCGAGGAGAAATAGAACAAGTTAATGCATAAGGAGATCGAGAACGTCAGAATGGGCAGAATGTTCATGGGTAACCGGGGAACAACAATATTATCTACACTGCAGATGATAGAGATATATCCATTAGAGATTATGCAGTGTTGACCCTTCAAGCCATAAATCATAGAATAGTTAGATCTAAAGTGCAAGATGCTAATTTTGAGTTCAAACTAATGATGTTTCAGATACTTCAAACTGTAGGGTAATTTAATGGATTGCTATCAGAAGATCTTAATCTTCACCTTAAATTATTTTTAAAAGTAAGTGATGCTTTCAAGATTGCTGAAGCATCACAAGAAGCATTAAGACTCAAGATCTTCCCATTTTCTCTAAGGGATCTGTTAACATATATGTTTTCATAATGTTGATTTTGATGATAACAAACGAGATTAAGAATGGTTAACCTTTTAAGCTCAAATTATTTTTTATACATTGTAAATAAATCTTTACTTTTACATTATAAAAGTTTTATATTTAATGAAAAATGATTTTATGAAATTGGTTGTTTTTCAAGTTATGATTTAATTGAAAGAGTTTTGAAAACTTTGAAATCAACAAGTATTGCTTGAAATTTTGGAGAATAACTTATTTGAAAAGTGTCATAATATTTTGAGTTATATCATAATTTTAAAAAGTTTTGAGATTAACAAAGTAATATTTGAAATTCTGAAATTGGATATATTTGTAAACTTTCATAACGTTTTGGGCCATTATATAGTTTTATAAAGTTTTGAGGTCAAATTATAAATTTAAAAAATAATTTCACTATAGCAATCACTGTAGCAAACGGTTAACCGTTTATTTAAAATGACTAACCGATAATTTTCAGAAAGCATGTTCTGCAAAATATTGTTAAAATGATGATTTTGGAACATAACGGTGAACCGTTTACTGAAAACGGTTAACCGATTATTTTAACCTTGAACCATTTAGTAAGAACGGTTAAACCAAATTTGTTTTGCAGGTCTCTAGAATTTAACGGTGAAAGGGTAATTCTAAATGGCAAACCGTTTATTTAAAACTTGGCCCAACGATAACTTTTGACGAGCGAAACGGTTAACCGTTAATGGTTAACGGTGAACCCAGTTTGTAACGGCTAGTTTTTGAGCTCAAACTATATAAACTCAAAACCAATTCATTTTTTGTAATCCAAGCAAAGCATAAACAAGTGCACACAACATATATTGAGCTTCAATTTCGTAATTCATCATTTATTAGATCATCTTTGTTCTTTAATTTGTATATCCACTCTTAAAGAGAGATTAATTGTTGTATTTTTCATTTCTTATCAAATTTTGAGTGTACAAGTGTGGGAAATACTTGGGGTGAAGAGATTGGAGAGATAATCTCTTGCTGTAAAGGTTCATTGACACCTTGAAGACAATTGTAAACGTTTGAAGCCTTGGAAAGACTCGGACAGTGAAATCCTCAAGCCCGGTGTGCTTGGAGGCGTGGACGTAGGCGGGGATTGCCGAACCACGTAAAAATCCTTGAGTTTTCTTTCTTTTCTCTTGCTCATTTGTGCTTTCATTGAATTTATTATTTTCGAATTTATTAAGGCATTAGATTGGTTTGTTGTGTGGTTTGCTTAACTTATTTTTTAAAATCCCAATTCACCCCCCTCTTGGGTTGCCTAGTTAGTATTTCAGGATCAAATAAGAGCATGGTTGAACTCTATACCATCAAGCTGGTAAATTTTTAATGAAGTATTTCCCACCTACCAAGAATGCAAAATTAAAAAATGAGATCACATATTTCTATTAACTTGAAGATAAAAGCTTGTATGAAGCATAAGAAAGATTTAAGGAGTTACTTAGGAGATGTCTTCATCATGATATTCCTTACTGTACATAGTTAGAAATTTTCTACAATGGTCTTAATCTGAGCATTAGTTTGATTGAAGATACTTCAACAAATAGGACCTTGTTATCTAAATCTTACAATAAAGCTAAAAACAACTATCAGACAAGCTACAATAATAAGAATAGTAAGAATCTACAATATAAATGCCTTGACAGCATTATCAGTCCAACCAACTTGGTTGACAGTTGTTGGAGCAGTAGTCATAGCCTTCACTATATTTGTTAATGAGAAGTGCATCTATTTGATAATTGTCCTGAAAATCTTATCTCAGTCAATTATGTGGGCAACTACAACAGACAGAATCAGAATGATCCTTACATTAACACTTACAACCCTGAATAGAGACAACACGCAAACTTCTCATAGAGTAATCAAAATTAACATGTTGCCGCACTGAGTAGACAAAACAAGCTTGCTCAACCACCTGGATTTCACCAACAAAATCAAGGGTAAAGAAGCACCAGCAATAATCAACTCAGTTCTCTTGAAGCTTTGATTAAGGAGTTCATTGTGAAGAATCAAGCGGTTGCCCAAAGTCAAGCTGTACCCTTAAGAAACCTAGAAAATCATATTAGACAGCTTGTTATAGTATTAAACAATAGACCTTAAGGCAGTTTACCAAGCAATACAGAGAATCTAAGAATAGAAGGAAAAGAACATTGCAAAGTGATTAACCTAAGATCTAGAAAGGATGTTCATATCCTAGTTGGTGTACCAAAAAGAAGAGTTGGACCCATTTCAACCCAAGAAGAAACTTAAGTTAAAGGGAAGCCACTACTCCCACTTTCTATGACATTGGTGAGATCAGCCAAACTGTAGCATCTGCAAAAAATGATGATCCAGTACATGTTGGTGAAGATGCTGTAGCACCAATCACATTAGTCCAAAACGTGGTAAAAGAAAAGCAGTCCATACAACTTGCTACAATACAGTAGTTTAGGCACCCACTACATTTTCCTCAAAGATTCCAAAAACAAAAGTAAGACAAGTAATTCAATAAATTCTTGGAAGTGTTGAAACAATTATATATCAACATTCCTTTTGTGGAATCTTTAGAATTATGTGAAGTTCTTGAAGGATATTTGGCAAAGAAAAGAAGGCTTGGAGAGTTTGAAATAGCTACTTTGACACAAAAATGTAGCTATATGCTTCAAAATAAAATACCTCAAAAGCTAAAGAATTCAGGAAGTTTTACAATCCTATGTTCTTCAGGAACTAAATACAGTGGTAAGGCACTTGTGATTTAGGAGCTAACATTAATCTCATGCCTCTATTAGTGTTCAAGCTATTGGGAGTTGGAGAAGTTAGACTAACAGCAGTAACTTTATAACTTGTTAAAAGATCTCATGTCTATCCAAAATGCAAGATTAAAGATGTCTTGGTGAATGTGGATAAATTTATTTGTCCAATGGATTTTATAGTGCTGGACTTTGAGGCAGATAAAAAAGTACTAATCATTTTAGGTAGACCTTTTTTAGCCATAAGAAACACTCTAATTGATGTGTAAAAAATAGAACTGATAATACATGTTAATGATCAGTAAGTTACATCCAATGTGCTAAATGCCAAGAAGAGTCCTAATGATTTGAAGACTGTAATTTTATCGGTGTTGTGAATTTTACTGTAGCAGAGAGATTTAACAGTTGCTGCAGTAACGAAAAATCTAAGCTGTAACATTTGAAGAACTTAAAGATGAAAATTTTCAAACAGCTGACATAACATGGCTACGAGAGAAGCAACCTTTAGAATTGACAAGCACTTTAAATCTCTTGATATTTCAAACAACTCTTTTGTTCTCTCTATTGAGCCACCTCCTATTTTAGAATTAAAACTTTTACCTTCATATTTGAAGTATGTTTATCTTAGTGACAATGACATGTTTCCTATAATCATTTCATCTTCTTTAAATGCAAAACAAGAAAAGAGTTTGGTGGATGTGTTAGGGAGATACGAGAAGGCCATTGGATGGACCACAACAGATATCAAAAGAATCAACCCCTCTATACGCATGCATTAGGTTTTACTGGAGGATTGCTTTAGTAACTCTGAAGAGCAATAAAGAATATTAAATCCCATCATGAAGGAAGTTGTGAGGAAATAAATCATCAAATGGCTTGATGTTGGAATTATTTACCCAATATCAGATAACTCAAGGGTAAGCCCAGTAAAATGTGTTCCAAAGAAAGTTGGAGTAACAGTTGTAGCAAATGAAAAGAATAAGCTCATTCTTACAAGACCAATAACTTGATAGAAAGTCTGCATAGATTATAGAAAGTTAAATAAAATCATAAGTAATGATCATTTATATTCCCTTTCATAGGTCAGATGCTGGACAAACTTGTTAGAAAAGAGTGCTATTATTTCTTGGATGGACACTTAGCCTACAACAAGATTGCTATGGCACCAAAGGATCAGGAGAAGACAACATTCATTTGTTCCTATGGAACCTTTGCCTTTATAAGGATGCCATTTGGTCTGTACAATGCTTCAACAACTTTCCAAAAATATATGATGTCTATTTTTTTCAGATATGGTTGAGCAAACACTTGAGGTATTCATGGATGATTTTTCAATTTTTAGGGAACTATTTATTGATTGTTTGCATAATCTAGAAAATGTGCTTAAGTGATCTAAAGAGATAAACTTAATGTTGAATAGGGAAAAGTGTCATTTCATGGTATAAAAAAGGATAGTCTTAGGCCACATGGTCTTTAGAAAGGGAATAGAGGTGGATAAGGTAAAAATATATGTGATTGACAAACTTACAACACCTACTTTAGTCAAGGGTATAAGAAGTTTCTTAGGACATGATAGGTTTTATAGAAGGTTTATTAAGGATTTTTCTAAAATATCCAAACCTTTATGCATGTTGCTAGTGCATAATTGACCCTTTAATTTTGATAACAATTATTAAAAGCCTTTGTTGAATTGAAGAAAGCCCTTGTTATAGCACCAATTATTGTAGCGCCCAATTAGAGTATGCCTTTTAAGTTTATGTTTGATACTAATGACCACACTGTTGGAGCAACGCTAAGGCATAGGAAAGACAAGATTTTTCACTCCATTTATTATACCAGAAATACCCTAGTTAATACACAACTCAACTATACCACCATTGAAAAAGGGTTGCTAGTAGTTATTTTTGCATTTGATAAATTCAGAGCTTATTTGGTTGGCACCAAAGTAATTGTTTACATAGATCACTAAGGTATAAAGTATTTGATTTTAAAGAAAGATGCCAAACCAAAGTTGATTAGGTGGATTCTTTTACTACAAGAGTTTAACTTAGAGATCAAAGACAAAAAATGAACTAAGAATCAAGTAGCAGATTATCTTTCAAGTTTAGAAGCAAATGCAAGCACTCTAACTAAGCAAGACATAAAATAAACTTTTCTTGATGAGCAGTTGTTGACGATATAGCATGCACAAATGCTGTAGCAATCTGGATTTTCATTGTATATAGATTTTGCTAATTACTTAGTAAATGGCTTATTACAATCTGATTTGAGCTACCATCAGAAGAAGAGGTTTGTCCATGATGTGAAAAGCCATCAGTGAGATGAGCCCTACTGGTACAAGATGTGTTCAGACTATATGATCATAACATGTGTTCCTGATGAATAAATTTCAAACATTCTACAGCCTTGTCATGCTGTAGCATATGATGGACACTTTGGAGGACATAGCAAAAGTTCTTCAACTAGGTTATTACTGGCCTTCTATTTTTCGAGATGCTTATGAGTTTGTTAAATGCTTTGATAAGTGCCAAAGAACTTAAAACATATCTCAAAAGCATGAAATGCCCAAAAGCATGAAATGCCACTAACCAACATCCTTAAAAGTTGAACTTTTTTAAGCATGAGGAATAGACTTTATGGGACCATTCTCATCTTCTTTTGGCAACTTATATATCTGAGTTGATATGGACTATGTATCCAAGTGGGTAGAAGCTACAACATTGCCAACAAATGATGCCAAGGTAGCGGTAAAGTTCCTCAAAAAGAATATTTTCTTAAGATTTGTACTCTTAGAGTTATTATTAGTGATGAAGGAACCTATTTTTGTAACAAAATGTTTGATGTAGCATTGGCTAAGTATGGAATCAAACATAAGGTTGTTACAGTATTTCATCCACAAATAAGTGGTTAGGCATAAGTGTTCAACAAGGAGATAAAAAAAGATTCTAGTAAAAGTGATGAATCCCAATAGAAAAGATTAGTCTATTAGACTAAATAACTCCTTATAGGCTTACCAAAAAATTTACAAAACTCACAAGAAAAAATGTCTCTATACAGAATTATATATGGTAAAGCTGGCCTTTTGCCATTAGAGCTAGAGCACAAAGCATATTGGGCAGTTAAACAATTAAATATGGATATAAGGTTGCAACAGAGCAAAGAAACCAACAACTTTGTGAGATAAAAGAGTTACAGTTATTCTTTTATGAAAATGCAAAAAAAGAAAGGACCAAAGTAATGGCATGATAAGCAAATCCAACAGAGGGAGCTAATTTCAGGCCACTAAGTCTTGCTCTACAACTCGCGATTAAAACTATTCCATGGAAAATAAAGTCTAGACAGTCAGGACCTTTTAAACTTATAAAAGTTTATCCTCACAGGGTTGTTAAACTTTAAAATAAAATGATGGGTCGGAATTCAAGGTGAATGGGCATAAAGTGAAGCACTACATGAAAGTTGCTATGAACAACCCAAGAGAGGATATATTCTTAAAGGATCCAACTTAAACAACCAGGGACGGTTGGGCTGAAGGACCTAAAACCAAGTGTTGATTGGGAGGTAACCCAACAAGGGGAGTTATTTTGAATTTTTAAAGCACTCAAATTTAGTTTTTAATATTGTTTAATTTGCTCCTTTTGTTATTTTAAAATGTGCATCCAACCTCTATATTTTCTCCTAGTTTCTTGTCATTAAATTGCAGTAAGTAGAAGCTAAGAGAGGAGGTTTTGAATGCAAAACTAAAAAACAAAAAAAAATTGGACAAAATAGCAGCAACATCACTCCCAGCATTGTAGACGAAAAATGATTCTAAAACAACATATGCATTTACCATTTATGTTGCAGTAACAGATCAGATGTAACAACAATGACTTATTTTACTAACTCAACAACCAAAGATTTTTACCGTTAAACTATCATTCTTGAATTTTTACCGTTGGTGGCTGACATGCTTATGTCAGCAGATCAGTATTTTTGAAAATGAAAATAATGCAATCCTTGATTTTTTGTGACGTGCCTCTTTCTTTCCATTTATTTTTTTAATTTAAAAAAATTCCAAACTTACTACTTTACTTATCATTCTCTCTTTCTCTCTCTCTCTCACTCTCTTGCTCTCGCTTTCCCTCTTTATTTTCCTTTTGCTATAAATTAGGACTTTACTTTTATCGCTTCAATGTCACTATCACTTTCTCTCTTCTTGTCTGTAACTCTCAATATCTTAACATCTCTTTCTCACATTCTTATCTTCTTAACATAAAAAAAAATTGATTTAAATTGTTGCAGTAATGGCTAAAATCAAAGCCCAGGCTGGTAGATTGAAAGGCCCTGAGCGTTTTTATAGTTTTAAATTTGAGGAAAAATATAAAGACTTTATCGAACCACGAAAACTTCTAGAGGAAAAGATTTTTCAGTTTCCTAAACAGCCAACTGGGATGATTGACATTATCTTCACTGCTGCAGTAATGAGAGGTTGGGTTAAGTTTTGTGCTCACCCCCGAGACCCAGTGCTTTTAATTGTCAAAGACTTATACTCTAACATGTTACAGTAAGACCAACACAACATTTTAGTGAGGCAAATTCAAGTCCCTTTAGATTCTCGAGTTATCAATGCTTTTTACGACTTGCCTACTATTAGTGATTGTGAGTATACCAAATTTACTAAGAATATGATTGTAAAGAAGTGGGAGAATGTCTTTAAAACTCTAACCGTAGAAGGCGGTAAGTGGATGAATGAAGAGTGTAGGGTGGTAATAGGACAGAATTGAATCCTATTGCTAAGGTTTGGGTAAAATTTTTGAAGTTTAGACTGATGCCAACTACACACACAACCATAGTTTCCCAAGGTAGGCTTATGCTTCTTTATACTATTATAAAAGGGTTAACTGCTGATGTTGGAAAAGTCATAGAACAAGAAATTAAAAAGTGTGCCACCAAGAAGCAAAAGTATGTTGCCTTGCTATTTCCCTTACTTTTCACAAACATTTGTGAGATTTTTAGAGTAAAGTTTATTGTAAGTGATGAAAGAATTAATAATGAAGGGGCTCTCACAGCTAGGACAATAGAAAGAGCAGCTGGTGAACCAACTGCTATAGCAACCCTGAAACATCTTGCTATAATTAAATTATGGCAAGTTACTAAAATTAGGAAGATGCTGCAGGAACTTGGTGAAAGCTTAAATGCATGCATCCAAGCACCAAAAAAAAAGAGAATAAGAGGTTTTGGACTTACTTACTACATCTTAAAGCATAGAAACATTAATTTGCCATAAATATGAAAAGCAAACACATAGATTTCCTAGAGTCTCTACTACAGCAAATCAATTTCCAAAGAGTAGCAGAGACTGAAGAAGAGTAAAAAAAAAAAAGAACAACAAGAAAAAGAAGAAGCTGAAACTGAAGTAGAAGAAGAAAAAGGGAAAGAAGATAATGAAGAAAAGGAAAATAAAGAGAAAAAGAAAGAGAAACATCCAATTGTGAATCCTAAAAGCAAAGGAAAAGAAAAAATCTTGATTGATGAGGAGTCTGAGACAAATGAACAATAGGATGTCGATATAGCCATTAAAGAGGCCATTAGTAGAGCTACAAGAACAAAAGAAGCAAAAAGAAGAGCGTGCGGGAACTCATTGCTAGCATCACTACTGAATAACCGACAACAACAACTCCTTTACCAACTGCCACAAAGATGACTCCTATGAAGTCTTATGTCCCAACTTAAAGGGCATTCAATAAGAGAAAAGGGGCGCAACCCTTTAGAGTTGCTGCAACGTCACAAGTACAAAAAAAAACCAAAACCCAAGAAAACAAAGCCAACTATGCCCAAAGTTGTAAAAGTTGCTAGAACTCCTCAAACCAGTCCAAATAAAAACCAAAAGAAGAAACTTCACCAAAAGAGCATTTGAAAAGTGGAGGAAAGAAGTAGTGACCCTGAACAACAAGTGCTGCGGCATTGCTTTCAACAATAGAGGAGTATCCTCTACTGCCTAGTCTAGTTTTGCAATTTCTGAAACTTTTTTTTCGTTTATTTTTCTTTTCTTTATTTTAAATGTATGCATAAATGCCTTTAATTTATTTTGAGTGCATATGAGGACATAACACCTCTCAAGTTTAGGAAAGAGTTGTGTTATGGTGTAATATGTCTATCAATATATGTGTTTGTGTTGTGCGTGAAGAAATTTGATTTCAGTATGTTATGAATGTGCATGATTTTTTTTTAATTTTATGGATGTTTATTTAACTATGTGTAATTAAGTGTAACTCTGTTTATCTAGTATTTGTATTTGGATTAGAAAACCTAATGAGGATGAATTCAGTGATAAGATATAGGCTGAATGACTTCCAAGTAGAGACAATTTATGGATGAGGGTTGAAACTCTGTCTTAACACTTAGGCTTTGGTTGAGTTTTATGAGTATGTTGTAGGAAAACTAGGTAGAACAATGTAGAAAATATCAACATTCTAAGGTTAAAAAGAGCTAAAGTCTGGGGGAACTCAAAAGAAATCTAGAGATCGTGTATACAATAATAAACTGCTAAGCTGTATAAAGAATGGGCAAAATGGTTACTCTCCAAGAAAAATAATAAGCTGAAAAACTCACTTGGTACTTATTATGATATGTTCATTCCTTCAAGCAACTCATATTTGTCTTCGACATCAACATGTAAAGTAGAAAACATAGCGTAACATCACTTCAGACTAAAGAAAATACAACTACTAAAATTTGAAATCCATCATGTCATCCAATGTTAAAACAAATCATAATTTTTTTTCTTTTTTTTAAACAACAGCCTACCTTCCAACCTATTCTAAACATGAAAGGAAAATAAACATACAGAAATGTAAAAATGATGCAGAAAAACTAATTAGAAAGTGATAGAAAACGAAAATTATTTTTTTTAACTTAAGAAGATGCGTTTCTAGAGGCACTGCACTCCATATTCAGCCATCTTCAACACAAAAAGTTAGCAACAATTAGTTTCTACAACAAAAAATTAGTAAAAACTTAACCAAGATTCCACAATTGTTAATTATTCCTTCCCCCCAACCAGAACGAAACATTGTCCTCAATATTTTAAAGGGAAAAAGTAGAGTTTAGAAGACATCACCTGGGTGGTGCAACACAGAAGAAAATATTTACTGGCGGAGAGTTAAATCTAATTTGTATTTCTTACTGCAGCTAATGTTACCGTCATCATTTGGACACTCCAATACAAAGCTCTAGGGGTTTGGCTCCGGTTTATAAGCTTGTAACATATCAAGTAGCTCATTAGCAGTATGAGCACAAATAAAAAGCTTTTTTTTGCATTGGAAGGAATGAAATAATTTTTTATTGCATAGTTAAGAAATGCGATAAAGCCATCATAAAAATTATTGACATTTAACAAACCGATGTGTTTCTGGTGAATGTGCAGATGGGCCCAAGATGCTAGTGTGATAAGTGCCTCTAGTGTTGCAAGATATCCTAGAAGGAAAATAAAAGCATCAGCATAATTAAGCATTTCAGTTATTCGTTCTTGCATATCTGAGATGACTAACTCTTCTCCAGTCGGTGAGTCAGACAAACTGCCCAAAGGTTTTAGGACTCTTGGGATGATGCCTAACACTTGGCTTCCTCTAACAAAAGCAACTTTTGAGACCAATTTTGATAACCCTCGGTTACCTCCTCCATACACCAAGTGTAAGTTTCTCTCTGCTATGCTTCGACCAAGATCTATGGCTGTATCAACGAATTCTTTATATTTGCCATAGGTAAATCCAAAAAGCACACAAATGTTCTTGAATTGTCTATTGGGAATAATTTCCATTGAAATATTTCTCAAAAACAATTTGTGAGTGCTTAGCAAAAAGTCATATTTAAGAATCTTGGTGATAGTGGATCACAACTGTGTATGAGGTGGCATGTCAGTGTCAAATAACGCGTAAAGTACATGGCTCAATAATAAAAAAGAAAACAGTAAAAAGAAAAAATAAACAGTAATAAAATTATGAAAGACAATAATGCAAATAATAAAACAACAGTGAAATGAAATAAAATAATAGTAAAGTAAAAGGATGTTTATAGGTAGTTGCGACTGTGGCTCACATCTTCCTCTATGGGTCGAGGATGGGCTTCCCATTCAGTTTTCTTATAAACTGGCAAATAGGGTCGTTTATAGTCAGATTCCCGAGACTATATCGTGCATGCTCTCTTTGGAATAATGGCCATAACTGAAGAATCGCTCCTTGCACATATCCACTGGGATGCGTTTCAAGAGACAGAAAGATATCATCTAATCACTCTTTATTCAAGCCATCCTTAATGAATTGAATCTTATCTTCCCTGTTATCAGACACCATTCCTAAAGAACATTGGCTTTTATTGCAACACATTCTGGCACACTTATGATAAGCAACAGAAATTCTTCGAGCTCGTCGTTTTCTTGCATAATTTCCTTTCCTACAACCAGGCATGTATGCAATAAATTTTGGAGGTGACTCATCTTCCAATCGTACTTTAGCCTCGATTAACCAACGAATGTTAGCAGGTATGTTATTCCTCATGAGCAATTGCATGCGTTCAGATCGAGCTTTAAAGATTGTAAGGAGGGCATTTTGAAGGAGTGAAGGGAATCGCTTGTGAAGCTTCGCTAGAATCTCGTTTCTGTCCATACCTTCGCCTCAGAATATCAGTTATTGTGGGAAAATTGAAGTAACCGACTTGATTGTCACGAAGTACCTTTATCCGCCACTTTACCAGGGTAGCAAACTAAAGCACACAAACAGAAAAACAAATTAAAACACACAAAGAAAATTAAAATCATCCTCTTATTAAATTTACCTCAAGCTCCAACTGGATGTCGTAAATACTTTTCTCAATATCTCTAAGTTGGCTTTCTAAACCCTTAACATAGGCTACTAACTCTGGTGGTTGCAGAGACCAAATGCGATGCGTTTTATAAAATTAAATCTGCCTTTTGAGATGAGTTTTGACACGTTGAAATGATTTAAGAATGTTCAGGAGGAACGATCTAAGTATGGTACTCATGATTAACAATGATAAGAGAAAACTTAATGATAAACACACTTATGCAAAAATAATTTCAATTAGCAAAAGAATAATAAAAAGAAAGAAAGAAAAATCAAACCATCGAAAAGAAAAAAATCAATTCAAATATGGTTGGTCACTTAAATTTATTTCGATATCTTCTCCACGTGGTTGGTACTCTAGATATGGCTTTAATCTTTGACCATTAACCTTAAATGTGACACCGTTCTTTGGGTCCTTAATTTCAATTGCCCCATATAGAAAAACAGTATGAACAATAAATGGACTTGACCAACGAGAGCATAACTTATCTGGGAATAGAAGCGAGAATTGAATAAAAACACTTTCTGACCTGGAGTAAAAGATTTTCTCATAATTTACTTGTCATGGAAGACTTTCATTCGTTGCTTGTAAATCTTTGCATTTTCATATTCGTCATTGCGAATTTCTTCAAGTTTTGCCATTTGTAATCTTCTTTCTGAGCTGGCTTGCTGCATGTCAAAGTTAAATTTCTTGATGGCCCAATATGCATGATGCTCGAGTTCCACGGGTAGGTGGCAAGCTTTTCCATACACTAGCCTGTAGGGTGACATCCCAATTGGGGTCTTGAAAGCCGTTCTATATGCCCATAATGCATCATCAAGTCTTAATGTCCAATCTTTTCTGTCTGGCCTCACCGTCTTTTCTAATATGTGCTTTATTTCTCGATTAGAGATCTTAACTTGGCCACTGGTTTGCGGATGATAAAGGGTCGCCACTTTGTGAGAGCCTTGAATGCTTTATTATAAAAGTGGGCACCACCATCACTGATTATCGCTCGAGGGAATCCAAAGTGTGAAACAATGTTACTTTTCAAAAATCCTATCACTACCTTGTGATCATTGGTTCTACATAGAATTGCTTCTACCCATTTCGATACATAATCAACAACAACTAATATGAATTGATGGCCAAAAGAACGGGAAAAGGGTCCCATGAAGTCGATACCCCATACGTCAAAAATCTCAACCACTAAATTTAGATTTAGTGGCATCATGTTCCTTCATGTAATGTGTTGAGTGTTAGAAAGTGCATATTTATAAAGGAGAAAATCGTTATTTTACATATCAAGTATTACTAACAACCCTTACTTTTATGTATTTAAGTTTCTTGTAATTTAATTATGTGTGTTTTATTTTAATTAAGTATTTTATGTATTTTAGGAGCATTATAGTCATTTCACAATAAACGAGAGATCAGATGGCAAAACGAATATCATTTTTGAACTCAGGACGGTCGAAAACCTAAAGAGGAGCATAAAAGGAAAAATTGTATTGTTCACATATACGGTACTATTCACATGTACAGGTACCGTCAACCTTACTGTTCACGTTACTATTCACATAGACGGATCGATGACGTGGCATTGACTGATGACGTGTCATTGACTGATGACGTGTCATGATCCTATTGGGCTAAAACCTCTGGGCAGTGTGTCTGACTCAACGACTGGAGAAGAATTAGTCATCTCAGGTATGCAAGAACGAATAATTGAAATGCTTAATCACACTGATACTTTTATTTTCCTTCCAGGAGATCTTGCAACACTAGAGGCACTTATCACACTAGCATCTTGGGCCCATCTGCACATTCACCAGAAACCCATCGGTTTGTTAAATGTCAATAATTTTTATGATGGCTTTTTCGCATTTCTTAACCATGCAATAAAAAACTACTTTATTCCTTCCAGTGCGAAAAAACTTTTTATTTGTGCTCACACTGCTAATGAGCTACTTGATATGTTACAAGCTTATAAACCGGAGCCAGACCCCTCGAGCTTTGTGTTGGAGCGTTCAAATGATGACGGTAACAGTAGCCACAGTAAGAAGTACAAATTAGATTTAACCTTCCGCCTGTAAATATTTTCTTTTGTGTTGCACCAACCAGGTGATGTCTTCTAAACTCTACTTCTTTTCTTTAAAATATTGAGGACAATGTTTCGTTCTGGTTGGGGGGAGGGAATAGTAGACAATTTTGGAATCTTGGTTAAGTTTTTACTAATTTTTTTTGTAGAAACTAATTGTTGCTAACTTTTTGTGTTGAAGATGGCTGAATATGGAGTGTAGTAACTCTAGAAACACATCTTCATCGTTTAAAAAAAAATTAAAAAAAATTCAGATATTTTCTTTTTTCTTTGTTATGTTTTGATGTTCATTTTTCTTTTTCTTTTTAATTTCTCCTTTATAAATATACATTTTCAAATAAAAATTTTTTGAGTTAAAGATGGCTGAATATAGAGTGTAGTACTCTAGAAACGCATCTTCATCGTTTAAAAAAAAATAATTTTCATTTTCTATCATTTTCTAATTAGTTTTTCTGCATCATTTTTCTGCATGCATATTTTCTTTTCACGTTTAGAATAGGTTGGGGGGTAGACTATTGTTAAAAAAAAATTTGATTTGTTTTGACATTGGATGATATGATGATTTCAAATTTTAGTATTTGCATTATCTTTAGTCTGAAGTGATGTTACACTATGTTTGCTACTCAACATGTTGATGTCGGAGACAAATATGAGTTGCTTGAAGGAATGAACATGTCATAATAAATACCAAGTGAGTTTTTGAGCCTATCATTTTTTTTGGAGAGTAACCCTTTTGCCCATTCTTTATATAGCTTAGTAGTTTATTGTTATATATACGATCTCTAGATTTCTTTTGAGTTAACCCTAAAAAAAAAAAAAATGAAAAAAAATGTGTGTTACTACATTTGGAAGCCCATTTAATTAGTAGATATGGAAGATTATTTAGAGTCCTAAAAGATGATGGAAAGGCCGTCTTTGATCCGTTTGAGCCTTTCTAGCCATCCCTTTTATAAATATCCATAGTTAGCCCTTTTGAGCCTTTTAAAAAAAAACTTTTTTTTTGTCAACTTATCATCTTAACCTACTTCGATTTGGAGTATTACCAAACATCTTACAAGATCCATCACCTATTTATGTTTGAGAAAAATGAAAATAAACATTTTTATAGTGAAGTTATGCCTAGTTCAAAAAAAAAGAAGAAAAAGAAATTGTTTCTTCAAAAAAAAATTTGTTGTTTCAAAGAAAAAAATAATAATAGGTGAAATCCACCTTGCAACTTCCAAAGAAAAAAAAAATTCCTCTGCATTTTTCTCAAACATACACTTTGTTTTTCCTATTTCCCTTCTTTGTGAGCCATGTCCCTAGCCTACGTTACGTCCTAATAAAAGTCCTTCTTGATTTTAGGGAACTATATGTTAGCTTTTTTAGCTATAGATATTGATTTTGATGATAACAAATCATATGTATTGATTAAACAAAGATTTATGAATTGTGTTTTTATAATAAGAAAATGAGGCTATAAAATCAAAGTGTTTTGGACTAAAATAAATGTGTTTTTAAATCTTTGATTTTATTTTTGAATTTCGAATTTGGACTTAAATGACAATTTTTGAAATCTTTGATTTTAATAATTATTATTATAAAATTTCGGACTTGGATATTTTTATAAACATTTGAAATGTTTTGGGCCATACTATTATTTATGAATATTTTGGACTAAAGTGAAAAGTTTTGAGAACTTTGAAAATATGGGTATTTTGTTGAAAAGGACCTTTGTGAAAAATAATAAAATTGTTAGGGCTAAGTCATAATTTCAGAAAGTTTTTGGAATAGCAAAGTAATATTTGGAAATTCTGAAATTGGACCTATTTGCAAAGTTTTCTGACGTTTTGGGTCATAATACAGTTTTATAAAGTTTTGGGGTCAAACTATAAAATTGAAAACTATTTCACTGTAGCAGCTACTGTAGCAACCGGCTAACCGGTTATCAAATCCGGCGAACCGGTTTCGGGCAGAATGTGTGTGAAACGCAAGCGGCGAACCGGATGTGAAATCCGGTAAACCGGTTTTCTGGGTTTTCGAGACAGAATGCAACCAAAATGCAAGCGGCGAACCGGTTGTGAAATCCGGCAAACCGGAAGCGGGCAGAATGCAACCAAAACTCAAGCGGCTAACCGGATTCAACAAACGGCAGACCGGATGTTCAGAAATTCAAATTTGTGCTGTAACGGTAACATGAAGCGGCTAACCGGATTCCATATCCGGTAAACCGGTTCCGGCCAGAAATGAACATAACGGCTAGTTTTTGAGTTCAAACTATATAAACTCAAAACCATTTCATTTTTGGCAACTCAAGCAAGCATAAACAAGAGCACACAACATATATTGAGCTTCATTTTCGTAACTCATCATTTATTAGCTCATCTTTGTTCTTCAATTTGTATATCAACTCTTAGAGAGAGATTCATTGTTGTATTCATTATTTCTCATCAAATTGTGAGTGTACAAGTGAGGGAAACACTTGGGTTAAGAGATTGGGGATATAATCTCTTGTTGTAAAGGTTTATTGACACCTTGAAGTCAATTGTAATTGGTTGAAGCCTTGGAAAGGCTTGGATAGTGAAATCCTCAAGCGGGTGAGCTTGGAGGCGTGGACGTAGGCGGGGATAGCCGAACCACGTAAAAATCCTTGAGTTCGTTTTTCTCTTCCCTTACTCTTTAATTATTGTGCTTGCATTGAATTTATTGTTTTCGAATTTATTAAGGCATTAGATTAAATTATTGTGTGGATTTGCTAGGATAAGTTTTAAAATTCCAATTCACCCCCCCTCTTGGGTTGCACACTTATATTTCATTTGGTATCAGAGCGAGGTGCTCTTGTGTAGACTTAACCGTCTAGAGTTAAAGATTCGTAGCAACCCAAATTAGCTCAACCATCATGGAAGGCCAATCCACCACTAGACCTCCATACTTTGATGGTAATGACTATCCTTATTGGAAAACTAGGATGAGAGTGTTTTTACAAGCCTTAGACTATGAAATATGGGAAGTTGTTTGTGATGATTTAATCACTCCTAGAAAGAATGTTTTAAGTGAGTTGGATAAGAAAAAGATGTCGTTAAATTCCAAGGCTATGAATGTTTTATTTTGTGCCTTAGATAAAAAGGAATTTCATAGAGTTTCAAATTGTTCTAATGCTTATGAAATTTGGAGAAAACTCGAAATTGTGTATGAGGAGACTACAAACGAGGAGGAATTTCATGAAGTGTCGAATTTGGCTCTCATGGCAATTGGAGATGAATCGGATGATGAGCTTGATGAGGTAAATGATCTTCCTACTTATGATGAATTACATGATGCTTTTAAAGAAATGCATGATGAGTTGATGAAAATTGGTAAAAAGAATGCATGTTTTAAAAAGAAAATGGTAGAGCTCACAAATGAAAATGAATCTCTATGTGCAAAGATTACATGCCTAGAATTAGAAAATAAGACATTGCATGATAGCATGACTTTGCTTGAGAATTCTAGCACTTCACATGAGCACTTAGAGTCACACATGAATGACTTGAGAAATGAAAATGATGCCTTGCAAAAATCCAATGTTTCATTAAATGAAAAGATCAAAAAATTGGAATTAGATATTGAAATGTTAAATGATAGAATTGCATCATTTAAATGTAAACAAAGCACTTCATATGAGCATGAAAAATCACATGTTGATGAGTTGATGAAAGAAAATGAAGTGCTTAGAAAGAAGAGCAATGAGTTAAATGAGATTATCTTAAAATTTACAAATGGTCAAAAGAACTTAGAAAAATTGCTCAACTCTCAAAAATGTGTATTTGATAAAGGAGGACTTGGATATAAGCCTTACTTGAAACAAAAATATTATAAGAGTTATTTTGTTAAGGGTACCTCCACATGTGATCATAAAATTACTTGTCATTATTGTAATCAAAATGGTCATATGAAACTTGATTGTCCTATTAAAAGAAAAGTATATTATGGAGCAAAATGTATTTGGGTTCCAAAAGGAACCATTGCTAACACTCAAGGACCCAAGAGTATTTGGGTACCAAAGTACACAACTTGAATAATTTTTTGTAGGTACCACAATCAAGAAATCGTGGAGAAGTTCCTTGATGAAGCTTGTGATGATAATCGCTTGATCATGATCGAGGAGAAAAAGATGAGGCAAGATGATTTAATTGCTTTGGTAATTATTCTTGCCATATTAGTTTTGTTGAGTGGATCATGATAAATGGATAGTAGCTTGAATTTATGATAATATGCTTGTATGTTTACATGATTGAATTATCATTGTGTTTAATATTAAGTGTTTTATCATAATGCATGATTATATCTTTATGATGATACCTTGTCAACTCATCATGATGGATTTGATTGATGTTAATATTTATGAAATGTTTAAGCATGATAGATAAGTGGTGTGTTTGATTTATTAACTTTCGAATGCTTATATGTTTACCTATTGCGAAAAATATATGCATGATGAATATGTTATAAATTTGAGTTTTATGATTGGTTGTTTATTATATTGATCAATGCATTAAAATGGTTTTTGAAAGTATTCGGATCATTAAAATGGTTTTAAAATTGTTTGGAAAACAAATGAGTCTTTGAAAATCTTAGTCTGCACAAGCTGCAATGAATTGATCATAACTCCTTCTAGGGAACTCAAAATCCAGCTCCGTAAAATTTATTGGAAAGCTAACTTAATTATCTTTCTAACGGTATATAGCTCGAACATTAATTCTGTCTCAATCAATACAGTTTTTATTTCGAACTTGACCCTTCTGCAGTTTATTAAGTTTCGAATATGCTTCATGATTGTATGCTTGTTGGATGGATTATTTGGTTGATATGATTTCATATGTTTGGTCTTGTATACATATATGTTTCATGCACTAATTAATATGTTTTAAAAGATAAATGCTTTTTAAAATTGATCTATTTTTAAGTCAAAAGTTTTTTGTTTGTATAATACAAGTATAAGAGCTAGCAAATATTCCCTTTCTACTCATCCGGAAAACCATTTTGTTTTATTGAATTCTCTCGGGACAAATTCCGGAAAACCGGATTAACTTTGGTTGCTCTCGGGACAACATTCGGATGACCAGATTTTCCATCCGGAAAGCCGAATTTGCTAAGCCTTGTCTCTGCCTCAAAACCGGTCAACCGTTTCTTTCCATCCGGAAAACCGATTTCACGAGCATGCTTACTGGAACAAACTGGTTTTCCAGTTTAAGACAATCGGTAAGCCGTTTTCTGTTTTTCTACTCACTGGATCCAACCGGTCTACCGGTTTTCTTATTCGGCAAACCGAAATCATGTTCTTTGCTCACTGGACGAAACCGGTCTACCGGTTAGACTTATTCGGCAAGCCGAATTAGAATACATGCTCACTGGACGAAACCGGATTTCCGGTTTCCTCATCCGGCAAGCCGGTTCCCTTTTGTTCTGCTTCTGGTCACAACCGGCTATCCGGTTAGTGACAACCGGCAAACCGGTTTCAAAGCTTTTAGCTTCGCTCTTCCCTTCCTCTCATTTGGCTTTTCGTTTCTCTCTCTCTCACTAAAAACTGATTACTCCTCACTTGTTTTCACTCCAAAATCCATCATTATCATTCGTTTTTCAATCCAAATTGATTCAAACTTACTCTTTTTACTCATTATCTTGAAAATCCGAATTTGTGCATTTTGAGTATTTCAAATTACCACTTTCATGGTGTGCTCTCCTTATGATTTTAGCATAGTTTTCTATTATATTATGCACTTACGTTTTCATATGCATTGTTGCTTCCATTATGGATTGACATTAATTATTGTTTGATATTTGGATGCAAATGTTTTGTTTTGAACACAAAAGATAATCTTGGTAAATTTGATCCAAAATTCGATGTTGTTATTTTTGGTTATTCAAATTCATGCAAAGTTTATAGAATTTATAATAAAAGGACTTTAGTTGTGGAAAAATCTATGCATGTTACTCTTGATGAGTCTAACCCCTCCTCTACGGAGAAAGTCATTGTTGATGATAATATAGAAGAACAACAATAAGAAGAAGCATCAAATGACAACCAAGAAGACTCATCACATGGAATTCAAGAGGAACATTATGAAGAACCAAATGAAGAGCAAAATGAAGGTACTTCTCAAACACTCCCCAAGGAGTGGAGGTATGTTTCCTCTCACCCTAAATACTTAATCTTAGGAGATTCATCACAAGATGTAATTACTAGATCATCATTTAGAAATATATGTAAGTATTTGTAATAGTGGATCTAATGTACTTATGCTTTTCTTAAGTTTTGATGATAAAAAATGTGCATTGATGATTACATTGTATTTGATGAAGCTTTGATCTTATGCAATCTATGATTAGTGAATGAATGCATATTTTTGCACTTTATCGATGTATTGTTGAATATGCATTACTTGTTTTAAATGATATCGTAAAAGGAAAAATTTCATATACTTCGAGAATTTTAAGCATATAAGATTTTTTTTTGTTAGATCACATTAGATCTTTGATGAGTTGAGTTGTCTTGATTTATAAAATGTGATTGGTAATTATGGTACTTGAATTGTTGACATTATGCTCTTATGACTTTTGCATTCCCTTGCTTAGCTTATTACTTGTTCTATTTTGGATAATATGTTTTTTGAACACTTTTATTGTCCAAATAGGGAGACAAAGTAATAAATAATTTTAAATGATGTAAATTGGGGGAAATAACATGCATTTTGAGCATTCTTTTAATGGTTGATATATGATTATGGAATTCTCGGATTTAATTGTTATAAGTGTTGGAGGAATTCATATTGATTTTGATGATTAATGATTATATGTGCATTGCTTGATGAATTGATGAAGTTATTGGAGCTTATATCTTTTTTTAACCATGTTGTGCAATTGAAAATTTGTTCTTTTTGAATGGGAGATTTTACCGAAATTTTTGTTCGCACAAAATGGGTAATATCTTAATCGAATTATAATTTTTTTTATCTTGTTTCAATTGTGGATTATGTGTGTTGCTTGATAAAACTTGTGGATTATTGAATATTGAAGTGTTGGTTTGCTAATGGTGTTGTTGGGTTGATGATGGAGTTGTTGACAAACCTTTTTGGAAGTGTTTTTCTCTTATGTGTATAAATGATTTTACTCATTTTTTAAAGGAAAACTCTACCAAATTTTTACTCACCAAAAACCAAACTTGCATGTCCTTCTTTTCTCTTTCTCTTTTTGATGTTGAAGGGGGAGATAATTTGAGAGTTTGATAATTTGAGAGTTTGAGGGAGTTTTAAGAATGAAATTTGAAAATGTTTTATAAATGGGAAGATTTTTTTTAAATACTTACTTTAGCAAAAATCTTTTTATTGACCATTTCTTAATTTGGCCACACATTTAGGGGGAGCATGTAATATGTTTCACTTTGGTTAAATTTTTAAATTGGCCATATATTTAGGGGGAGCATATAATATGATTTTGAATAATATGCACTTTGAGTATTCTTTTGATGATTTTGAGATAATGATGATTTGATCACATAGTTGTTTTATATGATAATTTTATGTCATGAGTTGTTGATTTGGTAATAAATGAAATAATGGTTCATGATATTTTTGTGTGTTTTGGCTTTTATCATGATCTATAATAATTTGGATGTATAATTACTAAATCATGTATTTGAGGTGATGCTTGTTGTCAGGGGGAGATTTTGTCGAAACTTCTATTAAGACAACATGGGTAACAAATTTGCTATTTTTATTCTTTTCCTTTAAAATTTTCTTTTTATGATGAAGGGGGAAAAGAATACATGTTTTCATATTTATAAAAATTTTGCTACTCTTATTCTTTTCCTTTATGTTTTCTTTTTTGATGATAAAGGGGGAGAAGAATACATGCTTTTAAATTTGTAAACATTTTTCTACTCTTTTTCTTTGCCAATTAAATTTTCTTTTTGATGATGAAGGGGGAGAAAAATGCATGTATTTAAATTTCTTATTTTAGCAAATTGGCAAATTGTAAAAGAAGATTTTATTTAGGGGGAGTAAATTTGTGGAATCATTCTTTAAATACATGAAATGTTTGTCATCATCAAAAAGGGGGAGATTGTTAACATATATGTTTCCATAATATTGATTTTGATGATAACAAACAAGATTAAGAATGATTAATTTTTTAAGCTCAAATTATGTTTTATACATTTTAAATAAATCATTCATTTTACATTATAAAGGTTTTATATTTTGGAAAAATGATTTATGAAAATATACATGTATCCAAATGGAGTATGTATGTATGCAAGGGGAGTCTATTTTAAATAAATTTTTTTAACCTTGCATTGATTTAAGGTGAGCTTTTTATAAATAGTTTAAATCTTTGTAATGTATTTTGTCATCATCAAAAAGGGGGAGATTGTTAGCTTTTTTAGCTATAGATATTGATTTTGATGATAACAAATCATATGTATTGATTAAACAAAGATTTATGAATTGTGTTTTTATAATAAGAAAATGAGGCTATAAAATCAAAGTGTTTTGGACTAAAATAAATGTGTTTTTAAATCTTTGATTTTATTTTTGAATTTCGAATTTGGACTTAAATGACAATTTTTGAAATCTTTGATTTTAATAATTATTATTATAAAATTTCGGACTTGGATATTTTTATAAACATTTGAAATGTTTTGGGCCATACTATTATTTATGAATATTTTGGACTAAAGTGAAAAGTTTTGAGAACTTTGAAAATATGGGTATTTTGTTGAAAAGGACCTTTGTGAAAAATAATAAAATTGTTAGGGCTAAGTCATAATTTCAGAAAGTTTTTGGAATAGCAAAGTAATATTTGGAAATTCTGAAATTGGACCTATTTGCAAAGTTTTCTGACGTTTTGGGTCATAATACAGTTTTATAAAGTTTTGGGGTCAAACTATAAAATTGAAAACTATTTCACTGTAGCAGCTACTGTAGCAACCGGCTAACCGGTTATCAAATCCGGCGAACCGGTTTCGGGCAGAATGTGTGTGAAACGCAAGCGGCGAACCGGATGTGAAATCCGGTAAACCGGTTTTCTGGGTTTTCGAGACAGAATGCAACCAAAATGCAAGCGGCGAACCGGTTGTGAAATCCGGCAAACCGGAAGCGGGCAGAATGCAACCAAAACTCAAGCGGCTAACCGGATTCAACAAACGGCAGACCGGATGTTCAGAAATTCAAATTTGTGCTGTAACGGTAACATGAAGCGGCTAACCGGATTCCATATCCGGTAAACCGGTTCCGGCCAGAAATGAACATAACGGCTAGTTTTTGAGTTCAAACTATATAAACTCAAAACCATTTCATTTTTGGCAACTCAAGCAAGCATAAACAAGAGCACACAACATATATTGAGCTTCATTTTCGTAACTCATCATTTATTAGCTCATCTTTGTTCTTCAATTTGTATATCAACTCTTAGAGAGAGATTCATTGTTGTATTCATTATTTCTCATCAAATTGTGAGTGTACAAGTGAGGGAAACACTTGGGTTAAGAGATTGGGGATATAATCTCTTGTTGTAAAGGTTTATTGACACCTTGAAGTCAATTGTAATTGGTTGAAGCCTTGGAAAGGCTTGGATAGTGAAATCCTCAAGCGGGTGAGCTTGGAGGCGTGGACGTAGGCGGGGATAGCCGAACCACGTAAAAATCCTTGAGTTCGTTTTTCTCTTCCCTTACTCTTTAATTATTGTGCTTGCATTGAATTTATTGTTTTCGAATTTATTAAGGCATTAGATTAAATTATTGTGTGGATTTGCTAGGATAAGTTTTAAAATTCCAATTCACCCCCCCTCTTGGGTTGCACACTTATATTTCACTATAATCTGAAGTAGAAGCTAGTTATATGGGCTAAAAAAATGTAGTGATGCATAAATAAAAAAAAATAATAAAATAAATAAATAAATAAATTGGGTTGACTAGCATTTTTATTTGACTTGAGATCGTATTATTTCTAAACTAAGGGCATATTTCTTTTTGGTGAGAGCATATGAGATCACATCTTTATTATTTTCTCTCAATTACCATTCATTGGAATGACTACTTTTATTGGGTTTAAATTCTTTGTGAGAGTGTCACTGCTTCCAGTGAGATTTTGGGGTTTGACATGTCATTCTTGAAGGTAGCTACGACAAAGTCTACTGGGCTAATTCATGTGAATGGTTGATGTGGGTGTGATGTTTCTTTAGATTGGAGATAATGCTTATGCTTTCATTTGATTGTTATCATTAAGCTGATTGAATAAACAAGAGTGTTAAAAAAAATATATTTTTGAATTTGTTTTCGCTTTATTCGCTAGGGACTAGCAATAAGCTGGTTGGGGGGTGTGTTGAGTGTTAGAAAGTGCATATTTATAAAGGAGAAAATCGTTATTTTACATATCAAGTATTACTAACAACCCTTACTTTTATGTATTTAAGTTTCTTATAATTTAATTATGTGTGTTTTATTTTAATTAAGTATTTTATGTATTTTAGGAGCATTATAGTCATTTCACAATAAACGAGAGATCAGATGGCAAAACGGACATCATTTTTGAACTCAGGACGGTCGAAAACCTAAGGAGGAGCATAAAAGGAAAAATGGTACTGTTCACATATACGGTACTATTCACATGTACGGGTACCGTCAACCTTACTGTTCACGTTACTGTTCACATAGACGGATCGATGACGTGGCATTGAATGATGACGGGTCATGATCCTATTGGGCTAAAATTCTTATGTACTGTTTATGGTGACGTGGCAGCATATTAGTGAACCAAAAAACGCGCGTACAGTACATGCAACACAGGGGATTAGTTACTGTGTAAATAGTGGCTGAACCGCGTTACTGTGCAAATAGTGGCTGTTGACTTTACTGTTGATTGATGACGTGGTGAAATCCTGAGCGTCCAAACTGTTTTTAATCCGATGGCCATGATTTACTCGATGTATCTATAAAAAGGGGGCCTCCCCCTAGTTTGGCACCTCTGAATCCATTTTTGGGGTTCATTTTCTGTAATTCTCTCTCTATCTTGTACTTTCTACGTATTTTAATAAATTTCCATTTTGCCCCTAGTTCAACTATGAGTGGCTAATTTTCTTTTAAGCTTGGGTTGAAGGTAAAGTCTCAACATGTGTCGTGGGCTTGATTTGGTAAATTTATTTTCTCTTCCTCTCTAGTTTTTGTGGATGTTTTGACTTCTCGTCGACAAATAATACTAATCTTGTCTAGTACTGCCCTGGTTTCACCGACACCCTAGTATAAGATTATTATTATTTGGCACGATAAGCCCTTAACACCATATTTATTAGAGCGTGGTTCATGAGGTGTGGATTCCCCTCTCATGATTTAATTGGTATTAATAAGGAATATTTAGCCCATGATGCATGTTGATACGGATCCAGATACCCAAGTACGTTATTTTCATAGAATTCTCTTCAATTTATTTCCGTCATTTCAATTCCAATTTTAGAATTTATTCTCGCCATTTTAATTTAAGTTTTAGCATATTTCGAATTATCTCCACCACAAATCCAATCACCCATTTACAAAATTAATTCTATATATAATTAAAATCAACCTCCTCGTGGGATCGACACTCGCACCATTAATCTATACTACAACAGATTCGTGCGCTTGCGAGTTCAATAAAAGTTGCACAACATAATGCTTCCTATTCGTTGACACCTATCACATGAATAACAGAAAGTGTAAGCGTCTCAAAATATAGTTGGCCAATAGAAACTACATTGTAAAAATTTTGTAGCTGTTTTCTTAGCACTGAAATGGCCTCTACAAGCTTGTTCATGGCAGAATGAAAGAATATTCTGAATTTCAATTTTTGGAACACATCTTCTAACAATTTGATCTACACAATACTTGAACAAATATGGGTCATCCCAAAAGAAATTTTTTATTTCTGTAAAAAAATTTGGCCTTGTCTTGCTTGGTCCAATGCTCTGGAAGTTTACCTGTAACAAGATAATTAAGTATATCAGTATACTAAGGTAATACTTCCACACTCATTAACTGTTCATCTGGAAATGACTCATTTAATGGTAATTGTTCTATAATTGTGTCAAAATAGAGACAAGAGAGATGGTCTGTTACAACATTTTTTTGTGTCTCTCTTATTTTTGAATTCCAAGTCAAATTCCTGCAAAAGTAACACCCAACGAATTAGTCTAGCTTTTGCAATTTTTTTTGTGAGAAGATATTTAAGAGTAGCATGATCTGTGAACACAATTATTTTACAAACAATGAGATAAGATCGAAATTTTTTCAATGCAAACACTGCTGCCAGCATTTCTTTTTCAGTAGTTAAATAGTTTAACTGTGCATCATTCAATGTCATACTAGCATAGTAAATAACATGGGGATTCTGATCAACTCTTTGTCCTAATACTACTCCTATTGCATAATCAAATCCATCACACATTAGCTCAAATGGTAAGCTCTAGTTTGGGGACTGAATGATGGGTGATGATTTCAACAATTGCTTTAATTTTTTAAAAGCCACAAGACATGAATCATTAAAGATAAAAAGGTACATCATTAGCAAGTAAATTGCATAAGGGTTTAGAAACTTTGCTAAAATCTTTAATGAAACGTCTATAAAAACCAGCATGCTCAATGAAAGATCTTACTTCTTTGACTGTTTTGTATGGAGGAAGATTAGAAATGAGATCCACCTTGGCTTTGTCAACCTCAATACCTTTGCTCGAAATGATGTGACCGAGAACAATACCTTATTTTACCATAAAATGACACTTCTCCCAATTTAAGACCAAGTTTTTTTCAATACATCTCTTCAGAACTAGTGTTAGATGATGTAAACATTGATCAAATGAATCACCAAAGAAAGACAAGTCATCCATAAAGACTTCAAGGAATCTTTCAACCATATCAGAAAAAATGCTCAACATGAATCGTTGAAATGTAGCAGGTGCATTACATAATCCAAATAGCATCTTCCTATATGCAAAAGTGCCAAAAGGGCAAGTGAAAGTGGTATTCTCTTGATCTTTTGGTGCTATGAGAATCTGATTATATCCTGAGTAGCCATCAAAAAAGCAATAAAATTCATGGCCTGCTAATTTATCAAGCATTTGATCGATAAATGGTAAAGGAAAATGGTCTTTATGTATGACAGAATTCAACTTTCTATAATCAATGCATACATGCCATCTTGTAGTTACTCTAGTTGGTATCAATTCATTATCAGCATTACTAACTACAGTGACTCCTGACTTTTTGGGGACAACTTACAGAGGACTTACCTATGAACTATTAGAAATTGGGTAAATGATACCTGCATCTAATAGCTTAAAGACTTCAGTTCTAACCACTTCTTTCATATTATGATTTAACCGACAGTGCATTTTCCTAGTAGGTTTAGCATTTTCATCAAGGTAAATGTAATGCATGCAGTCTATTGGGTTTATACCTTTTATGTCTGCTATGGTCCATCCTAATGCTCCTTTGTGCTCTTTTAAAACATCCAACAACTTACCTCTTTGTTCGTTATTGAGGGATGCTGAGATGATTACCGGTAGAGTACTTTCTTCTCCTAAAAAGGCATATTTCAAAGTGTTGGGCAATGGTTTGAGCTCGAGTTTCGGTGGTGATTATGATGATGGGATGAGTTTCTTCTCTGATGGTGCTAGTTGTTCAACTCTTGACTTCCATTTATTAGTGTCCATAGATGGTGCTGCGTCAAGTAGAGCATTGACCTCATCGACCGATCTGTGAATATCAAAATCCAAACCAAGGTGAGTTAAACATGTTTGTAAAGGATCATCACTAAGGTTTGAAACAAAAGGGTCATCAACTTATGCTTCAATTAAATCCACATCAACAATTCCATAATCTGTATTGTGAGGTTGTTCGGCAATGTTGAAGACGTTCAGCTCCATAATCATGTTGCCGAAGGACAACTGCATATTTCCAGTCCTACATTGAATATGAGCATCCGCAGTTGCCAAGAAAGGTCGGCCTAGGATAATGGGGATGTGCTTCATTGAATCCTGTATTGGTTGAGTGTCAATTACAATGAAGTCAACAGGAAAATAAAACTTGTCTACCTGGATAAGCACGTCTTCCACAATACCATGAGGTATTTTTGTGGACAGATCTGCAAACTATAACACCACTGGAGTTGGGTGTAATTCTCCCAGTCCAAATTTCACGAAAACAGAGTAAGGCAACAAATTTACTCTAGCTCCCAAATCCAACAAAGCATTCTCAATTGTGTGGTTCCCTATGCTACATGAGATAGTGGGGGAGCCTGAGTCCTTGCATTTTAGAGGAATTTTATGTTGGAGTATAGAACTAACGTTTTCTATTAAAAATGCCTTCTTTTGAACATGAATGTTTCTCTTTTTAGTACAAAGGTCTTTAAGAAACTTGGCATAAGATAGAACATGTTTAATAGCATCAAGCAATGGAATGTTAACACTTGCCTGTTTGAAGATTTCGAGAAATCTTACATGTGGATTTTCCCTTCTTTCCTTTAGCTAACCTATGAGGAAATGGAGCTTTGGGAACATATTCTCGTGGGTTGGTTTCTTTTTTCTCCTCCGGTGATGAGTCCTCAACACTCACAGGTACAATTTGATTTTCTTTTATCACCGGCATCTCCATTTTGTTGCCAACTTCTTTTCCTTTTCGCAAGCTCATGACGACTTTGACCCCTCCATGCTGCTGTGGTGAACTAGTACTTGCTTCATGCACTCTTTTAAGGTTAGGCACTGGTTGACTTGGAAATTTACCTTTCTCAACAATCATTGCCAAGGTCTGAACTGAAGAAGCAAGTTGTCCCACCATCTTCTCTAGGCTTGAAACTGATTGGGCTTGCGAGTTGAAGCCTGCTCTCAACTCATTTCGTAGTCCATCAATATTGCGGTTTTGTTGCTCAATCACGGAGTGAGTAACATTCCTGAAATTCTGGAATGCATTCTCCCATGGTCTGGATTGAGAGTAGTTCTGGTTCTGATTGAATAGTATAAATGGGGTCTGAGAAGCTTGAGGATTTTGAGGAATTGGTGGAGCTGGAGCTGTTGGTCCATTCTGTTGGAATCCTTGAGACCATGAAAAATTGAGGTGGTCTCTCCATCCAGGGTTATATGTGTTGGAGTATGGGTTGTAATTCGAAGGTTTTCTCATTACACCTATGGCATTGGCTTGATTTGAGTATGAGTCATGGTCATATTGCTCTGTTGATTTAGCAGTCGATAACGATGCTATTTGTCGAGCAAGACCTTCAACCATCTCCTTAACTTCTTTGATTTCTGAACTTGACTCGCCAATGTGAACCTCATTTACTCCCTTAATTCTTCTAGTATTTCTGAGTGACCGACTCCGTTGTTAGGAATTATCCGCTTGTCACTGGAAGAATTTCCAAATCTCTGATGCACTTTTTGACATTAGCTCTCCTCCACTTGTTGCCATTAGCTATTCTTGCACATTCGGCAATAACCTCTCCAAAAAATATTGGCATTGGTGCCATTTCTCGTACCCATGATGTGGACACTTCAACAGTAGCCCATTGAATCGCTCCCACATTTCGAAAAACTGCTCGTCATCTCTCTGGGTAAACTCCGAGGTTTCTCAGCGAATAGCATTTGTTTTATGCACTGGAAAATATTTATTTAAAAATTTCGTTACCATTTGTTCCCATGATGCAATGCTATTAGCAGGCAACATATTTAACCATGAACGAGCTATATCCTTTAAAAAAAAGGGGAATAATCTGAGTTTAACATCATCGTCTGAAAAATTCTTGTATTTAAATATTTGACAAATAGCATGAAAATCATTCAGATGATTAGATGGGTCCTCATTTTCTAAGTCATAGAATGTTGGGAGACAATTGAGCACACTAGGTTTTATTTCAAAACTCCTAGCAGCTACATTTGAGTATCTTATGCAATATGTGCTCAAATTGGCTAAAGGACTGAAGTAGTTCTTAAATGACCTCTCCTGTGGTGCTTGTAAATCCATTTTATTTTTATCTTTTTTGTGTGTGCGAAGTATTTTCTCAAGTTCGAAGTCTATAGATTCAAGATTAGGTAATAATGACTTACGACCATGCATGCAAAACAAATAAAATAAAAATAAAGATAGGAACAATATAAATAAAAATAAAGAAGAGAGAAAAATTATGATACTAACCTTATGGTGTTGTTACAACTTTACTATAAAAATACACAAAAAAAAGTGAAATAAATTAACTAAAAGAATTAGTAAGATAAACAAAATTCACAAAGAAGAAATAAAAAATAATTTAAAAATTAAATTACAAAATTTTAAAGAAGAGAAAAAGAAAAGAAATACTAACCTCTAAATGTAGGTTCACTTTTTTTTCTAAAAATTTAAGAAAACAATTAAATGGAAATACTAATAAAAATTAATTCTATGAATTAAAATTACTTACCTCCTGGGCAATGGCGCCAAAAACTTGTTGTGCAAATTTTGTTGAACTTGCAAGTGCACGAATTTATCGTAATATAGATCAATGGTGACGAGTGTCAATCCCACGAGGAGGTGGATTTTAATGTGTAGAATTAATTTTGTAAATGGGTGATTGGATTTGTGGTGGAAATGATTTGGAATATGCTAAAACTTAAATGAAAATGGCGAGAATAAATTCTGAAATTGGAATTGAAATGACAAGAATAAATTGAAGGGAATTATATTGAAATGACGTACGTGGGTATCTGGATCCGTATCAACATGCATCATGGGCTAAATATTCCTTATTAATACCAATTAAATCATGAGAGGGGAATCCACACCTCATGAACCACGCTCTAATAAATATGGTGCTAAGGGCTTTTTGTGACAAATAATAATAACTTTATACTAGGGAGTCGGTGAAACTAGGGCGGTACTAGACAAGATTATTATTATTTGTCAACAAAAAGTCAAAACATCCACAAAAACCAGAGGGGAAGAGAAAATAAATTTACCAAATAAAGCCCATGACACATGTTGAGACTTCAACTTCAACCCAAGCTTGAAAGAAAATAAGCCACTCATAATTGAACTAAGGGAAAAATGAAAATTTATTAAAATACATAGAAAATACAAGATAGAAAAGGAATTACAAAAAATAAAGTCCAAAAATGGATTAAGAGGTATCAAATTATGGGCTGGAGGCCCCCTTTTTATAGATACATCGAGTAAATTATGGCCATCGATTAAAAACAGTTTGGACGCTTAGGATTGCGCCACGTCATCAGTCAATAGTACACGTCAACAATACGCGTGAACAATACATGGTTTGACTATGTGGCTTGAACAGTAACACAGTTTTGCACAGTAACGCGGTTTGGTTGAAAATAATCCCATGTGTTGCATGTACCATACGTGTATTTTTTGGTCCACTGATATGCTGCCACATCATTGATCCACAATGCATAAGAATTATAGTCCAACAGGATCTTGACACCTCATCAGTCAATGTCACATCATCGATCCATCTATGTGAACAGTGCCGTGAACAGTAACGTAGACAGTACCCGTACATGTGAATAGTTCCATTTTTCCTTTTATGCTCCTCCTATTGTTTTTGACCGTCCTGAGTTTAAAAGTGATGTCCGTTTTGCCATTTGATCTCTCGTTTATTATAAAATAACTATGATGCCCCTAAAATATATAAAATACTTAATTAAAATAAAATACACGTAATTAAATTACAAAAAGCTAAAACACATAAAAGTAAGGGTTGTTAGTAAGACTTGAAATGTAAAATGATGGTTTTCTCATTTATAAATATGCATTTTCTAACACTCAACATTAATCAAGTTGCTAAGATTTCTTACGTGTACTGTGGAGAGGGGCATTTATTTTAAAATTGCCATGGGAATCCAACATCAGTGAATTATGTGGGTAACTTCAACTAACAGAACTAGAACAATCTATATTCTAGCACTGACAACCTTGGATGGAAGCAGTACCCAAATTTTTCATGAAGCAACTAGAATCAACCTGCTGCATTACCTAGTGGACAGAACAGGTCTACTTAACCCCTTGTTTTCATCAGTAAAATCAATGGCAAAGAAACATCAATAATGATCAACTCAGTTCCTTAGAAACTCTTATTAAGGAATACATTGTGAAGAATGAAGCAATTGTGCAAAGTCCAGTTGTATCTTTCAGAAACCTTGAAAACCAAATTGGACAGCTCGCCACAACACTAAGTAGCAGACTTCAAGAAAGTTTACCCAGTAACACTAAAGATCCAAGAAGAGAAGGTAAGGAACACTGCAAAATAATCAACTTAAGGTCTAGAAAGATTATTGATATTCCTGTTGATATGTCAGGAAAAATATTGGAATCTATTTCATCCCAAGAAGAGCTTCAAGTTGAAACGGAGTTATAGCAACCCAATTCTCAAAACACTGGTGAGAGAAATTAGGTTACAACAACTACAGAAAGCAATCACTCAGTACCTGATCAAGCAGAAGCTGCAACACCAGTAGTAACAAATCAGAGTCAACCAAAAGAGCAACAACATGTACCTTCTGTGGCAGTGCAACAATTTAGGCACCCAACTCATTTCCCATAAAGATTTAAAAAACAAAAGCTAGACAAACAATTTAACAAATTCTTGGAAATGTTGAAGAAATTACATATCAACATACCTTTGTAGAAGCCTTAGAACAAATACCCAATTATGTGAAATTTCTAAAAGATATCTTAGCAAGAAATAAAAGGCTGGGAGAATTTAAAATTGTTGCCCTAAAATTTAAATTCATTTTCCTAGCGGACTTTATTGTACTAAACTTTGAAGCAGACAAAGGGGTGCCAATTATACTTGGAAGACTCTTTCTAGTAACATGAAAGACTCTAATTTATGTGTAGAAATGAGAGTTAACCATGAGGGTGAATGACCAGCAAGTCACATTCAATATGCTAGAAGTAATGAACAATTCTGATGAAGGGAAGATTGCAACTTCATAAGCGTGGTAGACATTGCTACAGCAGAAAGAATAGACATGTACTGTAGTAAAGAAGACATCAAAGTTGGCACTTTTGACGATTTTGAAGAAGAGGATGTTGCAGCAACCCAAATGGCGTGGTTAGAAGAAAAACAAGCTGTGAGACATAACAAACATTTTGAATTACTAGATTTTTCAAATAGGGAAGTAAAATCAACATTTCCATCTATTGAATCGCCCCTTATTTTAGAATTGAAACGTTTACCTTCATATTTGAAATATGTTTATCTTGGAAAGAATAATACACTTTATGTAATCATTTCATCTTCTCTGAATGCAGATCAAGAAATAAGCCTGGTAAAGGTCCTGGGAAAATATAAAAAAGTAATTGGATGGAATATGGCAGACATTAAGGGAATCAGCCCATCTATATGCATGCACAAAATTCTACTGGATGACTGTTACGGCAATTCAATGGAGCAATAGAGGAGATTGAACTCTATCGTGAAAGAAGTTGTGAAGAAGGAGATCATCAAATGGCTGGATGCTAGAATCATCTACCCGACATCAGACAATTCATGGGTGAGCCTAATACAATGTGTTCCAAAAAAAAGTATAGTAACTGTTGTAGTAAATGAGAATAATGAACTTATTCTTACAAGAACAGTAACGGGTTAGAGAGTTTGTATGGACTATATGAAGCTTAACAAAGCCACCAGGAATGATCACTTCCCACTATCATTTATAGATCAGATGTTGGACAAATATACTGGAAAACAATACAAATGTTTCTTAGATGGGTATTCAAGCTACAATCAGATTACTATAGAACCAAAGGCCCAGGAGAAGCCTACATTCACCTGCCCTTATAGAGCTTTTGCTTTTAGGAAAATGTCCTTTGGTCTATGCAATGCTTCAGTAACCTTCCAGAGGTGTATGATGTCCATTTTTCAGACATGGTTGAACAAACACTGAAAGTTTTCATGGATGATTTCTCAGTTTTCGAAGCGACATATGATGATTGTCTACACAGCTTAGAAGATGTGCTTAAAAAGTTTGAAACAACTAACTTGGTACTCAATCGGAAAAAAATGCCACTTTATGGTGCAAAAGGGTATAGTTTTGGGTCATAGAGTGTCCAAGAATGAGATATAGGTGGATAAAGTAAAAATAGAAGTGATATATAAACTACCACTTCCAACTTCAATCAAAGGTATTAGAAGTTTTTTGGGACATGCTGGGTTCTACAGAAGGTTCATCAAAGACTTTTCCAAAATGTCTAAACTATTATGCTCACTGCCATGAAAAACCTTTTAATTTTGATGAAAATTGTCTCAAATCTTTTAATGATTTGAAGAAAGCTTTTATAACAGCACCAATTGTTATAGCACTAGACTGGAATCTACCTTTTGAGCTAATGTGTGACGCTAGCGACCATTTTGTAGCAGCAGTACTGTGGCGAAGAAAGAATAAAGTGTTTCACTCTATCTATTATGCTAGTAAAACCTTTGCTAATGCTCGAATCAATTACACCACTACTGAAAAAGAGTTACTAATAGTGGTGTTTCCTTTTGATAAATTTAGAGCTTATCTAGTGGGCACCAAAGTAATAGTTTACGCAGACTATGCAGCAATAAAAGTACTTAGTTTAAACGAAGATGACAAACTAAGATTGATAATATGGATCTTATTGTTATAAGAATTTGATTTGGAAATTAAAGATAGAAAAGGGACTGAAAATCATGTAGTAGATCATCTATCAAGGCTAGAAGCAGATGACAACACATTAACTAAGCCTGACATTACTGAAACATTCCCTAATGAACAGCTATTTATGTTATAGCATGCCTAAATGCTGCAGCAATTTGGACTCCCATGGTATGCATAATTTGCCAATTATTTAGTAAGTGGATTGTTACCACCTTATTTGAATCATCAGTAGAAAAAGAAGTTTTTTCATGATGTGAGAATTTACCAGTGGGATGATCCATATTTATACAAGTTAAGCACAAACCATGTGATACGAAGATGTGTTCTAAATGAAGAATTTTCACAAATATTGCACTCTTGCCATGCTGCAGCATATGGAGGACATTTTGGTGGCCACAAACCAACTGCTAAAGTTCTGCAATTAGATTACTACTGGCCTACTACTTTTAAATATGCTTATGAGTTTGCTAAATGTTATAAAAGGTGCCAAAGGACAGGAAATATATCTCAAAGACATGAAATGCCATTGACAAACATTTTGAAAGTAGAGATCTTTGATATATGAGGGATAGACTTCATGGGCCTATTTCCACCATCTTTTGGGAACTTATATATTCTAGTTATGCGGACTATGTGTCTAAATGGGTGAGGCTACAACATTAGCAACGAATGATGCTAAAGCAGTAGTTAATTTTCTTCATAAAAAACATATTCTCAAGGTTTAGAACTCCAAGAGTAGTCATTAGTGATGAGGGTACTCTCTTTTGCAATAAGATATTTGCTACAACATTGGCTAAATATGGAATTTAGGATAAGATTGCTACAATATATCACCCACAATCTAATGGTCAGGCAGAAGTGTCCAACCAAGAGAAAAAGAATTTTGGAGAAAGTGGTCAACACCACCAGGAAAGATTGGTCATTGTGATTACATGACTCCTTATGGACTTATAGGACAGCATAAAAGACACCACTTGGCATGTCTCCATACAAAATTATCTATGGAAAAGCTTGTCACCTGCCCCTTGAGTTGGAGCACAAAACATACAGGGCATTGAAGTAAATAAACGGGGATATACATGCTGCAGCAGAACAAAGGACACTTCAGCTATGTGAGCACATCCAGCAAAGACATTTAATTCCAGGCCAACTAGTTCTACTTTAGATTTCAAAATTAAAGTTATTTCCAGGAAAATTGAAATCTAGATGGTTTGGACCTTTCAAGTTAATTAGAATTTATCCACATGGGGTTGTCGACTTTTTAGATGAGAAAACAAGCCAAGAATTCAAGGTTAATGGGCACAGAGTAAAACACTACATGAATTCAATTATGAATCGCTCAAAAGAGGTTTTGTTCCTCAGAGACCTAACATTGTGAGCCATTGAAGGACGGTAAAGCTGCAGGACAAAAAATCAAGCGCTATTGGGAGGCAACCAACAATTAGGAAAGTAACTTGGCACTTTCTTTTTCTTTCCTTAAATTTACTTATGCATGTTTTTCTTTATTAAAAAAAGGGCGAAGCTGTGGGGACTTTAATACTAACTGCTACAGCATTATGCTTAACAATTCAAATAGATGGCACTTTTTTAGAAAAATGTGGAACTTTGCACCAGCATGTTGCAGCAAGCAAATTGCGTGTTGCAGCATAAAGATTACCGCTACTGGGACACATAAGCAATTTTTTTTTACCGTTACAGTCATAAATTAATGACAGCTGGCGTGGAGAATATAAATAAGGATTTGAAGGGATTATAATCCCTATATCACCACATAACAATCTCTTTCTTTCCCTAATTAACAGTGTTTTAAAATTTGAAATTTCTTTTCCAATTTTATCTCATAAGAATTACTTTACTTTCTAATTTAATTCTTCTTTCTTATATCAGTAAGGGTTTTACTATGCAATAAAGGGGCATTCTAATTGTATTCTCTTTCTTCTACAACATCCTAACCGATCCTCTTCTGAATCCCTATAGCAACTACCCTTTCATCTCTTTGCCAGTGCTCTCAGATTGCTCTAGCAATGCCTAAGTACAAAATAAGAACACAACGCCTTAAGAATCCCTCTCATTTCCAAAGTTACAAAGCCGAAGAGAAGTTTGAATAATTTATAGAGCTGAGGAAACTTCTAGACGAAAAAAGCTTTCGATTTCCACCAAAACCATCAGGCATTATTCAAACCATCCACACTGCTATAGCAAGACTGGGATGGGTAGATTTCTGCCAACATCTAAGGGATCACATGCTACCTTTAGTCAAGGAATTTTACGCTAACATGCTGAGACAGGATCAATGCAACATATGGGTAAGAAACTCCCTTGTCCCTTTAGATACCCGCGTCATTAATGCATATTATAACTTGCCTACTGACATAGAGTGTGAGTATTCCAAGTTGATTGCCAACTTGACTGATAAAATATGGTAACAAATATTACAAACCCTTACCGTAGAAAAGCGGACATGGGCTAATGAGGAAGGACATGTTGTAAATTGAGTCGACCTTACACCAGTTGCTCAAGTGTGGGTGAAGTTTTTAAAATCTCGTTTAGTGCCTATCACACACACTACCACTATGTCACAAGAGTGATTAGTGCTCTTGTATGTCCTTGTTAGAGGACTCTCAATTGATGTGGGAACTATTATTGAAAGGAAAATTAGGGAGTGTGCTATGAAACAACATAAAAACGCAGCCCTCTTTTTCCCATCCTTGATCACGGGTATATGCATTGTCTTTGGGGTACGGATTGTTGGTCAAGATGAGCTAATTAGGAATGTAGGGGCCTTGAATGCTCACCTAATAGGGTAAAGAGAACTTAAGCATGTAATGTCATATCTTGTGTTGATATAACAACTTGTCACTGTTAGATTGCATTGATCAGTGTAAAAAATTGCATGTTTATTAAGGATACAAA
The DNA here is from genome assembly GCA_029633175.1 of Citrus glauca. Classification (NCBI taxonomy): domain Eukaryota; kingdom Viridiplantae; phylum Streptophyta; class Magnoliopsida; order Sapindales; family Rutaceae; genus Citrus; species Citrus glauca. The sequence continues at coordinate 15,168,759 of JAQOOD010000008.1, forward strand.
TGTTATTTTATTTTATTCATGTAATTTATATTTATAATTTTGTAACATATTGTGAATTTCTAATTATTTTTCTAAATATTTGATTTTGTGTGTTTATTAGGTAAAAATAATAATTTGATGCAATTTGAGGCTCCGAACAAATGTATGGATTTCAAATTTGAATTCTGGAAGTTCGAGAAATTATGTCATTGTCGAGGATGATCTAAGATTTTTGTTGTAAATTTTTACAACAAACCACGATAAATGTGGTAATTGTAAAATTATAAGTTTTTATCATGTTAGGTGTGGTAATTGTTAGTGGAATGTGTTGGATATGCTTGAGTGGATAAGTTAAGTTTATGTTTTATTAATGTGATTATTAGTGGGACAAATGTAAGGCTAAGATGTAATTAGATTTTTTATTTGTGTAGTGAGAATTTACCATGTATTAGTATAAATAGAGGGGGGTGAACACACCTCTCTACACCTACTCTTCTCTTCTTTTCTCCCAAATTCTTCTTCTCATCTCTCGTTGTAATTTATTTTTAATCAATAAAATTAGTTTAATTTCAATTTTAAAATTCCATTTTTAATTATGTGTTTCTCAATTTTAGAAATTTCCTTTATAAAAAAATGTTTACCTAAATATTAATAATTAGGGGAAGGTGAAACTCTAAGGAAATAAATATGATTTAATCAAATTCTATTTTTAATTTTATAAATTAAATTATTTTCTATTTAATTTTATACATAGTTTATATTATGAAATTTTGATTTATTATAGACAAACAAGGGAGTTTGGCACAATAAATTCTTTTTATCTTAATATAAGGTATGGTAAAATGGTATTTTGACTTATTGTAGACAAATTTAATTTTGGCACAATGAATACTTAATCCATCATAAAATTAAAGGGAAAATAATAATAATAATTTATATGATTAATCTTTTGGCAATAAATCTAAAAAAAGGCAAAAAGAATTTATTAAGTTTTATTTACAACTAAGAGTGGAACCATAACCCTAACTAATTCAATTTATTTTTTCTTAAATAAATTACATATTTATAATTTTTTTATTTTGATAAACTTAAGTAAACAAATTAAATCATTTCTCTATGGATCGACCTCAGACTCACGAGATATATTATAACTAGGCATTCTTATACTTGAGAGTAAATTAAATACTTTCAAATCATGTTAAGTTTTTGGCACTATTGCCGAGGAGAGGCGTTTATTTTGTTTCATTTTTCCTTTCTTTTTTTTACTTTTGTGTAAATTTTCAATTAACCACTTTTCTTTTCTTTAATTCTCTTCTATCCCCACATCTTTCGTAATTACAATTGTACCCCAAAACAATCTGGTTTCTAGCTCATTTGTCTCATAATTATAGTTGGACCACAAAATCACAAAACCTTTCACATAGGTCCCTAGCCAAAATTTCCCATAAATCTCAAATTCGAACCTACAATTTAAACTTCTTTGGACTATAATTGGACTTCTTTGGACTTAATTTGGACCAAGCAAACTAACTACAAATACTTAACAAACTACTAATTTTTTATTTCAGTATTTAATTTTTAAGTTTTTTTATTTTGCATTTTTTATTTTTTATTTTGTTTTATTTTATATGGTGGGTTCAACCACCAGTTTTTTTTATTTCGCATTTATTTTATGCTTTATTTTTTTTTGTTAATTTAATTGGTGGGTTCAACCACCAAAGTTGTTATTTAATTTTAAGTAGTTAATTTTCTTTTGTACACTCACATGATTTGCATATTTCATTTTCATTTTTTCTTTTTGCAATTTTCATTTAGTTTTTGTATTACTAATTTGTTTGTTATCTTTGTGATATAATTATTGTTTGAGACATTAGTTTCGAACTTTAAGTGGTAGGTTAATTCATAGATGTCAATCACCACCACCAATCATGAACAAGATCCAAGACAAAAATAATTTGGGCCAACTTAATCCTCTAATTGATCAGGGAGACAACCAATCTCAACATAATCAACTGAGAACTTTGAGAGCCTACATGAATCCAACCAAAACTGGAGCACCGTCGTGTATAGTATTTCCTCCAAAAGCATCTAGATTGAACTTCAAACCAGGTATTATCCAACTTTTACCAACATTTCATGGTTTATAATCTGAAAATCCATATTTGCATCTAAAAGATTTCGAGAAAGTTTGTAATACATACACAAACCAAAATTGTAGCATGAACATAATTATATTAAAGTTTTTTCCTTTTTCATTAAAAGATAAAGCTAAAACTTGGCTGCAAAACCTTCGATCTGGATCAATAAGAACTTGAAATAACAAGCAAGAACAATTTTTGAAAAATTTCTTTCCACCTCATAGAACAAATTCTTTTAAAAGGAAAATCACTTCTTTTACTCAAAAAAATAGAGAAATATTATACCAATGTTGGGAAAGGTTTAAAGAATTACGTAACATATGTCCATATCATGGTTTTGAAACTTGGCGATTGGTCACTTATTTCTACGAGGGCTTAATACCATAAACTAGACAAATTGTAGAAATGATGTGTAATGGTGAATTTAAAGATAAAAATCATGAAGATACACTAGATTACCTTGACTAATTAGCTGAAAATGTATAACATTGGGATACTGTTGAAACTTTTGAATTGACTAATAAACCACAACCATCTCCATCTGGTGGAAGAATCTACAACCTTAGGGAAGATCATGATTTACAAGCAAAATTTGCATATGTAGTTAGGAAGGTTGAAGCTTTGGAAAATAAAAAAAGTGATCCAGTAAAATATGTTCAAGAAATTATATGTGATGTTTGTAGTTCTAATGATCATTTCACTCAAGATTGTCCCACTCTGCCTGCACTCAAAGAATGTTTTCATGATCAAGCTAATGCCATCAACACTTTTAACAAGCCAAACTCATATTCATAAACTTATAATCCGGGTTGGAGAAATCATCCAAATTTTAGTTGGAGGAATAATAATAATGCATAATCTTCACAAGCACCACCTCCACAAAATTTTCAAAATACTCAACCTTTTGTACCATATGTTCCACCACCATAGAAAATTTTGGAAGATACAATGCATTCATTTATTAGTAAGCGAGATGATATTAACAATCAAAATGCACAAACCTTTTCTGATTTGAAAGATACTCTTGCTAAAATTGCTTCTGCACTCATAATTCAAGAAAAAGGAAAATTTCTAGCTCAACCACAACCAAAACCTAAGATTTAAAATGCACCCGTTGACCAAGTTAAGTCAGTTATAACTTTTCGTAGTGGTAAGGATTGATCGACCTATTCCTGAACCTTGTGAAAATGAAAATTCAAAGAGTAAGGAAGAACTAGATAAAAGAAAGAACTAAATAAACTTACACATAACTCATGTTCCATCTGAACCACTATTTCTGTATGCATTAAATAAACCAAGGAAATCAAACCACTCTACTGAAATTTATGAAATCTTTAAGCAAGTGAAAGTTAACATTCCTCTGTTAGATGCAATCAAGCAGGTACCTTTATATGCCAAATTTTTAAAGGACTTATGCACTGTTAAGAGGAAATTGAAGGTTAAAAAGAGTGCTTTCATGGCTGAACAGGTAAGTACCATTCTGTCTACTAATAATAAGTTAAAATATAAAGATCCTGGTTGTCCTACTATTTCTTATATTATTGGAGATCAAAAAATTGAGCATGCTTTGTTAGACCTTGGTGAAACGACCCGCCCCACACTCCCAGAGCGAGTCTATCTAAACTTGTAAAAATGAATCAAAAATAATAATATTATCTAAGAATTTTGCCAGAAATTCGGCAAAATCTCCCCTATAAATATAACATTCCCAAATCTACAATTTACAAAACAATACTCCCAAAACAAATCAATATCCATCCAACATTCATAACCAACTTCTCAAGTCAACACAACAAATGTCACCCAAACCATTCAAATATTAAAATACAATCGTTATCCTTAATTACAAAATATAACAATAAATACAACTCACAATATCCCAAATATCAAAATATTAAATCTACGACTTCTAGCACCATCACGTGGCCACAATTTCAAATCTAACTACTGTTACTGGGTCGACTGATGTACCTGCAAATCTCCTGTGAAGGGAAAATAATATAATAAAAACGTGGTGAGTATAAAACTCAGTGAGTGGATACTAGTTTTCGAAAAATAAATTTATTTAAAAATGATTTGCTCTTTCTCAAATCAATTTCATCAAACTATCATAAGAACTTATATAAACATATTTAATTCAAATCAGTCACTGAAATACTATATTACATAAATCTGCATAAAATCATAATACTTGTCATATCAAATACTGTATATCAAAAGCTATCATCAAACAAGTACCTAGGGGAATGATCTCATCATATCCGGATCTCGACAGACGGGCAATCAGGGAACCATCATGCCCCGGAGCTACAACGGATAGATGGGGAAAATCTCATCTCATATCTCATAATCTCAATATCTGTATCTCTGTAATCATCATACTGCATGCATAAGCCCCCAAAAGGCAAAAGTGCCCAAACACACGGCCCAAAGCCTCTATGTGTGCTCAGACGGGCCCCAAAGGCCTCTATCTCGTCTCATCTGTATCTCTGTATTCATCTCATATTATCTGCTTCTGTGTATCTAAAGGGAAAGGGTACTGTCCAATGATTTCTCAAATAACATTTTATACACATGTACATAAATATATAATCACATCTGAAATCTCATTTTCTTTTTCTTCAACATATCTCAAATCTACGCAATTCTAATATCATGCTTTTACTCAAAAGCGACAATAATCATTAAGCAAACTCATTCTTAATAACAATAAATTTCAACACATAGATAAAAATCAATTTTCTAGAAAATCATTAAATCGAAACATCAAATGCTTATTTATCAAAACATACTGCACTGTATCATAAAATCATCGTATACTATAAAAATAAGTTTTGTATATTCCACTCACAGTGACGATATCCAGACTCGGTATCAACAACATCCGCAGGTTGATTCTCGTTCGCGGATCCTCCTAATCAAGGACACGACATAATCATTCTCCGCAAATTTGAAATACAACTAATCTTACATAATAATTCTCGAAACGAATATCTATCAACAATAACTATTCCCGCATGTACAAAATTACCAAAATACCCCTACATGCCAAAAGTACCAAAATGCCCTCAACATCATTATTTTACCAAAATATCCGTAGAATCTTCAATTACCAAATTGTTCTCAATTCAGATCACGGGAATAACCACAATGTTGGAAATTACGAAATTAACCTCAGAGCGTAAAATTACCGAAATGTCCTCAACAACTTAAGTTACCGAATTATTCTCGAAATCACAAATTACCTTACTGCCCTAACCTAAAATTACCAAATCATCCATTGATTTCATAAATTACAAATTTGCCCCAAAGTTTTATGAAATTACCGAATTGCCCCTCCCCGTCAACGGTGACTGGACTTCAGTCAACGACGACGGGGAGCTTAGGTCTGATAGTTCCGACCGTCGTGAGTCCAATGGTGGTAGCCGTGAGTCCCCACGCGCGGTGCCAGCGGCGGATCAAGCTTCCCAAAACCGTGAGTTTTCCAAGTGCTAATCGGCGGCAATCTGGCCGATTCAGGTGACGGGGTCGGTCGAAAAATGATGAGGGTAAGCTGAGGAACAAGATCCAAGTGGTGGCATGCCAAAAATCCGGCAACGGCGACAAAAATAGGTTTGGCCGCGGGTTTTCGAGCTTCAAACGGCGGTGTTCCAGACGTTTTCTGGCAATGAGGGCGGCTGGGTTACGATGACCGGCTTCCAAGCTTCAAATCGGTACCAAGCTCGGTCGATGAGGTGGCTGAAATCGCGAGATCCGACCGAGCCAAGGTCACGGGTCGGATCTAGGTTTTCGGGTCAATAGGGTCAACTCTCTCTCTCTCTCCCCCTCTTTCTCTCTCTTTTTTCAAAAAAATGAGAATAGTTCCCCCCATCCAAAAATATAGAACCCAATCTTTTTTTTTCACTTAAGCTTAATACAGATTAAGCTTACACCGGACCCGTAACAAAAATAAAATCCAACCACTCGAGCTTTTAATCGCGCTCAATTTATCTCAATTCGAAGAGAAAAAATTAAATCATACACTTAATTAAGAAAATCAAAGTGCATATGTTACACTTGGTGCTAGTGTTAATTTGCTTCAACATTCAGTTTATCTTCAACTTAATCTTGGTGAGTTAAAATCAACTTCAACTACACTTTTGTTTGCCGATAGATCAGTTAAAATATAAAAAGGAATAGTGAAATATATTTTAGTACAAGTTGATAAATTCATACCCTGTGGATTTTATTATTTTAGAAATTGAACCTGTTGTAAATAATTATAAACCAATTCTTATAATTTTGGGTCGACCATTTTTAGCAACTACTAATGCTTTGATTAATTGTAGGAATGGTTTAATGAATTTGTCATTTGGAAATATGACTCTGGAATTGAATGTTTTCAATATGTGTAGGTAACCTAATGAGGAAAATGAGAATGAAGATGAAATTGATGAACAAAAGGAATTGCTTGAATCTTGTATAGAGGAGAATATTCAAAAAGGGAGTTTTTCTGAACTTAGTGATATTTGTTTGGTTAATTCGATTGAATTAAATAAACAACTTGAATATGATACTTCTAATATAAATTTGTTATTTGATTCTTGTCAAACTTTGCAAAGTGATGATGGGAAACCAAAATTTTAGAAGCTTGGAATCATTGAAAAGACTAAACAACAAGAAGCACCTAAATTGGAATTAAAACCTTTGCCAGAAGAATTGAAATATGCTTATCTTGGAGAAGAACAAAGTTATCATGTTGTGATTTCTTCGACCTTATCAAGCGATCAAGAAGGTAAATTACTATCTGTTCTTAAAAAGCATAAAAATTCAATTGGATGGACTTTAAATGACATTAAAGGTATTAATCCTTTAATTTGCACACATAGAATCAATTTGGAAGAAAATGCTAAAACATATCAACAACCTCAAAGAAGATTAAACCCACACATGAAAGAAGTAGTAAAAATAGAAGTTATTAAGTTACTTGATGCCGGAATTATCTACCCTATCTCTGATAGTAAGTGGATAAGTCCTACACAAATAGTGCTTAAAAAATCTGGAATCACTATTGTTAAAAATGAAAAAGATGAATTAATTCCAACACGAATTACATCTAGTTGGCGCATGTGCATTGATTATAGGAAATTAAATGAAGTCACTAGAAAAGATCATTTTCCATTACCATTTCTTGTCCAAATCTTAAAAAGAGTAGCTGGACATCTCTACTGCTGCTTTTAGATGGATATTCAGGTTATTATCAAATTCCTATAGCACTTGAAGACCAAGAAAAAATCACATTTACATGTCCCTTTTGAAGGACAACATTTGTCCATGAGGTTCCTAATAACGCAACTTTTGCGCAATAAAATTAAAACGGATGGCGGAACTCTAGAAACCTCGGATCGACTTCATTCAAAAACGAAAATCAAGAGGAAATATTGAAGTTTAATTACCTCGCTTGTAGTTTCAAAAAAGACTTCATGAAGTAGGAGAAAATGACTGAAAACAGCAAGCTACGAACACTGTCCAGAAAATATAGCTCTGCACGAACAACTTCTGTTTTACCACGATCTGAGATCCTTTAAGCACCTCAATTATGATGCCTCTAGTCATTCTACACTTATAAATGTTTTAAGCACCTCAATTATAAATGTTCTAAGGTAAATTACTATCTGTTCTTAAAAAGCATAAAAATTCAATTGGATGGACTTTAAATGACATTAAAGGTATTAATCCTTTAATTTGCACACATAGAATCAATTTGGAAGAAAATGCTAAAACATATCAACAACCTCAAAGAAGATTAAACCCACACATGAAAGAAGTAGTAAAAATAGAAGTTATTAAGTTACTTGATGCCGGAATTATCTACCCTATCTCTGATAGTAAGTGGATAAGTCCTACACAAATAGTGCTTAAAAAATCTGGAATCACTATTGTTAAAAATGAAAAAGATGAATTAATTCCAACACGAATTACATCTAGTTGGCGCATGTGCATTGATTATAGGAAATTAAATGAAGTCACTAGAAAAGATCATTTTCCATTACCATTTCTTGTCCAAATCTTAAAAAGAGTAGCTGGACATCTCTACTGCTGCTTTTAGATGGATATTCAGGTTATTATCAAATTCCTATAGCACTTGAAGACCAAGAAAAAATCACATTTACATGTCCCTTTTGAAGGACAACATTTGTCCATGAGGTTCCTAATAACGCAACTTTTGCGCAATAAAATTAAAACGGATGGCGGAACTCTAGAAACCTCGGATCGACTTCATTCAAAAACGAAAATCAAGAGGAAATATTGAAGTTTAATTACCTCGCTTGTAGTTTCAAAAAAGACTTCATGAAGTAGGAGAAAATGACTGAAAACAGCAAGCTACGAACACTGTCCAGAAAATATAGCTCTGCACGAACAACTTCTGTTTTACCACGATCTGAGATCCTTTAAGCACCTCAATTATGATGCCTCTAGTCATTCTACACTTATAAATGTTCTAGGAGTTTATAAGATTTGGAATCTCGAAATTTCGTTTTGAAATGAGTGAGTAATGAAGAAACATGAATGCTAGTTCATGATGATTCATTCCACCAAATAAAGCCACCATTATCTCCAATAATGGCACCAAACATAATCATGTGCTAGACCCACCCACTTTAGCCATTATTTATTGAAAGTGATCTTATCACTTCAATAAATTATTTAATCAAATAAATAAATAGCTAAATTAATTAATTTCGTAATTAATTAATTAATCCCATTTAGATCAAATCAAATGGCTAAATGTGGGCTTCTTTTGTGACATGTTCTAATGCTTTCTCTTAATCCATATTAGATCCAATAAAAGCCCAAAATTCTAAACTCAAAATTGGTCTAGAAGTCCATAATCATATATGAACCGGAACATGTCCAAAATGGTCATTTTACGTGCTCGATATTACATAATGTTTAATTGAGGATTTATGAAATTTATTTTGTTCCTTAAAATATTTATGGAACATCTAAATTTCTATCTTAAATCATATTTAAGATATATTTATATATATATATATATATATTCATTCTCAATGAATTATAATATAAATATTGATTTTCCTAAAATTAGGAATTTTAACTTTTCATTTTCTAGTAACTCCCTTTTTTCATTTCTATTTGGTGTGTGACCTTTTAGGTTCTTAGTTATAAGGTAGTAGAACTATTTTAATAATAACTCTTTATTCATTAAATGATGCCAAACTCTTTAGTCATCAATTAGAACTTTTCTAATGACCTTAAGATGCATTGCTAATACGTTTTACCAATATTAATCTTAAGGTTTCTACAAGTCATGAGTGACACCTAGCAGTATATCACAACTATCCAAATAACAAGAATTGTTGGATCTATAGAACCTATTCCATTGTATCTCTATGTCTTGGTCTCTTCATCATCCAGGTCCAGAGAAAAACACGGCTTATGGTTTATTATATTAAGCAGTTATGCTTTATCTCAAAATAAATCTAATGAACTTGGCATGAAAATATAATTTGAACTCCTTCAAATATATTTCACCTTGGTCAAGGATTTCTCATGCCGATTCATATTATCTCATAGGGACATCCTTTTTACATATTACAAAGTGATGAATTCTATATTGGCCATACACTTGTCTTCATACATAGCCAACCATGACAGCTATTGCTAGATCTCTTTCTTGATTAAGAATCAATCATTATGCTTTCACATATCAGAGATGTCTATGTATAAGACATCTGTTATGCCTCAGGTCTAAAGACCATTACTAAACATAGTGTCTATTACAATGTATAATAAGCCATTAACACTCAAAACCATATGAGTTACTATATTTGGTCAAGTTCAGTAAACTCGTTCTCTTAACAAATACCTATGTGTTTGACTTGACATCTCATGTCAATGATATGAAACTCACCATCCATTTTAGTATCACATATTATAAGGAGTCATAACACATACTAATGTTTATAGGAATTTATAATGTCCAATCATAAATCCACCACTATGAACTATTTTAGAAGTATAGTACAAAGGATGCACATTTTATATTCTCGACAAACTCGAGAATGTGTTCCTTAACTATTTTACTTCTTGGACTATATTCATTAAATTAATTAAGGAATGTTGATAACTTTTTCATTTTATAAATATCAAAATGCTATTCAAATACAATTATTCCCTAAACAAACAAACACTATTTGATTGGCCTTTAGGGCATATTACTAACACCTTTGGAATATTTGCATTTAAAAGAATGTCATTTGGACTTTCTAATGCTCCTGCAACATTTTAAAGATGCATGCTAAGTATTTTCACTGATATGATTGAACATTGTTTAGAGGTCTTTATAGATGATTTGACTGTGTTTGGGAATTCTTTTGATGATTGCCTTGATAATTTGGAAAAATTTTTAAAAAGATGTGTTGAAAAAAAACTTGTTTTAAATTGGGAAAAATGTCATTACATGGTTACTTCTGGAATTATTTTGGGTCATGTTGTATCTTTCAAAGGAATTGAAGTTGACAAAGTAAAAATTGAAGTCATATCTAAATTGCCACAACCAAAAACAGTTAGAGATGTGCGATAATTTTTAGGGCATGCAGGATTTTATCGGGGGTTTATAAAAAACTTTAGGGTCATATCTAAAGCATTTTGTAACTCTTTTTAAAAGATACACCATTTGAATGGACTGATGATTGCCAAAAATCTTTTGAGAAAATAATTTTTCTTTTGACATCTGAACCTATTATGCAATCTCTTGATTGTTTTTTGGCTTTTGAATTAATGTGTAATGCAAGTGACTTTGCTGTTGGTGTTGTTTTAGGACAAAAAAAGGATTGTAAGTCATTTGTGATTCATTATACGAGTAAGACTTTGGATAGTACTCAAATGAATTATTCTACAACTGAAAAAGAATTACTTGTTGTGGTGTATGCATTAAACAAATTTTGCTCATATTGGCTTGGTTTTAAAACTGTCGTTTTTACTGATCACGCTGTTGTGAGATATTTGATGACTAAACAGGATGCCAAACCAAGACTAATTCATTGGATTTTGTTACCTCAAGAATTTGACCTCACCATCAAAGATAAAAAGGGTGTCGAAAATATCGTTGCTAATCATTTATCAAGACTCACTTCTGAAATCTACACTACTATAACACCCATCAATGATTCCTTTCCTGATGAATTTTTATTATCTGTTACTTTAATACCATGGTATGCTAACATTGTTAATTTCCTTGTTACAGGTAAATTACCTTCGCAATGGAATATTTAGGAGAAGAAGAAATTTTTTGTTGAAGTAAAGAAATTTTATTGGGATGATCCTTACTTGTTCAAATATTGCCCTGATTAGATTTTTCGACGATGCATTCCTAATAATGAGGTAAGTAGTGTCATTAATTTTTGTCATTCTGAAGCATGCGGTGGACACTTTTCTTCAAGAAAAACTATGGTTAAAATTTTGCAATGTGGATTTTATTGGCCTACCATATTCAAAGACACATTTGAATTTTGCAAAACTTGTGAAAACTGTCAAAAATTATGACCAATTAGTAAAAAAAATGATGCCCTTAAATCTCATACTTGAGAATGAAATATTTGACTGTTGGGGAATTGCTTTTATGGGTCCATTTCTACCATCTTTTGAATTTGTCTACATATTAGTTGCAGTTGATTATGTCTCAAAATGGATTAAAGCAATGTCTTGTCGAAATAATGATAGTGAAACTGTCGTTAAATTTTTAAGATAAAATATTTTAAGTCGATTTGGAATCCCTCAAGCCATTATTAGTGATGGACGTAGGCATTTTTGTATAAATAATTTGAGTCTTTAATGAAAAAAATATGGAATTACACATAAAATTGCTACTCCTTATCATCCTCAAACAAATGGTCAAGTTGAATTAGCAAATAAGAAGATAAAACAAATTTTAAAAAAAAAAGTTAACCCAAATCGTAAAGATTGGTCTCTTCGATTGACTGATGCACTTTGGGCATACCGTACTGCATTTAAAATGTCTTTAAGAATGTCACCCTATCAGCTAGTTTATGGTAAACCTTGTCACTTACCGGTTGAATTTGAGCATAAATCATTTTGGGCTATTAAAGCTTTTAATTCAAATTTGGATGATGCTGGCAATGTTTAAAAATTGCAATTGAGTGAACTTGAGGAATTAAGAAATGATGCATATGAAAATTAAAGAATTATTAAGGCAAGAACAAAAAATTTTCATGATAAAAGAATTTTTCAAAAAACATTTGAAAATGGTCAAAATGTGTTGTTTTATAATTCTCGTCTTCATTTGTTTCCAGGAAAGTTAAAGTTAAAGTGGAGTGGCCCATTTATTGTAAAAAAAAGTATATCCACATGGGGTTGTAGAAATTGAGAATCCAAAAAGTAGTGTCACATTTAACGTTAACGGACAAAGAATAAAGCCCTATCTAGAAAAGCAATCACGTGAACCAAGCACCGAAATAAATTTGAGTGACCCACAAAATCTTGATTAAGTTTTTAATGAGTGTTCTAACTTTTCACTGTTGTTTTACTATTTAAATTGTTTGACTATCTTGAATGATACGTGTTGTGATGTTTCTTAAGTATGTTTAATAATTGTGTTTTCTTCATCATTACACATCATGAGCACCTCAATAAGCAAGATTCTGTTCACATATCTTAAAAGATTTTGCGGACAAGATTTCACTTGAGAAGATTGATACAAAGTTGTAAATCACATCCAATTTAAGAACAACAACCACCAGAATTAGTGGCCTAGATTGAGGATCAAGAAAAGCAACTTAGAGTAATAGAGCATGGCATATATGAATTTCAATTGGAGTTTGAGGTTAACTCAATGAGAGGACGAATGTAAGTTTATTTTTCTTTATACATATTGTGTTTCTTTTTTTTTTGTTCACTTTCACGTTTGATTTGATTTTGCAGATTTGATTTTGGTGTGTTTTGATTTATTTTCCCATATAAATGACTGATAACAGTACTCCGTGACTTCTTAAGGCGGTATCTTCAGTTTCCCACAATAATTGAAATCTCAAAGTCAAGCATAGAAGAAATACAACATAAATTGCATAAGTGTTTTCCTTCCTCCCTCAAAATACACTCAAAAACATTTACAAAGCTCGTTGTGAAAGATTTTGTTTGTCAATGATCAATGGAATTCCTTCTGATATTCGTTGGTTAATTGAAGCAAAGGTCTGATTAGCTGGTAAGTTTCCTGATTCATTTATTTCTTAAATGTCTGGTTTTGGTAAAAGCACATTTGCTAAAAAAGGGAGAGCTAGAGGACTTGACTCAGAATGTCATAATTGTGTACAACATAGTTGCAAACTAGAAGTTTGTAAATCTTTACGAATGGTTTCTGATAATCAATAAGATAAAATTAAATTCGTTAAAGATGGCATGAGTAAAGAATTATTGGATGATATCTTACGATCTACTAAGACGCATCAAAGCGGACATGTGCACTATGAGATACACATGTTATGGAGACTATTCCAAAAAGAATGTAGTCTTGGGAATCTGACTCAAAAAGACCATGATTGCCAGTTTATAAGAAAATTAAATGGGAGGTCTATCCTTGACCCATAGAGGGCGTTCAAGCCATTACTGAACGTAAAACCAGAGGAAAATGTGAGCCACAATCACAACTACTAGCAAATATCCTTTTACTTTATTGTTCTTTTATTATTTGCATTATTGCATTTAATGGTGTGATTTTGTATTTAATCATTATTTGTTTTCTTTTACTTTTTTTTCTTTTCACTGTTTGCTTTTCTTTTTACTGTTTGTTTTTTAATAATTGAGACATGAGCTTTGTGCATCATCTGACAAATACAACAACCCATTTACGGTTGTTTCTCATTTTATCTGTCACTTAGATCTTTAAATAAGAGCTCTTTTTCCAAACTACTCATAACTTGTTTTTTAAGATTATTATAATGGCAGCATCTTCGAGTAGACAATTCAAAAATATTTGTGTACTCTCTGGATTTTATTAAGGAAAATACAAAGAGTTCATTCAAGCAGTTGTAGATCTTGGTCGTGCCATAGCTGAGAGGAAATTGCACCTTGTATATGGAGGAGGTGACCGCGGGTTATCAAAGCTGGTCTCAGAAGCTATTTTTATTAGAGAAAACTAGGTACTAGGTATCATTCCACAAGCCTTAAAACCTCTGGGATGCATATTTGATATATCAATTGGAAAAGAGTTAGTTGTCTCAAGTATGCAAGAGCAAATAACTGAGATGTTAAATCATTCTGACGCTTTCATTTTCTTGCTAGGAAATCTTGCAACTTTAGAGGCATTAATTACATTTGCATCTTGGACCCACGTAAACATCCATAAAAAACCCATAGGTTTATTAAATGTTAATAATTTTTTTGATGGGTTTCTCACATTCATTAACCATGCAATTAAGAATCATTTTATTCCAATCTCTGTGAAAAATCTCTTTGTTTGTGCTTCTACTGCTAATGAGTTACCTGATCTTTTACAAGCTTACAAACAAGAGCCAGATCTTAAGACCTTGGCATTGGAATGGTCGACTAATGATGGTAACCCTAGCCCTACTAAGAAGTACAAGTTGGACTTAACTCTTCGGTTGTAACTATCTTCTTAGAGCTATGAGGTTATGTCTTCTAAACTCTACTCTTTCCTTTAAGTCATTGAGGATAATGTCTTGTTCAGGTTGGGAGAGGGAATAGTTGACAACTGTGGAATATAGCAAATCCTAATAATGCTTTTGTCAAAGATGGCAGAATATGGAGTGTAGCGACTCTAGAAATGCATCTTCAACGGCTTGTTCGGGTGTGATCTTTCCTATTTCATCTTTTATTATTTTGTTAAATTTTTTTCCTTTTTGCATGCATATTTTTAAATTATGAATTATGTTTAGATTAGGTTGGGGGGAGGGTAGTTGACGTAAATTGTAAATAGGTGAGTTTATTTCTTTTAAAACCCAAAAAAAACCAAAAACAACAATTTTTTATGTCTAAGATGGTTGTGTAAAGAGTCACAACTTTTGAGATGCATCCTAATAGTCTTGTTGTATTATATTTTGATTTTAAAATTTATAATAAGTTGTTTTTGTTCCCTTTTTCTTTGAATTACTCAAATTTGTGAACTCTCCCTCATTTAGTTATAAAAATTATTTTGTTGTTTACTCATTTAACATATATTATTAAACCATTCTTCACACACACACTATGATACATATTAGTGGGTTGTAAGTTCAAATTTTTGCAACATTTAGTTCTTTTAATTTATTAAGGATAATATCTAAGGTGGAAGAAAGTGTATATTGCAAAAAAAAGAGGTCAAAAAAAAGAGAAAAAGAAAAAAATTGAATAAGTTTAATTTTGTTATATCTAGAACCCGAGTAATTAAGTTCGTAGGGGTGTTTTAACACCTAGTACCCAAAGGTCAATTGGTCTGGGAGTCACTGGCCTAAAGCTCGTTGTATGGGTTATAGATCTATTGTTTGTTTTTTATTAATAACCCAAGAAATTAAGTCCGTAGGGGTGTTTCAACACTTAGTGCCCTAAGGTCAATTAGTATGGGAGTCACTAGCCTAAAACTCGCTACATTGGTTAAAAATGCAATATTTTGTAAAAAAAAAAAAAATAGCTTGAATAATCTACTGCCTAAAGATAGAATTTCTAATGAGTTTTAGAACGAAAATGTTGTTTTCGTTTAATGAAACCCCATAAGTATTGTGTTAATTATTTTAGCACAAAAGAAGGTTTATGATATTCTGAATAATGAGTGGATGACCAAGAGTTAAAAAAATTTTATTTAGTAGTTAAGAGGATAGATGAACAACTATTAACTTGCATGTGAATTTTGTAAATCTTAATTTAATATAACGTTTTAATTGCTAGGGGCTAGCAATAAGCTAGTTGGGGAGTGTGATTAGTTTTAAAAATTGCATGTTTATTAAGGGATAAAAATGTTATTTTGTTTTATTAATGTAAGTTATATTTACAATTGTGGAACATATTGTGAATTTCTAATTATTTTTCTAAATATTTGATTTTGTGTATTTTTGTGTGTTTATTAGGTAAAAATAATAATTTCATGTAATTTGAGGTCCGAACAAATGTATGGATGTCAAATTTAGATTCTGGAAGTCCGAGAAATTATGTCACTGTCGAGGAGGATCCAAAACTTTTGTTGTAAATTTTTACGTTTTTACTACGGTAAATGTGGTAATTGTTAATGCAATGTGTTGGATATGCTTGAGTGGATAAGTTAGGTTTATGTTTTATTAATGGGACAAATGTAAGGTTAAGATGCAATCACATTTCTTTTATTTGTGTGCTAACGATTTACCATGTATTAGTATAAATAGAGAGGGGGGTGAACACACCTCTCCACACATTCTCTTCTCTTCTTTTCTCCCAAATTCTTCTTCTCATCTCTCTTTATAATTTATTTTCAATCAATAAAATTATTTTAATTTCAATTTTCAAATTCCATTTTTAATTATGTGTTTTTCAATTTTAGTAATTTCCTTTAAAAAAAATGTTTAGCTAAATATTAATAGTTAGGGGAAGGTGAAACTCTTAGGAAATAAATATGCTTTAATCAAATTCTACTTTCAATTTTATAAATTAAATTATTTTTTATTTAATTTTATACATATTTTATATTACGAAATTTTGATTTATTGTAGACAAACAAGGGAGTTTGGCACAATAAAATCTTTTTGTCTTAATAAGGTATGGTAAAATGATATTTTGACTTATTGTAGATAAATTTAATTTTGGCACAATGAATACTTAATCCATCATAAAGTTAAAGGGAAAATAATAATAATTTATATAATTAATCTTTTGGGCAATAAATCTAAAAAAAGGCAAAAAGAATTTATTAAGTTTTATTTACAATTAAGAGTGGATCCATAACCCTAACTAATTCAATTTTATACTTTTCTTAAATAAATTACATATTTATAAATTTTATTTTTATTTCGATAAACTTAAGTAAACAAATTAAAATCTTTCTCTATGGATCGACCTCGGACTCATCAAGATATATTATAACTAGGCACTCTTATACTTGAGAGTAAATCAAACACTTTTAAGTCGTGTCATACATAAATATATGAGATGTCCA
This sequence comes from Citrus glauca, assembly GCA_029633175.1. Lineage (NCBI taxonomy): Eukaryota > Viridiplantae > Streptophyta > Magnoliopsida > Sapindales > Rutaceae > Citrus > Citrus glauca. Next base: position 15,186,012 of record JAQOOD010000008.1, read on the forward strand.
CATGCTACAGCTGAGGATGAATGAGAATTTTGTCCAGTGTTGTAGCATATGTTATAGCAACTGAACTTGATATGAACTAAACAATCAACCTCATTAAAAGAGTTTGATCACTTAATTACCACATGTTCATTTATTCAACTTTGTATTTAACGTGAAAAATTTGTTTTATTGTTCTTGCATTTTATGTTGACGCGTTGTTATTTGTATGAGTTAATTGATCTTTTTAATCCTCTTTAGTTGATTTAGAAAAGTGATTGCATTGTTGAGGTTGTTGTAGCAACTTTAGTAGCATCAATCCCGATGGAGACGATCTTGATTACTCATCACTTTATTACTTGTTGTGTACACTTGCACATTGACACCAATAGCTATTGAGTTAAAATCAACAACAATAGTTCAGTTTTCTCTACGTTAATAAAGAGAAACTGTTATCTAATAATATTCCTCCAAAATCATTCTTTTAAAAATTGATTCAGAAAACAATTCAAATTCTCCTAGAACTTTGATAAAAAAAATCGTTCACTTTTTTCATAAGTTAACATGTACGAAAAGTTCACCAATTCACATTTCCACTTAGGACTTTAGTTTATGGGAAATGTTAAGTAGAATTGACTCCATCAATTTAAACAACAATTCATGTTTGCTCATAGAACTTCAATTTAAAGGAAAAGTTTAAAAAACAACCAACACTTCTGCTTAGAACTTCAGTTCAAAGGAAAAGTCAAGGGGAAACGATTCAACATTTCAAAGAACAACTCATATTTAGTTTACTTTATAATTGGATAAGTTATTAGGAATATGATGGAATGAAAGACTAAGGAAAGAAAGAAGAATGGACCAAAATGTAGGTGCTCCACCAAACATTGGTAATGCTAACCTGGTCTTCCAACATAGCAAGTTAGGGTTAGGCCGAACTTCAATTCAAGATAAAAAGTTCAAAAAGCAATTATCATTCAAATGTTGAGTCGAATCAATTTTGTTGATTTAAAGACCAATTCTCATTTCCTTTTGGAACTTCGGTTTTAAGGAAAATGTTCAAAGAACAACTAACATTTCCTCCTAAGAACTTTAATTCAGAGAAAAATTCAAAGAACAGATAACCCTTCCTGATATGGTTCAATTCAGAGGAAAATTCTGTAGAATCAATTCTGTCAATTCGAAGAGCAATTTCATTTTCTCTGGGAACATCATTTCAAAAAACAAAATTCAAAGAATAGTTAGCATTTCCTCTTAGAACTTTTAGTTTTATAGGAAAGTTAAGTTGATTTGATTCCATCAATTCAAAAAGAAACTTATATTTCATTCTCTTCAATTTTGAAAAAAGTTTAAAGTTCACTTCCTTAGATCAACTCAATTGGAACAGTTCCTAAATAAAGTTCCTCTTTGGATCATTCCTTTCATATATTGATTCAAGATTATGTCCATTTCTCATGGAACTTTAGTTTGGAAAATAGTTATCTTTAAACAATTGTAACAATAGCCTAATTATTACTCATCTGAAGAGGGAGTAATATCTCATAATTAAGTATTTGGTATATCTAAAATCTAAGGCTACCCACATTCCATAAGTAAACTTCCACTAGCAATATTTCTAAATGATAATATCTAAGGTCGGAGCAACCTCATTTTATAAGGAAAAATTTCACAAGCAAAGCTCTTAGATGATTGAAATTCTAACCATCAAATCATTATAACCGTAATACTGCAAGTACGAAAGGGAACCTACCCATGTGTTCAAACATAAAAAATCTAAACTTAAAAATGGATACACCCAGAATAGGAGTAGACATTCAAAACCGAAAGCTAAACTCAAAAGAAACCAAAAGTTAAATCCATAAGGAAGGAAAAGCTACCTCTAGAACTGAAAACTAAGTCCAAAATAAAAGACTCCTGAATTAGAAGCTATATCAATTGGCTTACTCGAGATCTTCAAGGCAACAACCATCCAAAACACTTTAAAGGCACTCAAGGCAAGCCAAGGCCAATGCCAAGCAATGCAAACAAAAGCTAACGAAAAATCAAAGAAAACAAAAGCTAAGGCTACAAGAGCAAGCCAAGCTAAGAAAAGGCCAATGTCAAGCAATGCAAATGATGACTAAGGAAAAATCAAGGCAAAGCCACCAAAAAAAAAAAGAAAGACAAGACCATAAGAACAAGCTAAACCAAGAAAAGGCCAATGGCAAGCTAGTATATAAAAACTAAGGAAAAATCAAGCAAAGCAAAAGCTAGAGCCAACAAGAGCAAGCCAAACCAAGGAAAGCATAACCCCGTACAAGGTAAAACAAAACAAGTCAAGGTAAGTCGAGGCAAAAAATTTACAGTTGCCAAAATTCTAGAATTCAAACAAAAATTCCATAAACCATGCCCGGACCAATCAGACTATCTAGGGAAAATTTGTGTTTTCTCTTAGAACTTCAGTTCAGGAAAAAAAGTTTAGGAAACTAAGATTTCCTCCTAGAGCTTCAGTTCAAAGGAAGAATTCAAAAACTAACACTCTCCCTTAGAACTTTAGTTTAGAAGAAAATTTCAGTGGAATCGATTACATTGATTCGAAGAACAATACGCAATTCCTTCTGGAACTTTAGTTCGGATGAATCAGTTCCATTGATTTAAAGAATAATTCATTTTTCGCGTGAAAGTTCAATTCAAGGGAAAATTTCAGATAATAATTACCATTTCCTCTTGAAATTTTAATTCAAATGAAAAATTCAAAGAAATAACATTTCATCTTTGAACTTTAGTTCAGAGAATATAGTTCATATTTCCCTAAGTCAACGGAGAGGAAACTTTCACTGATAATAATCCTCCCGAAATAAATTCGAACACTAAAGCATAGTTACTTTTTTAAAAAAAAGGGTCACATGGCCAATCAAACAAAAGTTAGAACTTCTTATCCTAGCGAAAGTATTTTCTAAAGAAAATGCACTTTAAGGGGGAGTCGTATAGGTATCCAATTCCCTAGGGATCACGTCTTGCCACGTGTCTATCTAAAACAACTCAGGAATGATCATTTTGAGCAAGAACAACATTCAAAATAGATCTCCTAAGTAAATTATAAAGGAAAATAAGAATATAAGAGGGACCTAGGTTCAATATGGTTCCACACTTATCACTAAGTAAACCATGATCGGAGGCTAAAGCGAAAGACGGAAAAAGCACATGCACGGAATAACATACAAATTCCCCCAAATAAATACACTTTCAATCTAGGATTTAGAATAAAACCCTACTTCCATGTCATGTGTTTTCTATAGATAGAGGCCCATCTTAGGAGAAGGAGCCTTTGGCCATTGTAAGGATAATGTCCACTTCAAGGGAAAAACTTATCTTCTCTCAATTTTTTCTTCTTCTTTCTTCTTATTTGGCCCTAGAAAAATAGTAACTTGGGAATCAAAGTGCCCTTTGTAAGTACTCGTCAACATCGTCAAGTTCTCCATAACTACAAGTTTGTGTGAAGGTAAAGTTTTTAGCCCCTTCAATAGTCGAACTAGTTATGTTAAAACAATGTTAGTGATCTAAAATGGTCAACAAACCTATTTGAAGAAAATGATCTAATTGATTAATTGTTTAAACTTTTTATTTACTTTAAATTTTAAAAAATGATGTGAATTTTTTATAAATTATTTTTTGAATTAGGATAGATTTACACCAAATTGTAGGGTGGAAATTCTCTATAAAATTACATTAATGTTGACATCAAATGTAACAGTAACCTTTAAATAGTTATAATATTAGCATCAAGATAATTTTATTACTATGAGGAGGTTATTACTTAAATAAAGGCTTAGTTTTAAAAATTATTGATTTGAGCCTTTTGACTTAGTTATCCTTTAGTGCAAGTGATATAAAGGTGTAATATAAGCTAAACTGATAATTGATTTCAAATCTAATGTATTGATATGACTAATAATAAACATAATTTAAAAACTAGTTACCTAAATCTTTATAGTCTATAGGATTGCAATCTAGCATTTCATTTAAGGATCTTGTAGTGGAGGAGACTTTTACCGTAACCATATTTCAATTTTTGTTTTCTTTTACTTGGTAATTACTTTTAACTAGATAATTAATTCAATCAGAGCCTAAACCCAGGTTTCACCAAGGTTAGCCACCTTTTTTTGAGAATATGCATAATTATCTTAAAAGTCGAAAGAATAAATAATTATTCCAAACAAATTTACAAAACAAAATTATTCTATCTTCAAACCTTACTGTAACATAATAAATATTTTTAAGTCTACAAATAATTATTATTATGTGGAGGTATGTTCCTTAAGACAAGATCCTGAAAATTTATAACTTGTTATAATATGGAGCTTATTCTTATTTAAAACTAGTTCAAATTTCGTTCGAAATTTTTTATGACTATGTAGAGGTTATTCTCATATATAGTATAGTATCACTATAGAGAAATTTTATTGTAAACCAATTATAAGCCTTTGAAATCTTTTTTTATTACACCAATTTTTGTTTAAAATGCTCATATTTGACCTCCTCAACTTCTCTTATCACCCCCACTATTCATTTAACATCGCTTATTTCTAAAATTATCCTTATTAAAAGATAAAATTAAAATTAAAAAAATTTCAAAAAGCCGAGCCATCTTTCACTGCTATTATCACTACCTTAAGCCATTATTGTTTGTCATTCATTCCAATCTTAGCCAGTTTATTTCTAACCCATTTTCATTTCTTATCATTCATTCTAATTAATTTATAATTTCTTGATTCCTATATAAAAATAATATTTTCCTTCTTTTTGTTTGATACTATTTTGATTTTGATACTATCGTATCAATATCACTAAAATCAATTCAAGTAAATAAGGGTTTTTAGTCAATAGCTATTGAAGAATTTAATTTAGGACCAATTAATGACTAAGGGCTAGGGGTACGTTTGACTTGAGATGGTGATAGTGGTGGTGGAAGCTAGCTAGGATTTCTACAATTTTTTAAAAATATTTTTATTGTTTAACAAGGAAATTGTGGGAATAAGTGGAATTAATAGAAAAAGTTGGGCTGGTAAGAGATATTAAAATATCACTACTTTTTGTTCAAAAAGTTATATCTTATCTAAGCTCAAATTATATTTGGTAAATAGACTACTAAAACTTACTGTTATGGCTTCATATAAAGAAGCAATCAGTTTTATTCCTATACATTTATTACGCGGTATTGGGCGCTTTCCACCACACATATAAAGTCACTACCAGCCCATTCCAACACCGATGAGGGATAACTTCAAAAATATCTCCCTTACACATCAAGCCTTGAGTCACAAGTATAGACACATGTTCTTCGTATTAGGCTGTTATGGAATCGGGGCTCTAATACCAGTGCTAGATGGTCTTAGGCCTCTCTTAACCCTAAAAGCTAGCTCAATAGATGAAATATTCCTTACCCACTTACAAAATCTTTACTAGCCCTTCCACAATCCATGGAATAATCTCAACACTTGTTTATCCTTCTCAATTTGCTCTTTTCCCAAAATAGTTATTTGTTGACCTTTTTTGTGCAAAATTCATTGACTTTTTTGTGTAAAATTCATACTAAACCCCTTTAAATCAAATGCCTAGGTTTGTCTTTGCATTTTAAAATAGAAAATTTTGGAGGTATAGATTTTATGAATTAGTAAGAAATTAAAGGGGAGATTTTGGAGAAATTCGACAAAAGTTCGCACTAAAAATTTTTATCAAGCTTTGTAATACTCATTCGTAAGACAATGTGAGTTGTTTCATTCTTTCTTGTTATAGACCTTTTATTAATCTACTTTCTTTCTTACCGTTTTATGCTTTATTTTACATTACAGGTTTTGTTGGAAATATATACATAAATATATATATTCATATATAGAGTCCTATCACTTTGAGGTAACCCATGAGGGATGCATGACCAAGAGCAAGTGATCATTTTGAGTTAGAACTCTATAATATCTTATAATATTTTATTGAAAAATACTAAGTGATCATTAAGAAGATGATCACTCCAACAATTGTTTAAACTTATTTAGTGATCATTGAGAAGATGATCACTACCCATGGAATGCTATAAACAGAGGGCAAATCTACAGAGAAAACTGTTGGAAAATTATGCTCTTTAAAAGCATATATGTTTATTTAATTATAATAAACATTTTTTCTGATTAATAAAATTGATGATATATTTTATTCAAATATCTTAATTGCATTTATATTTGTATTAAAGTCCATTTAATCATATTATATGTATATATGTGATCACCATGTGGATTTACAGAAGACATAAATACAAATTATCTTATGATTAAATAAATTTAGTTCGCAGTTGATAAATAAATTTGGGCACTTTATTTAGGTATAAACTGTAATAAATTCATTGAATGATTTGTCTTAATCATGTATGAATTTATTGATGTAGTACGACTACATTGAACTGGATCACATATGAGATTTAATTAACTTTGTAATAACTGTCAGACTTATTAAATCTCATAGGCGTTGATTTTACTGTAATCTTAATTTTGAGTTAATTATGATTTCATGATTGTGATTGTTATTCCATTTGAGTTACCAATGGGCACGACACATCCTTGTAGTCAAGATTACCCGGTATCTTGGTGGGAGCAATTATGAGTATTGAAATTATAGATTAACAATATAGAATTTGTACAACACATCTCTTGATAGGTTTTCGGCACTTGATCATAGAATTCTCTAGCCAGAGTGTGTCAACATATTTAGTATGTTGAAAATGATCATTAGAAAAAACCAGTAAGGATCAAGGAATAAGATGCTATTAAATTGATTGGATAGTTGAGATATCAATTTTATTAACGATGTGGTATAAAAGATTGTGCAGTAAAGAAATCAATGTGGCTTGGGACGAATTATTATTTGAGCATATAATTATGGAAGTCAGTTCCGATCTTTTAGTGAAGTAGATTTGGAATTAAATAATTGGGTTAATTTAATTACAGGCCTAATTATTGTAGCTACTATTGTATGCTCCTAAATGATCACGGGTTAGCTCATTTAATTGACTGCACCACTACTGGACTAATAAGCAAGATAACTAGTTATTTGGGTCAAAAGCCTAATTATATTATTTAGTGAGAGGCTCCATTTAATTAGCTTATGTGTAAGGGGCCTTATATTATTTTACGTGGTGGGTCCCTTATTAAAAGAGAAAGAAACGTGAATTTTAAAAGGTGACATTATTTGGAGTCTAGGGTTTTCACTAAAAGGAGATATATAAGGCTTATTTTCTATAAAGAAAAAAAAGAAGCTACTTTATACAAATATGAGAATAAGATTTTTCTCTCTATTTTTGAGAAAAAAATTTTCTCGTGCTAGTTGCTTTGGTAGTGATAAAGGAGCCCACACGTCAAGTGCAGATCGAACCTGAGTCATAACCTGGAAGATCATTGGTGGCAGTTCGTGATCTAACAAACGTGGTGGTGACAGATCGTGATCTAACAGGAGTGGTGTTGGCGGATCGTGACGTAGGAGCCTAAATCACTTCAACGGAAAAATGTCAACTCAGATTTTCAAGGTACGATTTCTAGATTACATAATCTTATATATTATATGAGAGCAATCCTTAATAGGTTTTATAAAAATTTAAAACCCTAATTTTTTCTCAACAATTGGTATCAGAGCCATCTCATATTAATATATAAGAATTCGTGTGAAATTAATCTTGAAAGTTATGTATTAGAGTGTCACATTTTATTCAGATATATATTATTTGTTTAATATGTGCATAAAGCATGTTATGGTTTGTCTTAATTCATGGTTAGATTTTTTTATTAGGAAAGCCATGAATTAAGATTATTTAATTATTTTTTCTATATGTTATATTTTTGGATGTTCACATGCCATGATAACATGTCATATAGAATAGGTAGTGCCACTCTATGCATAATGATACATGTCATTCATTAAACAATGAATTTCACTATATTCATTTGCTTAAAAATATTTAATATCATCTAGATAATATTATAGGAAGCATGCAATTAACAATATGTATGTTTTAAAAAGGAAAAATCAATTTTAAAATATTTAGTGGGAGAGGGAAAATTCAAGATAATTTTTCTCACGGGCTCCATTGTTAGTTCAATAATAAAATTATATATATACCTCGACTTTATGATACGGTGATGCTCCCTACGGATGGTATATATATTAGATATTTTATTTGAAGAACTTCTTCAAACATAAAATTGAAATATTTTTCAATCAATTGTTCGCCCCAACGGTAACTATTGATATGAAAAATACGTAGACTAAAATAATGGTTATACACTGAACTAAAATTTGTTATTAACCTTCCCAACGAAGCTCTGTTAACAAATTAAGGCTCAAAAGGATAACGATAATTATTTATCATGTCTCTACATGAAAGTAAATAATCTAATGCATAATTGGGTCTAGTGAGTGTAGACATGACTTCCCCAACGGATAGCTTGTCAAAGCGGTACTAGATTATCGTTACAATAAATTAAAATGCATTTATGATTTTTTACATTTTTGTCATTTATTGTGAATTGAGTTTCAAAATATTTATGCATGTTTATTTTGTTTTGTTTTTCAGAAAATGTCTTCCATCAACTCATTATTAATTATCCTTATTAAAAATGAACTCACTTGAAGCAAATATGTGTTGACTCAGTCTTGCCCTCCTGAACCATCATTATACGACTATAAAAATCAGAGGGAGCCTTATGAAAAATGGTGTGAAGCTAACAAAATGGCTAAGCGCTATATATTGGCTTCGATTTCTGTGGAGCTGCATAAGAAACATCGGAGCATGGAAACAGCCACTGAAATGATGACTGGTCTTCATCAGATGTTTGGGCAAAATACCCATTTTGCCAGAGAATCAGCATTAAAACGTATTACGGATACTAAGATGGAAGAGGGCACAAAAGTTCGTGATCATGTTCTCAATATGATGGACTATTTGAATGAGGTAGAGATTCATGGTGTCCAAATCAATGATAAATCAAAGATTAATATGGTGATTGAATCTTTACCTGATACATTCAAAGAGTTTAAGGTTAGCTATATCTTAAACAATAAGATATGACATTAATTGAATTAATGCACGAACTACATGCTATAGAAGAATTTTATCATAGCAGAAAACTTCCTGAAAAATGATTCTCTTCAAGGCTTAAGTCGAAAGACAAGAATGAGCAAGCAAGAGTGGGGATTGACAAACTATCCACTAAAAGAAGTGGCAAGCCAAAAGGCAAGTGTTACAAATATGGACAAAAGGGTCACTGGAAGAAAGATTGTCCTAAGATTATTAAAATCAGGTATAGGAAATCTTTAAGCTTCCTAATTAGTTCAGATTTCTATTGATTCTTACAATGAAGAATTCTGAGATAACTAATCTTATTTGTAATTCATTTATTTGGTTTTCAGGAAACCAAAACCAAGAGATTAAGTGAAGAAAGCTTTAAACAGCAGTTGAGGACATGCTAGTTTATATCAATTGAAAGGCTAGATCAATTTTACAAGACTTAAATTTTTTATATTTGTCTTTATTTTTCCAAATATTAGAGGAATTTAATTTCGGTGACTTGTTTTAATAAACAGAAGTACACTGTTATTTTTTTTATCCTCTCTTTATAAAGACAATTTATATCATATAAGTCTATTGATTTATTCAAAGCAAGATATAATGATAAAGAGTATATGCATCTATCTAAGAAAAGAAATGTTTCTTCAAACCAAAATCACCTCTGATATTTATGCTTAAGTCAAATAAACTATAATAAGATTTTAAGAGAATGATTAATGATAGACTTGTTGGCCTATTAAGATTGATCATTGTAACTCTATAAATCTTATTTAGAAAAGTAATATGTCAAGGATGCTCTTTTTGAGCTAAAAGCATAACATTGTATTTGATGATTTAGTGCATACAAATGTATACGGGCTAATCAGTTTATGTGTTATAAGAGGTTATGAGTGTTCTATCAATCTTGTTCATTTAATTTATGTTTGTCTAAATGCGTCATGATTTCATTGCTTTTGAAATTCAAAAGAGTATGTGAATAAGACAGAAGCAATTAGACAGGAACATAAAAGAACTTCGATATGATCGAAACAAAGAATATCTCTATGGAGAATTCAAGCACTATTGGTTGTCAATGAACACTATGATATAATAGTGTAATTAAATGAAGAAACAATATTCTTTTGGATAAGATAAGATATATACTAAGTGGTTTATCATTTATCTTTTTTATTCCATATACTAGTATTTGAAACTACAAAGTTTTGTTGAACTTAGTTTCATCTATCTCCGTGTCTACTACTCTAAGAAATTATGAAAAAGTCACAAACATGGTTTGAGACATATTCGTATTTGGAGTTTACTAGTGTTTCTACTAGAATCAGAGATAGAGAAGATGGATTCGTGTTCAGAAGAAGCTTGCATGTTTTAGGTATCTTAAAGGAATAAGGGAAAGTCTGAATTATAGTCCTCAAGATAGGAATGTATTTATAGAAATATTCTTTACTTTCTTTGAGAAAGACTATATAATGACTTATAACCGAAGAGTAAGGTAAAACTAGAGAAATAAAAAGATCAGGTTGATGCTCAACTTTCAACACCTATTATAGAACAGGATGAACAACACAACCAGTTGATCAGCACAGGATTATCCTTGAACAACCATCACTTTTAGAACTCAATGTGGCTTAGGACGAATTATTATTTGAGGATAAAATTATGGAAGTCAGTTCCAATCTTTTAGTGGAGTACATTTGGAATTAAATAATTGGACTAGTTTAATTACAGGCCTAATTATCGTAGCCACTATTGTATGTTCCCAAATGATCCCCGGGTTACCTCATTTAATTGACTGCACCACTACTAGACTAATAAGCAAGATAACTAGCTATTTGGGTCAAAAACCTAATCATATTATTTAGTGAGAGGCTCCATTTAATTAGCTTATGTGTAAGGGGCCTTATGTTATTTTACATAGTGGGTCCCTTATTAAAATAAAAAGAAACGTGAGTTTTAAAAGGGGGCATTATTTAGAGCCTAGGATTTTCACTAAAGGGAGATATATATGGCTTATTTTCTCTAAAGAAAAAAGAGAAGCCACTTTATACAAATCTTAGAATAAGATTTTTCTCTCTATTGTTGAGAGAAAAATTTTCTCGTGCTAGTTGCTTTGGTAGTGATAAAGGCACCCACACGTTAAGTGCAAATCGAACATGAGTCATAACCTGGAAGATCATTGGTGGCAGTTCGTGATCTAACAAGCGTGGTGGTGACGGATCGTGATCTAACAGGAGTGGTGGTGGCGGATCGTGATCCAGGAGCCTAAATCACTTCAGTGGAAAAAGCCAACTCAGATTTTCAAGGTACAATTTCTAGATTACGTATTCTTATATATTATATGAAAGCAGTCCTTAATAGGTTTTATAAAAAATTAAAAACCTAATTTTTCCCCAACAAAAACAAGTTAAGCGAAGTAAAGCAAGGAATAAGCAAAAGTGCAATTTAGAGAAAATTCAAGTCAAGAGAAGTTTATAGGGTTCTTGCAACATGAATTGAGAGGATTTTCTGACTTTGTTGATCATTCTCCGACCATAAATCAATAGCACAACCTTGGTTTATCGATTTTCCGCAACTAATCTGGGTATGTGTTTGAATTCAAATTTACAAGCTTTTATGTTGATTCTTGATCGAAAATCAACAGTGGGATCAAAGCTGAATAGATTGTGTTCTGATTTAAGCATGCAAAGCATGATACCCAAGAATGTTCTTTAAGAAAGTTAATTTTTCCATCAAGAACACATATTAATGGCATGTAATAATTTACTTATTTTTTATTCCATGCAACTGGATTAACAAACATATTAAGGTGCACAAATTAATTCCTAGTTGCCATGAGGATTAATTTGATCCATGTAATGAGTAAAATGAAAACCTAGAATATGAACCCGTAGGTTTATTTTACTCATATCTTTTATAATACATAACATATGAATATAAATTAGTATCATTAGAAAGAGCATGAAAAGATATTTCCAACGGTATATCATATACAAACTTCCGACATGTATTGAGAGAGAACAGAACATTTAAATTTCTAGTTCAAAATCTGGAAAATAAGTAAGGTTGAAGAAGATGAACAGTGATTTGCGAAGACCATTTCAATATTTTATTCTCTATTTTACTATGGAGAGTGTAATCCACATGTCACCTTCCCGATTGAATTTTGAGGCGCCGTTTGCGAAGACCATTTCAATATTTTATTCTCTATTTACTGTGATTTAAAAATTAATTTATAACATCTTTATGTATTTAATTTCAATTTTAGTCAAATAAATACTTTAAAATTAGATAATAATACTTTATGTAAGTATTAAAAATATGAAAAAATATTTTTTTCATATGATGATACATCCTTAAGAGAGTTGTGCTTCAGTATTAAAAATATGAAAAAATATTTTTTTCATATGATCATACATCCTTAAGAGAGTTGTGCTTCAGTGGGAGCATAACAAAACTACTTGAAAAATAAATGAGAATAATCCTGGCGTAGTAATATGTATAAATTGCATGTCTAGGAAAATTTTGACAAAAGGGCATGAGTCTAAGGAACTTTGATACTGAGAGGGATTTTTAATCTCAACCATCTTCCTAGGAATTTTTCCTGGTGTATTATCCACGTGAACAGATGCATGATGGATGTATTCTTATGGCATGTTTTATGAGTGGGAATTCCATTATTGTTAAAATTTTGAGGGAATAAACAATAAATGAATTAATATTTTACGCAATATACTAAAATTATGTTAACTTAATATTTGGAAATGATGATGATTAGAAGTCTCAACGACTTTTCGAATCAAATATTTACATTAAACTTATCATATTTTCGGTTATTTATTTGCAGTAAAATAATTAAATATGTGTAAATAAAATCAAGAATTTTTTTATTATCTCCGTGTTTTGTATTTTTCTTAGAAGAAATGGTAACAAACAATGTTGTGGCTGAATTAAACAAAGAAATTAAACTAAACAGTAACAATTATGATATTTGGTACCGTAAAGTTCAAAACCTCCTTAAATTACAAGACTCACTAGAGGTAATTACAAACATTATGACTGAGCCACCAAAGAGTAACTCCACTCAACATAAAAAAGATCTTGAAGCTTGAGGAGCTTGGAAAATAAACAATTGTAGTGCGCACATTTTTTTGCTGAGCACTATGGAAGATGATTTTGTGTGTGAATATGAGAAATACCAAATGGCTCACCAAGTATGGAATGCCTTGAAAGATAAGTATGGTGGTACTTCTGCCACTAAACTTAGAAGACTTACTATTAAATTTGACACTCGCAAATTACACCCCAATACTTCGATGGAGCAGCATTTGAGAGAAATGTCACTTTTAATAAGAGAGATAAAGAATGCTAATAGCATTATAACTTATGAACAACAAGTTCAAGCAGTTATTCAATCCCTTTCAGATAGTTAAGAGCATATGAAAGTAAACATGACACACAATGAGAGTGTCAAGACATTTAAAGATATTCAACGTCACTTTGAGTTAGAAGATGAGCGCCTAGTGGCAACTAAATCTTCTGCTCAACTTTATGTGGATGATACCAACTTATGAAAAGCTTCGGACTTTAAACATAAAAGAGGAGATAAAATCTCCTCTTAGAGTAAGAAGAAATCTGATCAAGGGCAATCAAGTTTGGGTAAGCGTAAGAGAGGTAAACGCACTGCTCAGAAGAAGAATATGAGCAAAGTGACACGCTACAATTGTAGCAAACTTGGTCATTTCGCTCGTGATTGCACTAAGTCTAAAAAGGTACATACTAAATCCAAAAATTTACATAATATGCATTTAAATGGCTCCATTTATATGACTAAAACTCATCCTTTGTGGATTGTAGATTCAGAAGCGGCGAAATACATAGCCAATAAGCATGGAGCCTAAGTGGAATATCGTCAGATTATTCAAGGGACTAAGTGGATATATGTGGGGAATAACTCAAGGGCTGAAGCTAAAGGGATTGGCACTTGCAAATTACAGTTGCATGGTGGTCAAATGCTTTATCTCCATGATGTGTTATATGTGTTGAGTGTTAGAAAATACATATTTATAAAGGAGAAAACCGTTATTTTACATTTCGAGTCTTACTAACAACCCTTACTTTTATGTGTTTTAGCTTTTTGTAATTTAATTATGTGTGTTTTATTTTAATTAAGTATTTTATGTATTTTAGGGGCATCATAATCATTTTACAATAAACGAGAGATCAAAGGCAAAACGGACATCACTTTTGAACTCAGGACGGTCGAAAACCTCAGGAGGAGCATAAAAGCAAAAATGGCATTGTTCACATGTACGGTACTATTCACATGTACGGGTATTATCTACATTACTATTCACGGAACTGTTCATATAGACGGATCGATGACGTGGCATTAACCGATGATGTGGCATTGACTGATGAGGCATCATGATCCTATTGGACTAAAATTCTTATGTACTGTTGATGGTGACGTGGCAGCATATTAGTGGACTAAAAAACGCACGTACGATACATGCAACACATGGGATTATTTTCAACAAAACCGCGTTACTGTTCAAACCGTGTCATTGTTCAAGCCGCATAGTCAAACTGCGTATTGTTCATGCGTACTGTTGACACATACTGTTGAATGATGATGTGACGCAATCCTGAGTGTCCAAACTATTTTTAATCCGATGGTCATGATTTACTCGATGTATCTATAAAAAGGGGGCCTCCCCCCCTAATTTGACACCTCTGAATCCATTTTTAGACTCTATTTTCTGTAATTCGTTTTCCATCTTGTATTTTCTACGTATTTTAATAAATTTCTATTTTATCCCTAGTTCAACTATGAGTGGCTAATTTTCTTTCAAGCTTGGGTTGAAGGTGAAGTCTCAACATGTGTCATGGGCTTTATTTGGTAAATTTATTTTCTCTTCCCCTCTAGTTTTTGTGGATGTTTTGACTTCTCGTTGACAGATAATAATAATCTTGTATAGTACCGCCCTGGTTTCACCGGCTCCCTAGTATAAAGTTATTATTATTTGGCACGATAAGCCCTTAGCACCATATTTATTAGAGCATGGTTCATGAGGTGTGGATTCTCCTCTCATGATTTAATTGGCATTAATAAAGATTATTTAGCCCATGATGCATGTTGATACGGATCTAGATACCCAAGTACGTCATTTCAATAGAATTTAAATTTTAGAATTTATTCTCGTCATTTTAATTTAAGTTTTAGCGTATTCGAAATCATTTTCCACCACAAATCCAATCACCTCATACAAAATTAATTCTATATATAATTAAAATCCACCTCCTCGTGGGATCGACACTCATCACCATTGATCTATACTACAATAGATTCGTGCGCTTGCGAGTTCAATAAAATTTGCACAACAATATGCACCAAAGATCTTATGAAACTTAGTATATGTCACTGTACTTATGAACACGGGATATCATGTGATATTCCATGATGTTTGTATGCAATTAGTTCTTAATAAAACTCTAGTCGAAACTGGTTATTTACTTAGTAGTTTTATGATTTTGAATGTAATTAATCAAAATTATTTTTCATCGATCACATCTTCTGATTCTGCGGATGTTAATATATGGCATGCCAAACTATGACATATAGAGTAAGACAGAATGCATTGATTATCTAGAGAAGGCTAGTTGGGCTCACTCAATAAAATAGAATTGACTATATGTGAGAGTTGTCTAGTTGGAAAAACAACAAGAAAACCATTTGGTAAATGAACTAAAGCTGAAAGTTCTTTGCAAATTATTCATTCTGACATATGTTGTCCAATGAATATAAGGGCCATACGTGGCGCCTCATACTTTATTACATTAATTGATGATTACTCACGTTTTGGTCATGTCTATTTGATTTCTCACAAATCTGAAGCATTAGATCGCTTTAAAAAAAATTAAAATTAGTTGAAAATCAATTAGAAAAAACGATTTAAGTCTTAAGAACAGACCGTAGACGTGAATATCTTTCTAAATAATTCAAGGAATTGTGTCAAGAGAAAGGTATTGTGAGACCGTTAACTATTTATGGGACTCCACAACAAAATGGTATTACAGAAAGGAGAAACAGGATATTACTTGAGATGGTTAGGTCTATAATAATGGCGCAAGCGAATCTCCTAATATCCTACTAGGGAGATGCATTGCTGATTGCTGCCTACTGCCTGCATACTTAATCGAGTCCCAAGTAAGTCAATTAGTTCCACTTCATATGAGCTATGGACAGGCAAAAAACCTGTTCTAACTCATTTACGACCTTGGGGGTCTGAAGCTTATGTTCACAATATTTCTCATACACATGGAAAATTGGGTGCAAGAGGAAAAAAAATATATTTTTATAAGATATATTGAGCACTCAAAATGGTATGTATTGATTGGTGAACATGATGATGAAACTATAACTGAACTAGAATCAGGATATATCATATTCTAAAAGAATGAATTTCCTAGCATAACAAATATTGACAAAGATATTCCTTTATATGAAATGAATTATCCACTGAGTATTGTCAATCGAATTAAGGAAAACCTAGATTTACCTGGGATTTCTGATCCTAGTGGGAGTCAACCATTTTATGGAATGATTTCACAGGATGCCTCAGTGCGAAGGAGTAATCGTATTTTCATCCCACGTCATCATTTGGAGATTGAAAGGGAGACATTTATGGTTGCTTTATATGATAGCGATGAGCCAAGAACTTTTAATAAGGCTACATCATGTGCTAAAGAATTATGGATAAAAGCAATGAATGAAGAGATGGAGTCCATGAAATCAAATCAAGTATGGGACTTGGTTGATTTACTGCCTAAACAAAGAACCATTGGAAATAAATGGGTTCTACGTATAAAACATTAGGCGGATGGAACAATTGAGAGATATAAGGCACACTTAGTAGTAAAAGGATATACCCAACAAGAAGGTACAAACTATGGGGAAACTTTTTCCCGTATAGTAAGGTTTGCCTCAATATGATTGATTCTAGCAATCATTGCACATATGGATCTTGAATTACATCAATTGGATGTTAAAACAGCATTTCTCAATAGAGAACTGGAGAAAGAAATATACATGGATAAGCCTGAAGGTTATATATTGCAAGACCAAAAGCGCAAAGTTTACAAGCTTAAAAGGTCAATATATGAGTTGAAACAATCCTACAGCAAATGTTATCTTACGTTTCATGAAGCCATAATTTTTTATAGATTCTTGATGACCGAAGAAGACCATTGTGTATATGTTAAAAGATTAGAAGATAACTTTGTTATCTTATCTCTATATGTGGACAATATTTTATTGGCTAGAAACAATCTAGAGTTTGTCAAAATCATTAAAGAATGGTTATTCTCAAATTTTAAAATGAAATATATGAGCGAAGCAGCTTATATTTTCGGAGTTAAAATTCATAGGGATCGTTCAAAAAGACTTTTATCTCTTTCACAAGAGACATACATTAAGAGAATTCTTGAATGATTCAATATGTCAGATTATAAACCTATGGATACTCCTATTTCAAAAGGACAAACTCTAAGCCTTGAAATGTGCCCTAAGACTCCTAAAGAACTAAAAGCAATGACATGAGTTCTGTACTCAAGTGTTATTGGTAGTCTTATGTATGCTATGATGCGTACTACACCAGACATTTGTTATGCTGTGGGGTTAGTGAGGAGATACCAATCAAATTTGAGATGAAAGCATTGGAATGCAGTCAAGAGGATTATTGCATATCTAAAAGGCACTACCGACTACTCTTTATGCTATCAGAGAGGTGAATTGCGCCTAATTGGCTATACATATGCCAATTGTAGTGCAAGAAGTTGTATGGCTTAAGAGATTTATTGAAGATCTCAAAATAGTTATTGATTCTTCTAGACCAATAATTATACATTGTGATAGTCAAGCAGCCATATCTTTTACAAAAGATGCCAAATAGCACAGTAAGTCAAAACACATAGAGACCAAGTACAATTTTGTGAGAGAAATTGTAGCACAAAGAGAAGTGTTAATACAATACACATCTACACATTTTATGGTAGCAAACCCATTTACCAAAGCCATAACACAAGATGCTTACTTGAAACATACTCGATCATTGGGCTTACATAGATTGTAAAATTGTACTTGATGAGATATTATTTTTTGAATAATGGGCATGTGATAAATTTTTTATATGATTAAATTCTTCTTATCGTTTGTCCATATAAAAAAAAATTACACATATTTAGAGTAAAGTTATGTCATCAAGTTTTGATCGGCTTTCTTACACAAGCGATCAGCTCAGTTGCTAGAAAAACAAGCTGAGATGAGACAACAGAGAGAGAATCAGATACCATGTACATTCTCATGGAGCATTTATAAAATGTGTCGCCTTGACTGGGTCAAGATGAGATTTATATATAATAAATATAAAACCGACCATGATATACCCAATAATCATGGAAACCTGAGTAAAGCCAGATGTAAGTCTTTAATTTGGCGCTTTAGATAAGCAATTCAAAGCTTAGGTTAGGCGCTTGAGTAGCGACTAAACTAAGATCTGTACAGTAAAATAATTTAGACATACACTCTTAGAAAAGAGAATTCACTGTAGCACGTATTTTATACAACGTGTGCTTTGAAGACTAAATAAAGAAAAATGAGAAAATTTTCCTTATTTCTTATTGTGTAAAGTTTCTTTGAGGTATTATAAACCTCAACAGGTATCCTTACATAGTATCAACTATATTTTGAGGTGATAGATTAGTGTTTGCTACGTTAAACTTGTTTTCTAAGGCTATGATGTTATTCGGTTTATAAAACAAGTCTAGAAAAACAGTTAATCTAAAACTAAGAAATATGAGTGTAATCGGAAGATTCATTACTTACATCTACCTTATGTTTTTTCATTAGTACTAATTGTATAATATAGGATTGATACAATTGTGATTACGTAGAGTATATATTGTCAAGCATAGCTTTTGATACAAGACTTAGTATACTTGAAATTGATGTAATAATATGAAATCTAGGATATATGATGCACAACTCTTTTGTAAAGAACACAATTGAGATTCAAAGCAATATAGCTCCTGCTTATTGTTCATGGGTCACACGTTACATTGCTAGTATGATAATTGAGTTTTGAGGCTTGAACAGATAGTTCTCGTTGCACCATAAATATCTCATCATGTGTGAGTTGGAGATGTTGGAAATATATATTCATATATAGGGTTCTATCACTTTGGGATCACTCACAAGGGATGCATGAACAAGAGCAAGTGATCATTTTGAGTTAAAACTCTACAATATCTTACAATATTTCATTGAAAGATATTAAGTGATTATTAAGAAGATGATCACTCCAACAATTGTTTAAATTTATTTAGTGATCATTGAGAAAATGATCACTACTCATGGAATGCTATAAATAGAGGGCAAATCTATAAAGAAAAAAAGTTAAGCGAAGTAAAGTAAAGAATAAATAAAAGTGCAATTTAGAGAAAATTCAAGTCAAGAGAAGCTTAAAGGGTTCTTGGGTTCTTGCAATGTGAATTGAGAGGATTTTACTGACTTTGTGGTCATTCTCCGACCATAAATCAATAGCACAACTTTAGTTTATTAATTTTTCACATATAATTCAAATATGTGTTTAAATTTAGATTTACAAATTTTTATATTGATTCTTACTCAAAAATCAACAGTTTTTGTTTTGCTTTTCGCTTTTTTTCCTTTTTCTTTTCCTTCACAACGCAATCACAATAACACGTGATTTGTCTGAGTTTGGATATAGTCATGTTGTCAAGCGAACTACTGATTTAGTGCAAAGCAGTCTTTATATTGAATAATTTTTAAAAAAAAATAATTCGGCCACGCATCAATCACTTTTGAAAACGACATATCAAAGGCAATTTTTCTTGAGGTGAAGGAACATAGGAGGGTTTGAAAATTGAGAATCAAATTTAATATATAGACACAGATACAGATATAGATATATTTTAATAATGTCATGCAAGCACTCAAGAACGCATATCCACAAAATGGCAGAAATTAAAAAACATGGAATCTAACGTCGAAAAAGACAACAATTGAACAGAATTAATTATTGCAGGTTAATAAAAAGAACGCATTTATTATATTTGCAGAGTTTCATGACTAGTTGGCTGAATCACGGTAACTAAATATACAATTGAGAGTGTGAAGAAACAAACAAAGGATCAATGATAAATTAATCAATTTGTTATAATAGCATTATCCGCACCTCACAGCCAAATTGAATAAGCCAATAGGCTTACGCAGACTCTGACATCAGCAGTATCCCATTCCTTTGTATAAATGATAGCTGGGTATCCCCGAAATCATCTAATCCAGATTGAGCCATGGCATCCCAAGCCAGCCAGGTTCACTTTCTCTTGCTTCCTTACTTGGCTCCAGGCCACTTGATTCCCATGTTTGACATTGCTAGATTGCTTGCACAGCATGGAGCTATTGTTACTATTGTCACCACCCCAGTTAATGCGGCAAGGTTCAAAACAGTGATTGGTCGTGCAATAAAATCCGGCCTACAAATCCGACTAATTGAGATCCAGTTTCCTTGGCAAGAAACAGGAATACCTGAAGGTTGTGAGAATTGTGACTTGCTTCCTACAACAGACTTTGCAAGGTTCATGAAGTCGCTTCACATGCTTCAACAGCCTTTTGAAAATTTGTTCAAAGAGAAAACTCTTAAGCCCTGCTGCATAATCTCTGACATGTGTTTTCCTTGGACGGTGGATACAGCTGCCAAGTTCAATGTTCCAAGGATTATTTTCCATGGATTTTCTTGCTTCTGTCTCATCTGTCATCACCTCTTGGGTGTTTCAAAGGTTCACGAGAATGTTACTTCTGATTCAGAGTACTTTAATATACCTGGATTGCCCGATCACATTGAATTTACTAAAGTTCAATTACTAATATCCAAGCAGGATGATGACCGTAAAGAGCTTCGAGAGCAAATTTTGGCGGCCGATAAGAAAGCATACGGCGCGATTATAAATACCTTCGAAGAGCTAGAGTCGCCATTTATTGAAAACTACAAAAAAGCCAAACAAGGAAAAGTTTGGTGCATCGGCCCTGTTTCGCTGTGCAACAAAGAGCCCATAGACAAGGCAGAGAGAGGTAAAACAGCATCAATTGATGTTCCTGAATGCTTAACATGGCTTGATTCACAGCAGCCAAGCTCAGTAGTCTATGTTTGTCTTGGAAGCATCTGTAACTTGCCATCTTCACAACTTATAGAGCTCGGCTTAGGCCTTGAAGCATCTAACAAACCGTTTGTTTGGGTTATCAGGGGAGGGAGTAAATTAGAAGCATTAGAGAAGTGGCTTGTACAAGAAAATTTTGAAGAAAGGATTAAAGGAAGAGGCCTTTTGATTCGGGGTTGGGCACCACAAGTATTGATATTATCACACCCTGCAGTCGGAGGGTTCTTTACGCATTGCGGCTGGAATTCATCTCTGGAAGGGATATCAGCTGGGGTTCAAATGCTTACATGGCCACTCTTTGCAGACCAATTTTGCAATGAGAAGTTGATTGTGAATGTTTTAAGGATTGGTGTGAGTGTTGGAGTGGAAGTTCCAATGAATTTTGGAGAAGAAGAGAAGATTGGAGTATTGGTGAATAAGGAAGATGTCAAAACGGCTATAAACATACTGATGGATGATGGAGAAGAAAGAAATGCAAGAAGAAGAGGTGCCAGAGAGTTTGGAGAGTTGGCTAAAAGAGCTATAGATGAAGGTGGATCTTCCTATAACAACGTCGAATTATTTATGCAAGATATCATGCAACAGCCAAGCTCAGAAGTGATTTAAATATTGTTCTTTCTCAGAACTTCGGTTTTCGCAAATTTGTATTCGCTAATATTGTTTATATGGAAATTATTGCTTTCAATAGTTGTATATTACCAAGATGAGTTTACAGTAATGTTAAATCTTCAATAACATTTATAACAGAACAGTTAATAATTTGATATAATATGAATATTATATTGGTCCCATTTTGGTTAAGCCCACGACACTATGAGAGCTTCCCTTCCTACAGGTGTTTTCCGGCGATAGTGGAGGCTGAGTTGTCTTGAAACAACTTTTTGGGGAACAGTGACGGTTGCGATGAACTAAAATTAAAGAGAACGGCCGTTAGAGGCAACACCAGTAGTTGCCGACAACGGTACTCCGACAAACAAATCAGTTAGGGGTTGAAAGAAATTTTGGATTTCAGATAAATCCTAAAATAGAGAAAATTTAATTGTTTGTATGAGTAAGAAAACTTACTTCCTTTGTGAGGCTGACGTCCTTATTTGTGTATTTTTTGAACACATTGCGGACTGGTATTGATTGTTCCATTCTCAAGTGGGAATTTAAGAGTAATTTACCTTCCTTGTTGAGGCCTTTAGGTTTTTTAGACTGGACAAGTGCCCTTTGAGGGATTGTCCTTTCTAGCAATGTGTCCCCAATGGTAATTGACTCATTTTAAATGAACCAATTAGATTGAGTGACATTTGATTTTACCGGAGATGAGGTAGGTAACTATGCCGGTGGTCCCCCCTTCCTTATATTTGACTTTATTAGCCTGTAATGAGATATTTTAGAGGCGTCCCAGGTAAGGACCGTGTTGTGATAATGTGTCTTGGCACTATTGGCTAAGTTGTCGCTATTTTGGTAGTCTCAAGCTACCATGTGGCATGTTTGATACGTTGGTTAAAAATAGTTCTGCAATCGAAATATTTGAATCACAATTCTCATTCAATATATAAAATTACTATAATTTAAAAATCGTACCATTACTTTTTTATAAAAGTAATTTAACGTCTCAAGTTACGATCCGTCATTATTAATCTTATTAGATCACGATATTCACCAGCGATCTTCCAGATTATTATTAAAGTTTAACATGTGGATAACTTTATCATTACTAAAAGTAACTAACAGTAGAAAAATCATTCTCTCAAAGGGAGAAAGAAAAATTCTTTCCTATGTTTTGTTTATTGTGGCTCCTCTATTTTTTTGTGAAAGAACAAATCTTTTTATATCTCCTTTTGGTGGAAACCAAAGGCTCTATATTTATCTATTTTTTAATTTTATTAAATCAAAAATATTTTATATAAATGAAAACATAACATAAAAACCAAAGGCTGCATTACACTAAATTCTTGTTATAGGGGCCCACCTAGTAAAATAACACAAGACTCCTTACGCACAAGCATATTAAATGGAGTCTCCCACCAAATAGTATATTTAGGCTTTTAACCAAAATATCTAATTATCTCGCTTATCAATCTAGTAATGGTACAATCAATTAAATGAGCTAACTCGGGGATCATATAGGTACATACAGTAATGGCTTTAATAATTAGGTCTGTAATTAAATTAGCCTAATTATTTAATTCCAAATCTACTTCACTAAAATATTAGAATTGACTTCCATAATTGTATGCTATCTAGAATAGTGTTCTCAAATAATAATTTGATTCATACTATATTGATTTTTTTTTCTGAACAATCTTTTGTACCACATTGTTAATTAAATTAGTATCTCAATAGTCCAATTAATTTAATTACATCTTATTCCTTGACACTTACTGATTTCCCTTAATGTTATTTTCAATATACTAATTATGTTGACACACTCTGACCAAAGAATTATATGATAAAGTACCGAAAACTCATCAAGTGATGTTTTGTACAAACTCTATATTCTTAATTTAAAATTTCATTGCTCATAATTGCTTCCACCAAGATATCGAGTAATCTTGATGACAAATATATGACACACCCATTAGTAACTCAAATGAAATGACTATCAGAAATATGAAACTATAATTAACCTAAGATTTAGATTGTAATAAAATCAATGTCTATGATATTTAATAAGTTTGACAGTTATTACAGGGTTAATTAAATCTCATATGTGATCCAGTTTAATGTAATCAAACTAATTCAATAAATTCATATATGATTAAGACAAATCATTCAATGAATTTACTATCATTTAAATATAAATACATCACTCAACTCTGTTTATTAACTAAAAACTCAATTTATTTAGTTATAAAATCACTCGTATTTATCTCTTTTATGAATCCATATGATAATTGCATAAATACAAATAATATGATTAAATAGATTTTATTCAAAATATTTATGCAATGAAAATGTTTGAAAAATATCTCAAATATTTTATTAATTAGAAAATGTATTTTATATATAAATAAATTAATATGTTTTAAAGAGCACATAATCCCAACATGATATGTTGTAAGAATCATTTTCTATATTTCTTTGGTGATTTGAATGGCTGAAGCTAATTTTCTAGGATCTTTCCATTTTGCCCTTCGTCTTCGACTCCATCCTTTCAAGGACTTAGAAGTCATGAGCCATATCCCCTCATGCGTCATGCCCCAAATACTCTTTGTTCAAATTTTATTACCCATTTTCTGTAATTCTCTAGCGATTTGGGTGGTTGAAACTAATTTTCTAGGACCTTTCCACTTTGCCCTCCCCTCTTCTACTCCATCCTTTCGAGGGCTTAAAAGTCATGTGCGATAACCCCTCATGCGTCATGTCCCAAGTACTCCTCATTCAAATTTTACTACCTGTATATATTTATATATAAGAGATAAAATTCTTTTGGAAGTGTGGATGACCTCATGAGCTTGAGTTTTAAACATTGTTCACAGTTGAGCATACAATAGTTAAATCATATAACTTAATTTGTGGAATGCATTTTTATTGTTCGCACATCTATCATGAAAGAAATTCAGTAGCTCACTAATATGGATCCAGTGGTTAACAATTAAGAACGTTGGGATGATCCTCCTATTTCTGCTTGAAAGAGTCTTTTTGAATATTAAATGATGTCTTCCCAAATATGAGTTCAAGCGACAGATTTTGTAATTTTTCTTCTTTTTCATTTAATAAAATATCCATGTCATTGATTTTTTTAATATTAATTATTTGGCACAGCAGTTAATAATAAAAGCAACTAGAAAAGAACAAATGTCACGGATATTTAAGGATGGCAAAATTCCTCATGGTTTAGGACTCATGGAACCCCACCCTAAATGGAATAAATTTTAAATAATTCATGGAGAATGGAGAAACAATAATTTCCAATTTCTTAATATAGCAGAGTTTGATTTTGTACTCCCCACCCCACGACCACCCCAATCCCCATTATATACAAATGTTTTTTTAATTTTTATTTTATCAATTATAATGTTAGTTAATAATTTTTTTAATTTTAACCTAATATAAATGGGATATAAATAAAAGAAAACCCTCCAATATAATTCTTATTCAACGGTAAAACATTATTATATTTTTTTTCTCTCTTAAAGTACTTTTCTCTTTAATCATTTTTTAGTTTTCATATCATTTTTAATATATTGCTTCAAAATTTTTAGAGATTTTTAAAATAATTTAAATACTTTATAATATGGTAATAATTTTTATTTAAGTCTTCAATTTTAAATTTACTAAAATTGTGTATCTAAATCTATTATAAAACAAGTAAATGAGGAATAAGGTGGGAAAATCACTCCCCACGTGTGGATACCCCAACCTCACCCCACTAAATTTATTAGGGAATAGAGTAAGTCTCCCTACCCTCACCTCATCCCATTAACATCCCTACAGATCTTGTGATCCCTCTTTTTTATTTAATAAAATTTTTATATCACTGATTTTTTTCTTTTTTTATTATTCATTATTTCGTACAGCAGCTATAATAAAAACAAATGAAAAAGGATAAACGCCTCAGATGTGGTCATCTCTTCCGTTTTTGTTTTATAAAATTTCCATTTCACTGATTTTTCCTTTTTTATTAATAATTATTTCGCACAACAACGTGATAAAAACAAATGGAAAAGGACAAATGCCTTGTAATTATTTTCTTTTATTCTTTATAAAAAAAAGTAGGGAAGTCGTAAAGTCCAAATCGAACTTTTATTTCTATGACTTAAACTCAAGTGACCAGTTAAATAAAGTTACTTAAAAACTACTCGGCCAAACGCTCTTAAGACTCTTTATAATTCCTTCTTTTCTCTTTTATTTAATAAAAATTTCTATATCATTCATTTTTTATTTTTGTTATCTACATATATTTTTTGTAATGTACATATAATTATTATTATGTGAAAGTAAATTTATTAAGACGAGATTTATAAAAATATAATATATTACATTGTGGAGTTTATTTTTATTTTTAAGTTATGACAAGCTAATTGGGACTATTATTTTTTATGACTGTATGGAAGTTATTCTTATATAGAGTTTTACTTTATTGTAATTAATATCCAATAAGCTTTATACTTGATTATATAAAATACGATAAATTCATAATAAAATAAAAGGTAATAAGTGGTTGTAGTAATATGATGTCTTAGGCTATGATTTATAAAATAAGGTTTATGAAAAAATAAGGCATAATTATCTTTTTATTGAAATAATCATGTTAAAATAATAACTTTAAGAATGTGTGGTGGCTTATTTTATAATCTACTTTCAACCGCTACTAAATGTTGCTGTCAAAATTAAGAAACTTATTAAATAATTGTATTTTAAAAATTTTACTAAATATCTTTTTTATTAAATTTTATGAAATAATATATGTTTTTTGTTTCAACCACAAACCCAACTGTTGGAGATATTTATTTAGAGCTGAAGATTTATAAATAAATAAATAAAAGATTGGTTTTCTCTCCTCGAACCTGTTTGTGGGTGGGAGTTTTGGCGCGAGATCAGTTCTGATCAAATCTAATCTCATCTATTTGTATATGGGATTCAATCAAGTAACTTGCCTCCATTTCAAATAATTTATAACTTTTCTCCTAAATTAGACTTCCGTCACATGATTTTTTAACAATTTGGTAATGATTGGTGAATGAAGTCGTTGGAGCAGGAGCGGAGTTAGCTGAATGTAATTGTATAGAAGCCCATTATACAGGCCCCTGAAATCTTGTTTATTAAGCTTAATTTTTGTTTGAAAAGTTCTACTTTATCCAAACCCACATTATATTTTGTAAATAGACATAGACCCCATTTAGATTTGAGGTTGAAACTTAATATGCTACTTATTTCATATTTTTTGATAAAAATAGTGTTTGGTAAATTTTGTAAAAGCAGCTTATTTCATAATTTTCTCTATTTCATCAGCAACTTTTAAAAGCATGTACAGAATTACTTTTCATAAGCAGCTTATTCAATAAGCTACTATGTCTTTTTAAAATGTCTATTATAACCCTAGTATTTTAATAAAAATATTATTATATCTTACTTATCCATAAACCCTAATAAATAAATCATTTACCGTCACAATTTAGTTACCGCCACAATTTAGTATTACAATATTGATGGCTCTAGATCCTAAATGGAAATTTTGAGGAATTTTATTGCAAAAACTTTATTGTGAATGTAATACATATTACTTTTTATTTTATTTAGATTATGTAAAAGTATAAATTTTTATCATGTTGTATGGAACAGATTATGAAGTTCTTCAGATTTTTTTTAATTCAGTTTTTTTTACTGTAATTTTACATATTTAAGAAAAAATATATCTAAACAATTTATTAAACATAAAATAAAAAGCAATTACAATGTATGTCTATTTTTATCGTTATGTAATACAACAACACTTGGGTAATAAGATTTACCAAACACATGTACTCTACTTTTCAAACTCACAGCAACCGTAACAGTACAGTTTATCAAACACCAAGCTACTTTTTTAATCAACAACTTATTTGATCTGCACAGCACAAGCAGCTTATTTCATTAACCTCCACAATCTCAAACTGACCCATAATGTCTACTAAATTTTCAATATTGTTATACCAAACCTTACTGTTTTTGGCTTTTTATAAACAACCAATGAGTTTAAAAACAAAAAAAAAAGTGTATGTGTGTAAGTGTGTATATATATTTATATTCTCAATTTCTTCAATATCTTTCTCTTCCCACAACCACGACCAAGAACTAAAAGTCTTAAATACAAAAAAAAAAAAAAAATAGGATTTTTTATGTTTGTAATAATTTTTCATTTCCTCTAACAATAAAAATTTGTTGACAAATCATTTTTTATGAATATCATACTAAGTCCCCTTAAGGAAATGATCATGCACATCATCAAGTTTTCAAAAAGTAGTACCAAAATATTTTTCTTTTAATTATAATACATTTTGAATATATTATATAAAAAATTTACTTTAAATTTTCTAATAAATACAAATGTAATATATAGTCTATCCAATTTAATGAAAACAAATATAATATAAATAATATAATTTGTCTAGTAGACTAATAATATTAAATTATTTTTAAGATTCGAATATTTTCAAAGTGCAAATTAATTAGAGAATAAAATGGATATATTGGAGAAATTTCTACTAAAATTCGTATAAAATATTTTATCTAACTTTGTAAAACTCACCACTAAGAAAGTGTGGGATGTTTCATTCTCTCTCTTTATAGTATTATCTATTAACTTTTATTTTTGTGATATAAATTAGATTTTTATGATTTGTTTCACATTATAGGCTTTGTTTTCTTTGTCCTTTTCTGTTTTTATATTTAAATCCAACATAATCACAAGGCAGAGGATATGGTGGAGTTGCTCTACTATAGAGCACTGTCTTATAAACACATGATCAAAGTAATAAATAGTAAAAAAATAAATTATTGCTATGATTGTATGGTTATTAGTAGTGCTTTACGGTAGAGCTAACTCCACCACAGCTAGATCTAATGTTATAAAAAAATTTAATATACTCGCAAGTGCACGAATATAGAGATAGAACAGTGGTAATAAGGTCAAACCCATATGGTTTGATATAAATTGAAACGTCTAGTTTAAATCTAAAATTAATATTAATCCTAATCTAGTTGAGCAATTTGAATTTTAAGAGAAATTAAATTAATTAACCTAAGACAAAAATTATCAAAGTTTCCTAATCCACCACTATTCAATTAGTAATTATCTAATTCTTAATTAATCTCTAATTTTAGAGTGACAACTCGAAATCAATCTATGTCATCTCATGGATATAACAATTAAGCTCAAATAAAATTAATCTTGTGCAGGTTCTTTTTCTGTTTAATAGTATAATATGTAAGACTCCCACTTAAACATATTGAATAACAAAGAGTCAAAGTTTTCCTAAGCACTATATGTAAACAATTTAATAAAAACACAAAATCAAAGATAATCATATATAAACTTTATAGATCCAAGCATAGATTTAGTCAAATATTAATCCTAACAATCAATAATACACGACAGAATTGGTGAAAAGAACCATAAACATTAAAGCACATATGCAGGGAATTAATTAAATAAAAAGATAATTATTTCATTGAATAAGGTTTCATATTATTTCATTGAATAATGTTTCATCATTAACCTCAGTATAACAAAATTAGCTAGGCATACTTAAATATGAAGCAACAAATAAAATAAAACCAGCCATGGGAATATTGAATTGCTGCCGCCGCATCTATTTTCTTTTCTTCTCTGCCTTGTGTCTACATTCTTTTTTCTCCTCTAGCCCCCTCGCTCTCCAAAGCCAAAGTCAGCTTTTATAGTAATCAAAATGGGCCCGACCTTTTCAATTCTAAAGCCAAAAGGCTTGGCCTATAATTTGTTTTGTTCTCACAGGTGATCACCACTTAGAATTGCATTAGGATTCCTTTTTTCAATGCCATGTACATGTTAACAATAATGACAATTGCTTCTTGTTAAGGAAGCTCATCTTATTTGTTGTACAATAAGCAAAGCAAAAGATAAAGCAGAGGATTGCAGCAGCTGCAGCATACAGTTAAAGGTTGATGACATGGCTGTCCAGATGGCACCAGGTGGTTATGTAATTATTAGCACACATGAAGATTCGTTTTGATTAGTTAGTGTTAACAATGCATTTAAGCTGTTATCTTCAGATTTGTATATAAACAATAATGTAATCATTTTTTGTATTGATTTAGAATGAATAAAATGATATTCTAGAATCCTCTGAACTTCAGTTTATTCTCTCAACTTTCTTTCACTTTCTCATTAACCAAACAGCTATTAAAACAATTTTAACTTGGTATCAGAGTTATGTTTAATTCAGAAAACAAAGATTGAAGCCAGGAAAGTTCTGAACATGCTAATGATAAGGCCCTGTATTCACTTTTAGTACTGGACTTAGCCACAACCCCTTGCTTTTTAGATGACCAAGAAATTAGATTGTTGCCGAGATAAATGCAATATGCTCCAATAGATTTTCTATGATCAACATCTTACCTCATCTTCTAATATAGTTCATAATGCCACCATTAATTCAAGCACGGTTACCTACTTCAATGCTTTGGCGTGATAATCAAAGTGCAGGGGCACTAGCTAGAAATCCTGTTTTTCACTCTAAGTCCAAGCACATTGAGTTAAGTGTGCATTACATTAAAGATAAGGTTCTCAGCAAGGAATTAGAAGTTATATATATTCCTACTAAAGAGCAAGTGGTTGACATTCTCACCAAACCTTTATCTTTATCTTAGTTCAGCTATTTTTGATCCAAGCTCAATGTCGTCAACAGACCATTGAGCTTGAGGGGGGATGTTAAGGAAGCTCATCTTGTTTGTTGTACAATAAGCAAAACAAAAGATAAAGTAGAGGATTGCAGCTGCTGCAGCATACGGTTAAAGGTTGATGACATGGTTATCCAGGTGGCACCAGGTGGTTATGTAATTTCCAGCACACGTGAAGATTCATTTTGATTAGTTAATGTTAACAATGCATTTGAGACGTTATCTTCATCTTTGTATATAAACAATATTGTAATCATTTTTTGTATTGATTTAGAATTAATAAAATGATATTCTAGAATCCTCTGAACTTCAATTTATTCTCTCAACTTTCTTTCACTTTCTCATTAACCAAACAGTCGCTAAAACAATTTTAACTCTTCTCACATGATGCATCTCTTATTAAATCTCAATAAATTAATTCTTTTTATTTATCGTCCTTTAATTGATTCTCAATTTAATCTCCTTTACTTCCTAAATTGAGTTTTTTCATGCCTTTTTATCTATAATCTCCAATTAATTCCTTATTCAATAAAATAATTCAGTTAATTAAAAATAACAAATAAAAATAACTAATAATTATATAATTAAAGATAAAATATGTATATATTATATGCCCATCATCTAATCACAATAATATGTGACTTGTCGATTTTGGATATCACCATGTTGTCAAGCGAACAACTGATTAAGTGGAAACCAGAGGTCTTTATATTGGACAATTTTTAGAAAACCATTCAGCCACGGATCAATCGCGTCAAGGCAATTTCCTTGAAGTCGATCAACATAGCGGGTGTTGAAAATGGAGAATTTCATTATATATTTATATATATATATATATATATATATATATATATATATATATATAATTTTTGTAATGCTATCTAAATCAGTATAGGAAAACAGTTGACCATAATAGAGAACCAATTCCACAAGTCAACCATAGTTGTTTCTCCTAGTACCTCAAAGATTGACTCTGGAAAGAAGCTTAAAGAACCTATTTTCAAACCTTTTCAAGTTTCGAAAACTAGTCAGCAACTTATCCAGGAGTCAAAATCAGATTTTGCTAAAGCCATTAGAGAACAACTAGATAGAATAGAAGCTTCTTCTTCATCATCTAGCAAAGTTCAAATTGCTCCTGATAGTGCCCAATCTAGCAAGATTGGTGTACTAGAACAAGACCATTTATCTATAGCCTCCTCTGATATAAAAGCCTTTCAAGAAGAACTTACTCCAAGAGCCAACAAAATTTATTGGGAATTAGCCCTACCTAATATAAAGTCTCCACCAGATTTGGCCATAGACAACAGGCCTAGTGCATCAAACCAATCTCGATTTAATGCATCCTCTGTCTATGAGTGGAATGTTGATGGTATGTCTAAGTATAATATCCTCGGATTATTACAACAAATGATCATGGCAGCTAATGCCTATAAAACCCACCAAGGAACCTCTAACAGAGCCATAGCAGAGATCTTTATTGCTGGCTTTACTGGTCAGCTTAAAGGTTGGTGGGATCATCTTCTCACCAAACAGCAACAATTAGACATCCTAAATTCAATTCAAACAGATGAAAATGGAGGCCCCATCTGTAATGAATTCAATAGTCCTATTCAGGATGCAGTTGCTACCCTAATTTTGACTATATCCTTCCACTTTATAGGTGATCCTTCACACCTTAGAGATAAGAACGTTGAGTTATTACATAACCTAAGATGCAGGAAACTTAGTGAATTCTAAAGTTACAAAACCACTTTCTTCACCAGACTTTTCCTTAGGGATGATGCAAATCTTATAACTTGGAAGGAGAAATTCCTTGCAGGTTTACCTACCCTTTTAGGAGAAAATGTTAGAAATTCTATTAAAGCCCTTTATGACAATCGAATTCCCTATGATGAACTCACTTATCGGGAATTAGTCAGTTTTGTTAATAAAGAAGGACTAAAGATTTGTCAAGACCTGAAATTACAGAAACGTCTAAAATGGGAACTCAGAAAATCCAAACAAGAATTGGATAGTTTCTGTAAACAATTCAACTATGACCCTTTTAAAAACCCCACTTCTAAAGATTGCGATGGTAAGTGTTCTTCGAAACCTTACAAAAGCATTACAAGAATAAAACCTATAAAAAAACCTTTTCATGAGCTTAAATAACCCTTTTATAAAAGACCTTCAAAATCGTATAGAAAACCCCATTTTGCTAAGAAGAATGTCACGACAAAACCAAAAGCCTCTTTTAATTACAAAGAAGCCATATGTTTCAAATGTGGAAAGAAAGGCCACATTCCAAAATTTTGTAGAATGAGCAGAAAACTCCATGCTTTGGACCTTGATGAAGAAATCTTTTCTAAAATTGCTCCATGACAGGAGACAGTGAGCCCTTAGAGATTGATGAGTTAGTTGACTCAGATATATCTATATCTCAGGATAGTGATTCTGACACAGAATCCTATTTAAAGAAAATCAATGTTTTGACTAAATATCAAGAAACTTTTCTCGAATTAGTTAAACATATTTTTTATCCTACTCTTCAAAAACAATACCTTGATAAACTTCTAAAAACCTTAGAACTAGGAGATAAAGCAAAAACCTCTAAAGCTTTTACCATTAAAAAGAATGCCTATGATTTGACCGAAATCTTGGGTAAGAAGAAAACAAAGAAAACAATACCCAATGCTCAAGACCTCCAAAGGGAGAATAAAGAAATCAAACTTGAGATAAAAGAATTAAAAGAAAAACAAAAGAATGATTCTGAAACTATCCAACTCCTCTTACAAAAACAACTCCAAGATGATTTTGATAAAGACAATGATTCTGATGGCGATAATGAACAAAATCTTGAAAACATTGAATCTATACCTAATGATTTTTTGTTTGTTTTAAAACAAATCACCACAAGAAAATATTTAATCAAAATCACGTTGATTATTTCTAAAGACTTTGAAATCGACACTATTGTCCTCTTTGACACTGGTGATGATTTAAATTGTATTAAAGAAGATGTTGTCCCCAGAAAATTTCATGAAAAAAATAAAAGAAAGACTTTCTACCGCCAATAATTCAAAACTAAATGTAAAATCTAAAGTTGATGCCTCTATTTATAATAATGGTTTTGAATTTAAAACTTCTTTTATTCATACAAATGACATACACTATATTGTCATTTTAGGAACCCCCTTTATTAATCTCATTACTCCTTATACTGTAAACTACGACAGTATATCTTTTAAAGCAAGATCCAAGAAACTTCTTTTTCCTTTTCTTGAAAAACCTAAAACAAGGAATTTGAATATCGTTAAAGCATGTTCTGTTTATTAGAACCAAATAAATGTACTTCTCAAATCCAAACATAATGATCTAATTGACCTAAAGAAAGATTTAAATTTGCACAGAATTAAAAATCAACTTCAAAGTGACTTCTTACAAAGAAAAATCTCCGATTTTAAAACCCTTATTGAAAAAGAAATATGTGATGATCTACCATCTGCTTTTTGGAATCGAAAACAACATTTGGTTGATTTTGTTTTGCAAATTTTATTGAACTCGCAAGCGCACGAATTTGTCCTTCAACCCAAGCTTGAAAGAAAATTAGCCACTCATAGTTGAACTAGCGGCAAAATGGGAATTTATTAAAATACCTAGAAAATACAAGATGGAGAAAGAATTACAGAAAATGGAGTCCAAAAATGGATTCAAAGGTGCCAAATTAGGGGGGAGGCCCCCTTTTTATAGATACATCGAGTAAATCATGGCCATCAGATTAAAAACAGTTTGGACGCTCAGGATTGCACCACGTCATCAGTCAACAGTAAACAGTAACACGGTTTGACCACAGTTTGAACAGTAACACGGTTTGCACACGGTTTGAACAGTAACGTGGTTTGCACAGTAATAATTTCATGTGTTGCATGTACCGTACGTGCGTTTTTGGTCCACTAATATGCTGCCACGTCACCATCAACAGTACATAAGAATTTTAATCCAACAGGATCATGACACCTCATCAGTCAATGCCACGTCATCGATCCGTCTATATGAACAGTGCTGTGAACAGTAACGTAGACAGTACCCGTATATGTGAATAGTACCGTACATGTGAACAATGCCATTTTTCCTTTTATGCTCCTCCTAAGGTTTTCGACCGTCCTGAGTTCAAAAATGATGTCCATTTTGCCATTTGATCTCTCATTTATTGTGAAATAACTATGATGCCCCTAAAATACATAAAATACTTAATTAAAGTAAAACACACATAATTAAATTACAAGAAGGTAAAACACATAAAAGTGAGAATTGTTAGTAAGATTTGAAATGTAAAATGATAGTTTTCTCCGTTATAAATATGCATTTTCTAACTCTCAACACAACCCCCAACCAGCTTATTGCTATTCCCTATCAAATAAAGCGAAAACAAAATTCAAAAATAATTTTTTTTAAACACTCTTGTTTATTCAATCAAACTAATGATAACAATCAAATAAAAGTATAAGCATTATCTCAAGTCTAAAGAAACATCACACCCACATCAACCATCCACATGAATCAGCCCAATAGACTTTGTCGTACCTACCTTCAAGAATGACGTATCAAACCCCAATATCTCACTGGAAGTAGTGACACTCTCACAAAGAAATTAAACCCAATAAAAATAGTCACTCCAATAAATGGTAATTGAGAGAAAATAATCAAGAAATGATATCACATGCTCTCACCAAGATGAAAGAAATATGCCCTCAACTTAGAAATAATACGATCTCAAGTCAAATAAAAATGCTAGTCAACCCAATATATTTATTTATTTATTATTTTTTTATGCATCATTACATCTTTTTAGCCCATATAACTAGCTTCTACTTCAGACTATAGTTCTCTAAAATCAAGAAGCACTTTTATTAAGACGTAATGTAGGCTAGGAACATGGCTAACAAAGAAGGAAAATAGGAAAAACAAAGTGTATGTTTGAGAAAAATGCAGAGGATTTTTTTTTTGAAAGTTGCAAGGTGGATTTCACCTGTTATTATTTTTTTCTTTGAAACAACAATTTCTTTTTTTTTAAGCAACAATTTTTTTCTTTTTTTTATTTAACTGGGCATAACTTCACTATACAAAATGTTTATTTACATTTTTCTCAAACATAAATAGGTGATGGATCTTGTAAGATATTGGGTAATACTCCAAATCAGAGTGGGTCAAGATGATAAGTTGACAAAGAAAAGTTTTTTTTTTAAAGGCTCAAAAGAGTTAACTATGAATATTTGATAAAACGGGATGGCTAGAAAGGCTCAAACGGATTAAAGATGGCCTTTCCATCATCTTTTAGGGCTCTAAATAATCTTCATATCTACTAATTAGATGGGCCTCCAAATGTAGCAACACACATTTTTTTCTCTTTTTTTTTAAATTTTTTATTTTCAATTTTTTTTAGGGTTAACTCAAAAAAAATCTAGAGATCGTATATACAATAATAAACTGCTAAGCTGTATAAAGAATAGGCAAAAAGGTTACTCTCTAAGAAAAATAATAGGCTCAAAAACTCACTTGGTATTTATTATGACATGTTCAGTCCTTGAAACAACTCATATTTATCTCCGGTATCAACATGTAGAGTAGCAAATATAGTGTAACATCATTTCAGACTAAAGATGATACAAATACTAAAATTTGAAATTAATCATGTCATCCAATATTAAAACAAATCACAAATTTTGTTTTTAAACAACTCCCTGCCCCCAACCTATTCTAAAC
The DNA here is from genome assembly GCA_029633175.1 of Citrus glauca. Taxonomy (NCBI): domain Eukaryota; kingdom Viridiplantae; phylum Streptophyta; class Magnoliopsida; order Sapindales; family Rutaceae; genus Citrus; species Citrus glauca. The sequence goes on from JAQOOD010000008.1 coordinate 15,222,406, forward strand.
ATGAAAGGAAAATATGCATGCAGAAATGTGAAAATGATGTAGAAAAACTAATTAGAAAATGATAGGAAACAAATTTTTTTTTTAAACTTAAGAAGATGCGTCTCTAGAGGCACTACACTCCATATTCAGACATCTTCAACTCAAAAAATTTTGTTTGAAAATGTATATTTATAAAGGAGAAATTAAAAAGAAGAAGAAAAATAAACATCAAAACATAATAAAGAAAAAGAAAATATCTTTATTTTTTTTTAAACAATGAAGATGTGTTTCTAGAGTCACTATACTCCATATTCAGCCATCTTCAACACACAAAGTTAGCAACAGTTAGTTTCTACACCAAAAAATTAGTAAAAACTTAACCAAGATTCCACAATTGTCAACTATTCCCTCCCCCCAACCAGAACGAAACATTGTCCTCAATATTTTAAAGGAAAAAAGTAGAGTTTAGAAGACATCACCTGGGTGGTGCAACACAAAAGAAAATATTTACAGGCGCAGAGTTAAATCTAATTTGCACTTCTTACTGCGGCTACTGTTACCGTCATCATTTGAACACTCCAACACAAAGCTCCAGGGGTCTGGCTCCGGTTTATAAGCTTGTAACATATCAAGTAGCTCATTAGCAGTGTGAGCACAAATAAAAACTTTTTTCGCACTAGAAGGAATAAAGTAGTTTTTTATTGCATGGTTAAGAAACGCGATAAAGCCATCATAAAAATTATTGACATTTAACAAACCGATGGGTTTCTGGTGAATGTGCATATTGGCCCAAGATGCTAGTGTGATAAGTGCCTCTAGTGTTGCAAGATCTCCTGGAAGGAAAATAAAAGCATCAGCATGATTAAGCATTTCAGTTATTCATTTTTGCATACCTGAGACGACTAACTCTTCTCTAGTCGTTGAGTCATGTACACTGCCCAAAGGTTTTAGGAGTCTAGGGATGATGCCTAACACTTAGCTTCCTCTGAAAAAAGTAGCTTCTGAGACTAATTTTGATAACCCTCGGTTACCTCCTCCATACACCAAGAGTAATTTTCTATCTACTATGCTTCGACCAAGATCTATGGCTGCATCAACGAACTCTTTATATTTGCCATAGGTAAATCCAGAGAGCACACAAATGTTCTTGAATTGTCTATTGGGAGTAGCTGCCATTGGAATATTTCTCAAAAACAATTTGTGAGTGCCTAACATAAAAGTCATATTTAAGTATCTTGGTGACAGTGGATCACAACTGTGTTTGAGGTGGCATGTCAATGTCAAATAACGCGTAAAGCACTGGCTCGATAGTCAAAAAGCAAACAGTAAAAAGGAAAAAATAAACAGTAATAAAATTATTAAAGACAATAATGCAAATGATAAAACAACAGTGAAATGAAATAAAATAACAATAAAGTAAAAGGATATTTATAGGTAGTTGCGACTGTGGCTCACATCTTCCTCTGGTTTTACGTCTAGAAACGGCTTGAACGCCCTCTATGGGTCGAGGATAGGCTTCCCATCCAATTTTCTTATAAACTGGCAAACAATGTCGTTTATAGTCAGATTCCCGAGACTATATCGTGCATGCTCTTTCTGGAATTATGGCCATAACTGGAGAATCGTTCCTTGCACATATCCATTGGGATGCGTTTCAAGAGACTGAAGGATATCATCCAATGATTCCTTATTCAAGCCATCCCTAATGAATTGAATCTTATCTTCCCTGTTATCAGACACCATTCCTAAAGAACATGGGTTTTTATTGCAACTCATTCTGGTACACTTATGACAAGCAATAGAAATTCTTCGAGCTTGTCGTTTTCTTGCATAATTTCCAATCCCACAACCAGGCATGTATGCAATAAATTTTGGAGATAACTCACCTGCTAATCGTACTTTCGCCTCCATTAACCAACGGATGTAAGCAGGTATGTTATTCCTCATGAGCAATTGCATGCATTCGGACCGAGCTTTATAGATCGTAAGGAAGGCATTCTGAGGAAGTGAAGGGAATCGCTTGTGAAGCTTCGCTAGAATCTCAGTTCTGTCCATACATTTGCCTTAGAATATCAATTATTATAGGAAACTGAAATAACCGACTTAATTGTCACGGAGTACCGTTATCCGCCACTTTACCGGGGTAACAAACTTAAAGCACACAAACAGAAAAATAAATTAAAACACACAAAGAAAATTAAAATCGTCTTCTTATTGAATTTACCTCAAGCTCCAACTGGATTTCATAAACACTTCTCTCAATATTTCTGAGTTGGCTTTCTAAATCCTCAATATAGGCTACTAACTCTGGTGCTTGTAGAGCCCAAATGCGATGTGTTTTACAAAATTGAATCTGCCTTTTGAGATGAGTTTTGATACGTTAAAGTGGTTTAAGAATAATCAGGAGGAACGATCTAGTATGGGACTCATGATTAACAATGATAAGAGAAAACTTAATGGTAAAACAAACACACTTATGCAAAAATGATTTCAATTAGCAAAAGAATGATAAAAATAAAGAAAGAAAAATCAAATCACCGAAAAGAAAAAAATCAATTCAAATCTGGTGGGTCACTCAAATTTATTTCAGTGTCTTCTCCATGTGGTTAGTATTCTAGATATGGCTTTAATCTTTGACCATTAACTTTAAATGTGACACCATTCTTTGGGTCATTAATTTCAATTGCCCTATGTGGAAAAACAGTATGAACAATAAATGGACTAGACCAACGAGAGCATAACTTACCTGGGAATAAATGCAAACAGGAATTGAATAAAAGTACTTTCTGACCTGGAGTGAAAGATTTTCTCATAATTTGCTTGACATGGAAGACTTTCATTTGTTGCTTGTAAATCTTAGTATTTTCATATACGTCATTGCGAATTTCTTCAAGTTCTGCCAGTTGTAATCTTCTTTCTAAGCTGGCTTGCTGCATGTCAAAGTTGAATTTCTTGATGGCCCAATATGCACGATGCCCGAGTTCCACAAGTAGGTGGCAAGCTTTTCCATACACTAGCCTGTAGGGCGACATCCCAATCAGGGTCTTGAAAGCCGTTCTATATGCCCATAATACATCATCAAGTCTTAATGACCAATCTTTTTTGTCCAGCCTCACCGTCTTTTCTAATATATGCTTTATTTCTCGATTGGAGATCTCCACTTGGCCACTGGTTTGTGGATGATATGGGCTCGTCACTTTGTGAGTGATTGAATACTTTGTCAAAAGAGCCTTGAATGCTTTATTACAAAAGTTGGCACCACCATCACTGATTATTGCTCGAGGGAATCCAAAGCGCGAAACAATATTGCTTTTCAAAAACCCTATCACCACCTTGTGATCATTGGTTCTGCATGGAATTGCTTCTACCCATTTCGATAGGTAGTCAACAACAACCAAAATAAATTGATGGCCAAAAAAAGGGAGAAAGGGTCCCATGAAGTCGATACCCCATACGTCAAAAACCCCATACGTTAAAAATCTCAACTACTAAAATTGGATTTAGTGGCATCATATTCTTTCGTGTAATGTTCCCCATTCGTTGACACCTATCACATGAAGAATAGAAAGTGTAAGCGTCTCGAAATATAGTTGGCCAATAGAAACCACATTGTAAAACTTTTGTAGTTGTTTTCTTAGCACTGAAATGGCATCCACAAGCTTGTTCATGGCAGAATGAAAGGATATTCTGAATTTCACTTTCTAGGACACATCGTCTGACAATTTGATATGCACAATACTTGAACAAATACGGGTCATCCCAAAAGAAATTCTTTATTTCTGCGAAAAATTTAGCCTTGTCTTGCTTGGTCCAATGCTTTGGAAGTTTACATGTAACAAGATAATTAACTATATCAGCATACTAAGGTAATACTTCCACACTCATTAATTTGTCATCTGGAAAGGACTCATTCAATATTAATGGCTTTGTAATTGTGTCAAAATGGAGACGAGAGAGATGGTCTGCCACAACATTTTTTGTGCCTTTCTTATCTTTAAATTCCAAGTCGAATTCCTACAAAAGTAACACCCAATGAATTAGTCTAGCTTTTGCATCTTTTTTCGTGAGAAGATATTTAAGAGCAGCATGATCTATGAACACAATTATTTTACAACCAATGAGATAAGATCAAAATTTTTCTAATGCAAACACTACTGCTAGTATTTCTTTTTCAATAGTTGAATAGTTCAACTATGCATCATTCAATGTCATACTAGCATAGTAAAAAAACATGGGGAATCTGATCAACTCTTTGTCCTAATACTGCCCTACTGCATAATCAGTTGCATCACATATGAGCTCAAATGGTAAGCTCCAATTTAGGGGCTGAATGATGGGTGATGATGTCAACAATTGCTTTAATTTTTCAAAAGCCATAAGACATAAATCATTAAAGATAAAAGGTACATCCTTACCAAGTAAATTGCATAAAGGTCTAGAAACTTTCCTAAAATCTTTAATGAAACGTCTATAAAAAACCAGCATGCCCAAGGAAAGATCTTACTTCTCTGACTGTTTTGGGTGAAGGAATATTAGAAATGAGATCTACCTTGGCTTTGTCAACCTCAATACCTTTGCTCGAAATGATGTGACCGATAACAATACCTTGTTTTACCACAAAATGGCACTTCTCCCAATTTAAGACCAAGTTCTTTTCGATACATGTCTGCAGAACTAGTGTTAGATGATGTAAACATTGATCAAACGAGTCACCAAAGACAGAAAAATCATCCACAAAGATCTCAAGGAATCGTTCAACCATATCAGAAAAAATGCTCAACATGCATCGTTGAAATGTAGCAGGTGCATTACATAATCCAAATGACATCCTCCTATATGCAAAAGTGCCAAAAGGGCAAGTGAAAGTAATTTTCTCTTGATCTTTTGGTGCTATGGGAATCTGATTATATCCTGAGTATCCATCTAGAAAGCAATAAAATTCATGGCCTGCTAATCTATCAAGCATTTGATCGATAAATGGTAAAGGAAAATGGTCTTTACGTGTGACAGAATTCAACTTTCTACAATCAATGCATACACGTCATCTTGTAGTTACTCTAGTTGGTATCAATTTATTATCAGCATTGGTAACTACAGTGACTCTTGACTTTTTGGGGACAACTTGTACAGGACTAACCCATGAACTATAAGAAATTGGGTAAATGATACATGCGGCTAATAGCTTAAGGATTCTGTTTTAACAACTTCTTTCATATTAGGATTCAACCGACATTACATTTCCCTAGTAGATTTAGCATTTTCATCAAGGTGAATGTAATGCATGCAGTCTACTCAGTTTATAACTTTTATGTCTGCTATGAGCTCCTCGGTGCTCTTTTAAAACATCCAACAACTTACCTTTTTGTTTGTCATTGAGAGATGCTGAGATGATTACCGGTAGAGTACTTTCTTCCCCCAAAAATGCATATTCCAGAGTGTTGCGCAATGGTTTAAGCTCAAGTTTCGGTGGTGATTCTAATGATGGAATGAGTTTCTTCTCTGATGGCGCTAGTTGTTCAACTCTTGACTTCCATTTATTAGTGTCCATCGATGGTGCTGAGTCAAGTAGGGCATTGACTTCATCGACCCATCTGTCAATATCAAAATCCAAACCAAAATGAGTTAAACATGTTTGTGAAAGGTCATCACTAAGGTTTGAAACAAAAGTGTCATCAACTAATGCTTCAATTAAATCCACATCAACAATTCCATCATTTATATTGTGAGGTTGTTTGGCAATGTTGAAGATGTTTAGTTCCATAGGCATGTTGTCGAAGGACAACTGCATATTTCCAGTTCTACATTGAATGTGCCATCTGCAGTTGCCAAGAAAGGTCGGCCTAGGATAATGGGGATGTGCTTCCTTGAATCCTGTATTGGTTGAGTGTCAAGTATAATGAAGTCAACAGGAAAATAAAACGTGTCTACTGTTGAGTGTTAGAAAATGCATATTTATAAAGGAGAAATCGTTATTTTATATATCAAGTATTGCTAACAACCGTTACTTTTATGTGTTTAAATTTCTTGTACTTTAATTATGTGTGTTTTATTTTAATTAAGTATTTAATGTATTTTAGGGGCATCATAGTCATTTCACAATAAACGAGAGATCAAATGGCAAAACAGACATCATTTTTGAGCTCAGGACGGTCGAAAACCTTAGGAGGAGTATAAAAGGAAAAATGACATTGTTCACACGTACGGTACTGTTCACATGTACGGTACTATTCACATATACAGGTACTGTTGGCGTTACTGTGCAAATAGTGGCGGTTGACTGTACTGTGCAAATAGTGGCTGATGACGTGGCGAAATCCTGAGCGTCCAAACTGTTTTTAATCCGATGGCCATGATTTACTCGATGTAACTATAAAAAGGGGGCCTCCCCCCCTAATTTGACACCTCTGAATCCATTTTTAGGGTTCATTTTCTGTAATTCTCTCTCTATCTTGTATTTTCTTCGTATTTTAATAAATTCCCATTTTGCCCCTAGTTCAACTATGAGTGGCTAATTTTCTTTCAAGCTTGGGTTGAAGGTGAAGTCTCAACATGTGTCATGGGCTTGATTTGGTAAATTTATTTTCTCTTCCCCTCTAGTTTTTGTGGATGTTTTGACTTCTCGTCGACAAATAATACTAATCTTGTCTAGTACTGCCCTGGTTTCACCGGCTCCCTAGTATAAGGTTATTATTATTTGGCACGATAAACCCTTAGCACCATATTTATTAGAGCGTGGTTCATGAGGTGTGGATTCCCCTCTCATGATCTAATTGGCATTAATATGGAATATTTAGCCCATGATGCATGTTGATACGGATCCAGATACCCAAGTACGTCATTTCAATTGATTTACACTTCAATTTATTCCTGCCATTTTATTTCCAATTCCAGAATTTAATCTTGCCATTTTAATTTAATTTTTAACTTAATTTAAATCATTTCCACCATAAATCCAACCATCCATTTATAGAATTAATTCTATAAATAATTAAAATCCATCTCCTCGTGGGATCGACACTCGCACCATTAAGCTATACTACAACAGATTCGTGCGCTTGCGAGTTCAAAAAAATTTGCACAACAAGTTTTTGGCGCCGTTGCCGGGGAGGTAAGTAATTTTAATTCTTAGAATTAATTTTTGTGAATATTTCCATTTAATTTTCTTTTGTATTTTTTTTTTTAAAAAAGTGAATCTACACTTAGAGGTTAGTATTTCTTTTCTTTTTCTCTACTTTAAATTATGTAATTTAATTTTCAAGTTAATTTTTATTTCTTCTTTGTCATTTTTATTTATCTTATTAATTTATTTTTAGTTAGTTTATTTCACGTATTTGTTCTTGTGTTTTTATAGTAAGTTTGTAATAGCGCAACAAGGTTAGTATCGTAATTTCTCCTTCTTTATTTGTTTTGCTCTTATTTTTATTTTTATTTTATTTGTTTTGTTTTCCATTTATTCTTGTATTTCTTGTATGCATGGTCGTAGGTCATTATTACCCAATCTTGAACCTATAGACCTTGAATTAGAGAAAACACTTCGCACACACAAAAACATTAAAAACAAAATGGATTTACAAGCACCACAGGAGAGGCCATTTAAGGACTACTTTAGTCCCTTAGCTAATTTGAGCACATCATGCATACGGTACCCAAATGTAGCTGCTAGGAGTTTTGAATTAAAACCTAGTGTGCTAAATTGTCTCCCTACGTTCTATGGCCTAGAAACTGAGGACCCATACAATCATTTGAATGATTTTCATGCAATTTGTCAAACATTTAAATTTGAGAATTTTTCAGATGATGATGTAAAACTTAGATTATTCCCATTTTCTTTAAAGGATAGAGCTCGTTCATGGCTTAATACATTACCTGCTAATAGTATTGCATCATGGGAACAAATGGTTACAAAATTTTTAAATAAATATTTCCCAGTTCATAAAACCAATGCTACTCGCAGGGAGATCTCGGAGTTTACCCAGAGAGATGACGAGCAATTTTTCGAAACATGGGAGCGATTCAATGGGCTACTCTTGAAGTGTCCACATCATGGGTACGAGAAATGGCACCAATGTCAATATTTTTTGGAGGGCTTATTACCGAATGTGCAAGAATGGCTAATGGCAACAAGTGGAGGAGAGCTAATGTCAAAAAGTGCATCAGAGATTTGGGAATTCTTCCAGCGACAAGCAGATAATTCCCAACAACGAAGTCGATCACTCAGGAATACTCGAAGGGTTAAAGGAGTAAATGAGGTTCAAATTGGCGAGTCAACGTCAGGAATCAAAGAAGTCAAGGAGATGGTTGAAGGTCTTGCTCGACAAATAGCATCATCATCGACTGCTAAATCAACAGAGCCACATGACCTTGACTCATATCCAGATCAAGCCAATGCCATAGGAGTAATGAGAAAACCATCAAATTACAACCCATACTCCAACACTTATAACCCTGGATGGAGAGACCACCCCAATTTTTCATGGTCTCAAGGATTCCAACAAAATGGACCAGCAGCTCCAGCTCCACCAATGCAACCAATTGCTCAAAATCCTCAAGCCTCTCAGCCACCATTCAGACCATACAATCAGAATCAGAACCAGAACTACTCTCAACCTAGACCATGGGAGGATGCATTCCAGAATCTTAGGAATCTTACTCACTCCACGATTGAGCAACAGAACCGCACCATTGATGGACTACGCAACGAATTGAGAGCGGGCTTCAACTCACAAGCTCAATCAGTTTCAAGCTTGGAGAAGATGGTGGGACAACTTGCTTCTTCAGTTCAGACCTTGGCAATGACTGTTGAGAAAGGTAAATTTCCAAGTCAACCAGTGCCTAACCCTAAAGGAGTGCATGAAGCAAGTACCAGTTCACCACAGCAGCATGGAGAGGTAAAAGCCGTCATGACCTTACGGAAAGGAAAAGAAGTCGACAATAAAGTAGAAATGCCAGTGACAAAAGACAATCAAATTGTACCTGTGAACGTTGAGGACTCATCACCGGAGGAAAAAGAAGACACCAACCCACGAGAATATGTTCCAAAAGCTCCATTTCCTCAGAGGTTAGCGAAAGGAAAGAAAGGAAAATCTACAGGTGAGATTCTCGAAATTTTCAAACAGGTAAGTGTTAACATCCCATTACTTGATGCTATAAAGTAAGTTCCATCTTATGCCAAGTTTCTTAAAGATCTGTGTACTAAAAAGAGAAATATGCATGTTCAAAAGAAGGCATTTTTAACAGAAAACGTTAGTTCTATACTCCAACATAAAATTCCTTTAAAATGCAACGATCCAGGTTCCCCCACTATCTCATGTAGTATAGGGAACCACACAATTGAGAATGCTTTGTTAGATTTAGGAGCTAGAGTAAATTTGTTGCCTTATTCAGTTTTTGTGAAACTTGGACTGGGAGAATTACACCCAACTCCAGTGGTGTTACAACTTGCAGATCGGTCCACGAAAATACCTCGTGGTATTGTGGAGGACATGCTTATCCAGGTAGACAAGTTTTATTTTCCTGTTGACTTCATTGTAATTGACACTCAACCAATACAGGATTCAAGAAAGCACATCCCCATTATCCTAGGCCGACCTTTCTTGGCAACTGCGGATGCTCATATTCAATGCAGAACTGGAAATATGCAGTTGTCCTTCGGCAACATGACTATGGAGCTGAACATCTTCAATATTGCCAAACAACCTCACAACACAGATGATGGAATTGTTGATGTGGACTTAATTGAAGCATTAGTTGATAACTCTTTTGTTTCAAACCTTAGTGATGATCCTTTACAAACATGTTTAACACACTTTGGTTTGGATTTTGATATTGACAGATCGGTCGATGAGGTCAACGCCCTACTTGACTCAGCACCATCTATGGACACTAATAAATGGAAGCCAAGAGTTGAACAACTAGCGCCATCAGAGAAGAAACTCATTCCATCATCAGAATCACCACCGAAACTCGAGCTCAAACCATTGCCCAACACTTTGGAATATGCATTTTTGGGGGACGAAAGTACTTTACCGGTAATCATCTCATCATCCCTCAATGATGAACAAAAAGGTAAGTTGTTGGATGTTTTAAAAGAACACAAAGGAGCATTAGGATGGACCATAGCGGATATAAAAGGCATAAATCCAGTAGACTGCATGCATTACATTCACCTTGATGAAAATGCTAAATCTACTAGGGAAATGCAACGTCGGTTGAATCCTAATATGAAAGAAGTTGTTAGAACAGAAGTCCTTAAGCTATTAGACGCAGGTATCATTTACCCAATTTCTGATAGTTCATGGGTCAGTCCTGTACAAGTTGTCCCCAAAAAGTCAGGAGTCACTGTAGTTACGAATGCCGATAATGAATTGCTACCAACTAGAGTAACTACAGGATGGCGCGTATGCATTGATTATAGAAAGTTGAATTCTGTCACACGTAAAGACCATTTTCCTTTACCATTCATCGATCAAATGCTTGATAGATTAGCAGGTCACGAATTTTATTGCTTTCTAGATGGCTACTCAGGATATAATCAGATTCCCATAGCACCAAAAGATCAAGAGAAGACCACTTTCACTTGCCCTTTTGGCACTTTTGCATATAGGAGAATGCCATTTGGATTATGTAATGCACCTGCTACATTTCAACGATGCATGTTAAGCATTTTTTCTGATATGGTTGAACGATTCCTTGAGGTCTTTATGGATGACTTTTCTGTCTTTGGTGATTCATTTGATCAATGTTTACGTCATCTAACACTAGTTCTGCAGAGATGTATCGAAAAGAACTTGGTCTTAAATTGGGAAAAGTGTCATTTTATGGTAACACAAAGTATTGTTCTTGGTCACATCATTTCAAGCAAAGGTATTGAGGTTGACAAAGCCAATGTGGATCTCATTTCTAATCTTCCTCCACCCAAAACAGTCAGAGAAGTAAGATCTTTCCTTGGGCATGCTGGCTTTTATAGACGTTTCATTAAAGATTTTAGCAAAGTTTCTAGACCCTTATGCAATTTACTTGCTAAGGATGCACCTTTTATCTTTAATGATTCATGTCTTGTGGCTTTTGAAAAATTAAAGCAATTGTTGACAACATCACCCATCATTCAGCCCCCAAACTGGAGCTTACCATTTGAGCTCATGTGTGATGCATCTGATTATGTAGTAGGAGTAGTATTAGGACAAAGAGTTGATCGAATTCCCCATGTTATTTATTATGCTAGTATGACATTGAATGATGCACAGTTGAACTATTCAACTACTGAAAAAGAAATGCTAGCAGTAGTGTTTGCATTGGAAAAATTTCGATCTTATCTCATTGGTTGTAAAATAATTGTGTTCACAGATCATGCTGCTCTGAAATATCTTCTCACGAAGAAAGATGCAAAAGCTAGACTAATTCGTTGGGTGTTACTTTTGCAGGAATTTGACATGGAATTCAAAGATAAGAAAGGCACAGAAAATGTTGTAGCGGACCATCTCTCTCGTCTTCATTTTGACACAATTACAGAGCCACTAACATTGAATGAGTCCTTTCCAGATGAACAATTAATGAGTGTGGAAGTTTTACCTTGGTATGCTGATATAGTTAATTATCTTGTTACAGGCAAACTTCCAGAACATTGGACTAAGCAAGACAAGGCCAAATTCTTTGCAGAAATAAAGAATTTCTTTTGGGATGACCCATATTTGTTCAAATATTGTGCAGACCAAATTTTCAGACGATGTGTCCCAGAAAATGAAATTCAGAATATCCTTTCATTCTGCCATGAACAAGCTTGTGGAGGCCATTTCAGTGCTAAAAAAACAGCGACTAAAGTTTTACAATGTGGTTTCTATTGGCCAACTATATTTCGAGACGCTTATACTTTTTGTTCTTCATGTGATAGGTGTCAACGAATGGGGAGCATTACACGAAGGAACATGATGCCACTAAATCCAATTTTAGTGGTTGAGATTTTTGACGTATGGGGTATCGACTTCATGGTACCCTTTCCCCCTTCTTTTGGCCATCAATACATCTTGGTAGCTGTTGATTACGTATCGAAATGGGTAGAAGTGATTCCATGCAGAACTAATGATCACAAAGTGGTGATAGGGTTTTTGAAAAGTAACATTGTTTCACGCTTTGGATTCCCTCGAGCGATAATCAGTGATGGTGGTGCCCACTTTTGCAATAAAGCATTCAAAGCTCTTTTGACAAAGTATTCAATCACTCATAAAGTGGCGACCCCGTATCATCCGCAAACCAGTGGCCAAGTGGAGATCTACAATCGAGAACTAAAGCACATATTAGAAAAGACGGTGAGGCCGGACAGAAAAGATTGGTCATTAAGACTTGATGACGCATTATGGGCATATAGAACGGCTTTCAAGACCCCGATTAGGATGTCACCCTATAGGGTAGTGTATGGAAAAGCTTGCCACCTACCTGTGGAACTCGAGCATCGTGCATATTGGGCTATCAAGAAATTCAATTTTGACATGCATCAAGCCAGCTCAGAAAGAAGATTACAATTGGCAGAACTTGAAGAAATTCGTAATGACGCGTATGAAAATGCCAAAATTTACAAGCAACGAATGAAAGTCTTCCATGATAAGCATATTATGAGAAAATCTTTCACTCCAGGTCAGAAAGTACTTTTATTCAACTCTCGCTTGCACCTATTCCCAGGTAAGTTACGCTCTCGATGGTCTGGTCCATTTATTGTTCATACTGTTTTTCCACATGGGGCAATTGAAATTAAAGACCCAAAGAACGGTGTCACATTTAAAGTTAATGGTCAAAGATTAAAGCCATATCTAGAGTACCAACCACATGGAGAAGACACCGAAATAAATTTGAGTGACCCACTAGATTTGAATTGATTTTTTCTTTTCGGTGGTTTGATTTTTCTTTCTTTATTTATTTTTATTCTTTTGCTAATTGAATTTATTTTTGCATAAGTGTGTTTCTTTTGTCATTAACTTTTCTTTTATCATTGTTAATAATGAGTGCCACACGAAGATCGTTCCTCCTGAACATGCTTAAACCACTTCAACGTATCAAAACTCATCTCAAAAGGCAGATTCATTCTTGTAAAACACATCGCATTTGGGCTCTACAACCACCAGAGTTAGTAGCCTACGTTGAGGATTTAGAAGGCCAACTCAGAAATATTGAGAGAGGTGTTTTCGACATCCAGTTGGAGCTTGAGGTAAATTCAATAAGAGGACGATTTTAATTTTCTTTGTGTGTTTCAATTTGTTTTTCTGTTTGTGTGCTTTAGTTTGTTACCTCGGTGAAGTGGCGGATAACGGTACTCCGTGACAATCAAGTCGGTTACTTCAGTTTCCCATAATAACTGATATTCTGAGGTGAAAGAATGGACAGAACCGAGATTCTAGCGAAGCTTCACAAGCGATTCCCTTCACTCCCTCAGAATGCCCTCCTTACGATCTACAAAACTCGGTCCGAACGCATGCGACTGCTCATGAGGAATAACATACCTGCTGACATCCGTTGGTTAATTGAAGCAAAAGTACGATTGGCAGGTGAGTTACCTCCAAAATTTATTGCATACATGCCTGGTTGTGGGAAAGGAAACTATGCAAGAAAACGACGAGCTCGAAGAATTTCTGTTGCTTGTCATAAGTGTGCCAGAATGAATTGCAATAAAAACCGATGTTCTTTAGGAATGGTATCTAATAACAGGGAAGATAAAATTCAATTCATTAGGGATGGCTTGAATAAGGAGTCATTGGATGATATCCTTTTGTCTCTTGAAACGCATCCCAGTGGATATGTGCAAGGAGCGATTCTCCAATTATGGCCATTATTCCAGAAAGAACATGCACGATATAGTCTCGGGAATCTGACTATAAAAGACCCTGTTTGCCAGTTTATAAGAAAATTGGATGGGAAGCCTATCCTCGACCCATAGAGGGCGTTCAAGCCGTTTCTGAACGTAAAACCAGAGGAAGATGTGAGCCACAGTCGCAACTACCTGTAAATATCCTTTTACTTTACTGTTATTTTATTTTATTTCACTGTTGCTTTATCAGTGCATTATTGTCTTTAATAATTTTCTTACTGTTTGTTTTTATTGTTTGCTTTTTGACTATCGAGCCATGTGCTTTACGCGTTTTTGACATTGACCCGCCACCTCATACACAATTGTGATCCATTATCACCAAGAATCTTAAATATGACTCTTTGTTAAGCACTCACAAATTGTTTTTGAGAAATATCCCAATGGCAGCTACTCCCAATAGACAATTCAAGAACATTTGTGTGCTTTCTGGATTTACCTATGGCAAACATAAAGAGTTCGTTGATGTAGCCATAGATCTTGGTCAAAACATAGCAGAGAGAAAATTACACTTAGTGTATGGAGGAGGTAACCGAGGGTTATCAAAATTGGTCTCAGAAGCTGCTCTTGTCAGAGGAAGCCAAGTGTTAGGCATCATCCCTAGAGTCCTAAAACCTTTGGGCAGTGTGTCTGACTCCACGACTGGAGAAGAATTAGTCGTCTCAGGTATGCAAGAACGGATAACTGAAATGCTCGATCATGCTGATGCTTTTATTTTCCTGCCAGGAGATCTTGCAACACTAGAGGCACTTATCACACTAGCATCTTGGGCCCAACTGCACATTCATCAGAAACCCATCGGTTTGTTAAATGTCAATAATTTTTATGATGGCTTTATCGCATTTCTTAACCATGCAATAAAAAACTACTTTATTCCTTCCAGTGCGAAAAAACTTTTTATTTGTGCTCACACTGCTAATGAGCTACTTGACATGTTACAAGCTTATAAACCAGAGCCAGACCCCTGGAGTTTTGTGTTGGAGCGTTCAAATGATGATGGTAACAATAGCCGCAGTAAGAAGTACAAATTAGATTTAACTCTTCGCCTGTAAATATTTTCTTCTGTGTTGCACCAACCAGGTGATGTCTTCTGAACTCTACTTCTTTTCTTTAAAACATTGAGGACAATGTTTCGTTCTGGTTGGGGGGAGGGAATAATGGACAATTGTGGAATCTTGGTTAAGTTTTTACTAATTTTTTGTTGTAGAAACTAACTGTTGCTAACTTTTTGTTGAAGATGGCTGAATATGGAGTGTAGTGACTCTAGAAACGCATCTTCATTGTTTGAAAATAAAAAAAATAAAAAAAAAAAAATTTTCATATATTCTCTTTTTCTTTGTTATGTTTTGATGTTCATTTTTCTTTTTCTTTTTAATTTCTCCTTTATCAATATACATTTTCCACCAAAAATTTTTTGAGTCAAAGATGGCTGAATATAGAGTGTAGTGCCTCTAGAAACGCATCTTCCTAAAAAAAAATTCGTTTTCTATCATTTTCTAATTAATTTTTCTGCATCATTTTCACATTTCTGCATGCATATTTTCTTTTTACGTTTAGAATAGGTTGGGGGGTAGGGTGTTGTTTAAAAAAAAATATTTTTTTGATTTGTTTTAACATTGCATAACATGATGATTTCAAATTTTAGTATTTGTATTATCTTTAGTCTGAAGTGATGTTACACTATGTTTGCTACTCTACATGTTGATGTCGAAGACAAAAATGAGTTGCTTGAAGGAATGAACATGTCATAATAAATACCAAGTGAGTTTTTGAGCCTATCATTTTTCTTGAAGAGTAACCCTTTTGCCCATTCTTTATACAGCTTAGCAGTTTATTATTGTATACACGATCTCTAGATTTCTTTTGAGTTAACCCTAAAAAAAAAATTAAAAAAAAATTAAAAAAAAATTAAAAAAAAATTAAAAAAAAAGAGTGTGTTGTTACATTTGGAAGCCCATTTAATTAGTAGAAATGGAAGATTATTTAGAGTCCTAAAAGATGATGGAAAGGCCCTCTTTGATCCGTTTGAGCCTTTGTAGCCATCCCTTTTATGAATATCCATAGTTAGCCCTTTTGAGCCTTTAAAAAAAAAAAAACTTTTCTTTCTCAACTTATTATCTTGACCCACTCCGATTTGGAGTATTACCCAATATCTTACAAGATCCATCACCTTTTTATGTTTGAGAAAACTGTAAATAAATATTTTGTATATTAAAGTTATGCCTAGTTCAAAAAAAAAAAGAGAAACAAAAATTGTTGCTTCAAAAAAAAAAACAACAATAATAGGTGAAATCCACCTTGCAACTTTCAAAAAAAAAAAAATTCTATGCATTTTTCTCAAACATACATTTTGTCTTCCTTATTTCCCTTCTTTGTTAGCTATGTCCCTAGCCTACGTTACGTCATAATAAAAGTCCTTCTTGATTTTAGGGAACTATAATCTGAAGTAGAAGCTAGTTATATGGGCTAAAAAGATGTAGTGATGCATAAAAAAAAATAATAATAATAATAATAAAATGGGTTGACTAGCATTTTTATTTGACTGGAGATCGTATTATTTCTAAGTTAAGGGCATATTTCTTTTTGGTGAGAGCATGTGAGACCACTTCTTATTATTTTCTCTCAATTACCATTCATTGGAGTGACTATTATTATTTGGGTTTAATTTCTTTGTGAGAGTGTCACTACTTCCAGTGAGATTTTGGGGTTTAACATGTCATTCTTAAAGGTAGCTACAACAAAGTCTACTGGGCTGATTCATGTGGATGGTTGATGTGGGTGTGATGTTTCTTTAAACTTGAGATAATGCTTATATTTTTATTTGATTATTATCATTAATCTGATTGAATAAAAAGAGGTTTAAAAAAAATCATTTTTTTTGAATTTTTGTTTTCGCTTTATTTGCTAGGGACTAGCAATAAGCTGGTTGGGGAGTGTGTTGAGTATTAGAAAATGCATATTTATAAAGGAGAAATCGTTATTTTATATATCAAGTATTGCTAACAACCGTTACTTTTATGTGTTTAAATTTCTTGTACTTTAATTATGTGTGTTTTATTTTAATTAAGTATTTAATGTATTTTAGGGGCATCATAGTCATTTCACAATAAACGAGAGATCAAATGGCAAAACAGACATCATTTTTGAGCTCAGGACGATCGAAAACCGTAGGAGTATAAAAGGAAAAATGACATTGTTCACACGTACGGTACTGTTCATATGTACGGTACTATTCACATATACGGGTACTGTTGGCGTTACCGTGCAAATAGTGGCGGTTGACTGTACTGTGTAAATAGTGGCTGATGACGTGGCGAAATCCTGAGCGTCCAAACTGTTTTTAATCCGATGGCCATGATTTACTCGATGTAACTATAAAAAGGGGGCCTCCCCCCCCTAATTGAGCACCTCTGAATCCATTTTTAGGGTTCATTTTCTGTAATTCTCTCTCTATCTTGTATTTTCTTCGTATTTTAATAAATTCTCATTTTGCCCCTAGTTCAACTATGAGTGGCTAATTTTCTTTCAAGCTTGGGTTGAAGGTGAAGTCTCAACATGTGTCATGGGCTTGATTTGGTAAATTTATTTTCTCTTCCCCTCTAGGTTTTGTGGATGTTTTGACTTCTCGTCGACAAATAATACTAATCTTGTCTAGTACTGCCCTGGTTTCACCGGCTCCCTAGTATAAGGTTATTATTATTTGGCACGATAAGCCCTTAGCACCATATTTATTAGAGCGTGGTTCATGAGGTGTGGATTCCCCTCTCATGATCTAATTGGCATTAATATGGAATATTTAGCCCATGATGCATGTTGATACGGATCCAGATACCCAAGTACGTCATTTCAATTGATTTACACTTCAATTTATTCCTACCATTTTATTTCCAATTCCAGAATTTAATCTTGCCATTTTAATTTAATTTTTAACTTAATTTAAATCATTTCCACCATAAATCCAACCATCCATTTACAGAATTAATTCTATAAATAATTAAAATCCACCTCCTCGTGGGATCAACACTCGCACCATTAAGCTATACTACAACAGATTCGTGCGCTTGCGAGTTCAAAAAAATTTGCACAACATCTACCTAGATAAGCACGTCCTCCACAATATCACAAGGTATTTTCGTGGACCGATCTGCAAGCTGTAACACCACTGGTGTTAGGTGTAATTCTCCAAGTCTAAATTTCACGAAAACTGAATAAGGCAACAGATTTACACTAGCTCCTAAATCCAACAACGCATTCTCAATTGTGTGGTTCCTTATGCTACATGAGATAGTGGGGGAGCCCGGATCTTTGCATTTTAAAGGAATTTTATGTTGGAGTATAGAACTAACGTTTTCTGTTAAAAATGCCTTCTTTTGAACATGCATATTTCTCTTTTTAGTACACAGGTCTTTAAGAAACTTGGCATAAGATGGAACTTTCTTTATAGCATCAAGTAAAGGGATGTTGACATTTACCTGCTTGAAGATTTCGAGAATCTCACTTGTGGATTTTCCCTTCTTTCCTTTAGCTAACCTCTGAGGAAATGGAGCTTTAGGAATATATTTTCGTGGGTTGGTTTCTTCTTTCTCCTCCGGTGATGAGTCCTCAACACTTACTGGTACAATTTAATTTTCTTTTGTCACCGGCATCTCCACTTTATTGTCAACTTCTTTTCCTTTCTACAAGGTCATAACGGCTTTGACCTCTCCATGCTACTGTGGTAAACTGGTACTTGCTTCATGCACTCCTTTAGGGTTAGGCACTAGTTGACTTGGAAATTTACCTTTATCAACAGTCATTGTTAAGGTCTGAACTAAAGAAGCAAGTTGTCCCACCATCTTTTCTAGGCTTGAAACTGATTGGGCTTATAAGTTGAAGCCCACTCTCAATTCATTTCGTAGTCCATCAATGGTGCGGTTCTGTTGCTCAATCGTAGAGTGAGTAACATTCTTGAAATTTTGGAATTCATCCTCCCATGGTTTGGGTTGAGAATAGTTATGGTTTTGATTGAATGGTCTAAATGGGGGCTGAGAGGCTTGAGAATTTTGAGGAATTGGTGGAGCTAGAGCTACTGGTCCATTCTGTTTGAATCCTTGAGACCACGAAAAATTGCGGTGGTTTCTCCATCCATGGTTATATGTGTTGGAGTATGGGTTGTAATTCGATGGTTTTCTCATTATACCTATGGCATTGGCTTGATCTAAGTATGAGTCAAGGTCATGTGGCTTTGTTGATTTAGCAGTCGATAACGATGCTATTTGTCGAGAGAGACCTTCAATTATCGCTTTGACTTCTTTAATTTCTGAATTTGACTCGCCAATGTGAACCTCATTCACTCCCTTAATTCTTCTAGTATTCCTGAGTGATCGATTCCGTTGTTGGGATTTATCCACTTGTCGCTGGAAAAATTCCCAAATCTCCGATGCACTTTTTAACATTAGCTCTCCTCCACTTGTTGCCATTAGCCATTCTTGCACGTTCGGTAATAATCCCTCCAAAAAGTATTGGCATTGGTGTCATTTCTCGTACCCATGATGTGGACATTTCAAGAGTAGCCCATTGAATCGCTCCCATGTTTTGAAAAACTGCTCATCATCTCTCTAGGTAAACTCCGAGATTTCCCTGCGAATAGCGTTGGTTTTATGCACTGGGAAATATTTGTTCAAAAATTTTGTAACCATTTATTCCCATGATGCAATGCTATTAGCAGGTAATGTATTAAGCCATGAACGAGCTCTATCCTTCAAAGAAAATGGGAATTATCTGAGTTTTACATCATCATCTGAAAAATTTTCATATTTAAATGTTTGACAAATTGCATGAAAATCATTCAAATGATTGTATGGGTCCTCATTTTCTAGGCCATAGAATGTGGAGAGACAATTTAGCACACTAGGTTTTAATTCAAAACTCCTAGCAGTTACATTTGGGTATCGTATGCATGATGTGCTCAAATTGGCTAAAGGACTGAAGTAATCCTTAAATTGCCTCTCTTGTGGTGCTTGTAAATCCATTTTCTTTTTAACGTTTTTGTGTGTGCGAAGTGTTGCGAAGTGTTTTCTCAAGTTCAAGATCTATAGGTTCAAAATTAGGTAATAATGACCTACGACCATGCATGCAAAATAAATAAAATAAAAATAAAGATGGGAACAAAACAAGTAAAAAATAAAGAAGAAGGAGAAATTACGATACTAACCTTATAGCGCTATTACAACCTTACTATAAAAATACACAAAAAAAAATACGTGAAATAAATTAGCTAAAAAAATTAGTAAGATAAAAAATCACAAAGAAAAAATAAAAAAATAACTTGAAAATTAAATTACATAATTTTAAAGAAGAGAAAAAGAAAAGAGATACTAACCTCTCAATATATGTTCACTTTTTTTTCTTTTTAAAAAAAATACAAGAAAACAATTAAATGGAAATATTCACAAAAATTAATTTTATGAATTAAAATTACTTACTTCCCCGGCAACGGCGCCAAAAACTTGTTGTGCAAATTTTATTGAACTCGCAAGCGCACGAATCTGTCATAGTATAAACTAATGGTGACGAGTGTCGATCCCACGAGGAGGTGGATTTTAATTATATATAGAATTAATTTTGTATGAGGTGATTGGATATGTGGTGGAAATGATTTGGAATATGCTAAAACTTAAATTAAAATGGCGAAAATAAATTTTGAAATTAGAATTGAAATAGCAAGAATAAATTGAAGAGAATTCTTTTGAAATGACGTACTTGGGTATCTGGATCCATATCAATATGCATCATGGGCTAAATAATCTTTATTAATACCAATTAAATCATGAAGGGGGAATCCACATTTCATGAACCACGCTATAATAAATATGGTGCTAAGGGCTCACCGTGCCAAATAATAATAATAATCTTATACTAGGGAGCCGGTGAAACCAAGGCGGTACTAGACAAGATTATTATTATCTGTCGACGAGAAGTCAAAATATCCACAAAAACTAGAGGGGAAGAGAAAATAAATTTACCAAATAAAGCCCATGACACATGTTGAGACTTCACCTTCAACCCAAGCTTGAAAGAAAATTAACCACTCATAGTTGAACTAGGGGCAAAATAGAAATTTATTAAAATACGTAGAAAAAACAAGATGGAGAAGGAATTATAGAAAATGGAATCCAAAAATGGATTCAAAGATTCCAAATTAGAAGGGGAGGCCCCCTTTTTATAGATACATCGAGTAAATCATGTCTATCGGATTAAAAACAGTTTGGACGCTCAGGATTGCGCCACGTCATCAGTCAACAGTATGCGTGAACAGTAACACGGTTGACCATAGTTTGAACAGTAACACGGTTTGCACACGGTTTGAACAGTAATGCGGTTTGCACAGTAATAATCTCATGTGTTGCATGTACCGTACGTGCGTTTTTGGTCCACTAATATGCTGCCACGTCACCATCAACAGTACATAAGAATTTTAATCCAACAGGATCATGACACCTCATCAGTCAATGCCACAACATCGATCAATGTTACGTCATCGATCCGTCTATATGAACAGTGCTGTAAACAGTAACGTAGACAGTACCCGTATATGTGAATAGTACCATACGTGTGAACAATGTCATTTTTCCTTTTATGCTCCTCCTAAGGTTTTCGACCGTCCTGAGTTCAAAAATGATGTCTGTTTTGCCATTTGATCTCTCGTTTATTGGGAAATAACTATGATGCCCCTAAAATACATAAAATACTTAATTAAAATAAAACACACATAATTAAATTACAAGAAGATAAAACACATAAAAGTGAGGATTATTAGTAAGACTTGAAATGTAAAATGATGGTTTTCTCCTTTATAAATATACATTTTCTAACTCTCAACAGATTTGCCTTATGAAAATTCTTTTGATGAAAAACAAATATCCACTAAAGCACATCCAATCCAGATGAACATGGAATTGGAGCAACATTGTCGAAATGAGATAAGAGATTTTGAATCTAAAGGCCTCATAATCAAATCCAGATCTCCATGGTCTTGTGCTGCTTTCTATGTCAACAAAAATTCTAAAATAGAAAGAGGAACACCTAGATTAGTTATAAATTACAAACCTCTCAATAAAGCATTAAAATGGATTAGGTATCCAATACCTAATAAAAAAGACTTACTCCAGAGACTTCATTCTGCATTCATTTTTTCAAAATTTGATATGAAGTCTGGATTTTGGCAAATTCAAATCTACCCTAAAGATCGTTACAAAACTGCCTTTACTGTTCCCTTTGGACAGTATGAATGAACAGTAATGCCATTTGGTTTAAAAAATGCACCTTTAGAATTTCAAAGGATTATGAATGATATTTATAATCCTTTCTCTGATTTTTGCATAGTTTATATAGATGATATATTGATCTTTTCCCAAACAATTGATCAACATTTCAAATATCTAAAGACTTTCTACCTTTGCCACTAGAAAAGCAGGTTTAGCCAGTTCTAGTTCTAAAGTCTCTTTGTTTCAAACAAAGATCAGATTCCTTGGTCATTATATTTCTAAAGGAACTATAACACCTATTGAACGATCTCTCGCATTTGCAGAGAAATTTCCTAATAAAATTTTAGATAAAATCCAATTACAAAGATTTTTGGGAAGCCTAAATTGTGTTTTAGATTTTTGTCCTAACATCAACAGAATTTCTAAACCATTGCATGATAGATTAAAGAAACATCATGTTGCATGGACTGATGAGCATACTAAAGTTGTTAGATTAATAAAAGCTACTGTAAAGGATATCCCTTGCTAATTTCTTGCAAATCCTGCATTACCTAAAATTGTTGAAACTGATGCATCTGATTTAGGTTATGGAGGGATACTTAAACAAGTAGAAAACAATAAAGAACAGATAGTACAATATGTTTATGCACATTGGAATGAATGTCAAAAGAATTCTACTATCAAAAAAGAAATTTTATCCATAGTTTTATGCATAACAAAATTTCAAAGTGATTTATTGAATCAGAAAGTCTTACTTAGGATTGATTGCAAAGCTGCAAAATATGTTTTAGAAAAAGATGTTCAAAACATTGCATCAAAACAGATTTTTGCACGATGGCAAGCTATTCTAAGTATTTTCGATTTTAATATTGAATTCATTAAAGGAGATACAAATTCTATCCCTGATTTTCTAACCAGGGAATTTCTCCAAAACAGATAATGCCGCCTAGAAAGAAAGACAAACGTAAACCCATTCTTAAAGACTCTGCACCAGAAACAACCTCTAAAGAATCCCAAACAACCCCTTCTAAAGACAAACTACTTTCTTCTGCCATGCCTATTAAGTCATGGATTGATATGATTGAAGACCAAGAAGCACAATCTAAAGCCATTGCCTCTCAAGAACAGGTAAAGGAATGGATGAATTCCATTTCAAAATCCCCTGAACTTATATTAGCTTTACAAAATATTTCTCAAAATAAAGCTCTCTACTCTCAAATTCCTGAGAAAGAAAAATATATTTCTAAAGAAATTTCAAAACCATCCTCTTCTAAAGAAACTATTTCTTGTGAAAGCTTTTCTTCACAAATAGTTGTTTCTCAATCAAAGCTTTTACAAAAATCTTCGGATTGGATTAATAAAACCTGTTATCAAAATGTTTTATCTATGGAAGATGGGTTTTATCATTTTGATCAATTTCAAGCAATTACAAAGATTTTTCCAAAAGACTGGTTTTTCAAACCATGAGATTTGACAAAACCTCAGTCTTTCTACCAAAGCATTCTTGAATATACTGAATCTGTAAGATTCAAACATTTCTTTCATAGTAAGGCTCATTCGGAGCCAACCTATTCCACGGCAACCATTCTTAAAGTTTTGAGCCCAAAACATTGGGGTGACCAACTCCATAAAACAAAGACTTTTCCCGCCAATTTTCAAAACCGTTTAAACCATTGCTTGTCTTTCTCCTATTGGGATTACCAACAAGCCTGGTTTAATACATTCTTCATTCAAAACCCCAAAAAGACCCATTCTTGGTTATTTTTCTTCAACTCAAAAATAACCGTGCAAAGCCTTCCAAATTGGTTCCAACAATGGTGGAACTACTTTGGCCCAAGCCCAGATATCTTAACCCCAAATGTCATTAGATGTCTAAACCTATTCAAAGCTCATTATGCTCCTTCAGATCCGAAAAGAGATTTCCCTTTTTTCTTTGTTTTTGTACCAATTTCTTTCTTCCTTGGGTTTGGATGTGGAACTTTAACTACCACACTCAAGAAGCCCAACTTATCTTACAAAAAACTTTCAAAGTCAAATGGTGGTCAAAATTCAATGAACAGTCAAAATTGACAGAAACCATTGTTCAAAATTGGCTTTCTTCAAAGGGCCTCCTTGCCCCAAAATCTGAAGATGTTAAAGCCCATAATACTTTTCTTGCTCAAAGGTCCAAGGCCCAATCTCTTTTGACCGGAGCAAAGACAGAAGAAGAGTATTTGAAGTGATGCAGCAGCTCATTACCTCTAGATTTGAGCCATCCGTTGCTGACTCTTCAACTGAAGAAGATGATGATGAAGAGGAGCCATTCATTTCCCTTGGAGATAATAACAAAGATGATTGCTTCGGGATTCTACCTCTGATAAAGCATTGTAAATAAATTGATGTAAAAAAAAAAGTAATTTTCCATTTTTATACTTTTCAATTCCTTGTATTTGTATTTTCTTTTGTCATTTTGAGATTTTATCTTCCTCTAATCACCACCCTTTACGGGAAAAATTGCGAAGACATCTCTCTATCGTATGTATTTTATGGAGATACTGTCTTCCTCTACTCACTACCCTTTACGGGAAAAATTGTGAAGACGTTTCTCTCCTCCAATTTTTTGTAGCCTTCTCAAGATTTCTCTTGTACCCTTGTGAAGCCTTTAAAGCTACATGATGATGTTCCCCACGAATAAAGAATAAAGTAAAGAAGATGTTGTCTCCCACGTTCAAGGTGCTGTCTCTCACGTTCCTCCAAAGCACACATTGCTTTTCCCTGTGGACAGATCCCATCTCCCATCATTGCTTGTGAAGACCAGCTGTAGAGTTTACTTTCATTTTTGTTTAAAATGAAGTGAATGAAGACTACGACTCATCACTTCTTTTCGATCAACAATTATTTTTCGGAGCTCTCTATCTCCCTCTCTCTCAAGGAAAAACATGAACTGAAGATTTCAAGGATATTATTCCTATCTTCTGATTTTTCCCTTTCTTTCCTCTGGTAACGAAACATTTCTTATTGTAAAGCTTCTGGATTAAGCTTCGAGATTAAAGCAATATGTAAGTTTTTTTCTTTCTATTTGAATAAAGCAATTTCCATTACAAAGCATGCTTAAATTCCTATAATTTAATTTTTATAAACTGCTACGTTCCTTTAAGACATAGAGACCGAATCTTTGATCTCAGTTATATTTTCTTTTCTCCCCCCATCCAATCAGAATATTATTTCTGGGATCCAGATATAGTATTATCTATGAGCCTTGTGTTGATTTGAGAAAAATTTATATATAAAATCATTTTAAAGATTTAGGTATATCTGTTGGAAACCACCGGTGTGCGAGTTATTGATCTTTTCTAAATGAGATCTGGATCCAAAGGTAGATTAAGTTCTGTATCACTGTGGTAAAATAACGCCACGTACCTTTGCCTGGATAAAGATTTTTTTTTTCATTTACAAATTTTCATATTTACTCATCCTCTCATATCTGTTTCCTCCTGGTAGGTAAACCTGCAGGAGGACTTGGAATGATGAGTAATTTTCATATTTACTCATCCTCTCAGATCCATTTCGATAATGTTGTTTCAATTCCATGTTCATCTGGATTGGATGTGCTTTAGTGGGTATTTTTTTTTCATCAAAAGAATTGTCATAAGGCAAATCAACCAAATGTTGTTTTCGATTCCAAAAAGAAGATAGTAGATCAGCACATATTTCTTTTTCAATAAGGGTTTTAAAATCGGTGATTTTTCTTTGTATGAAGTCACTTTGAAGTTGATTTTCAATTCTGTGCAAATTTAAATCTTTCTTTAGGTCAATCAGATCATTATGTTTGGATTTAAGAAGTGCATTTATTTGGTTCTGATAAACAGAACAGGCTTTAACGATATTCAAATTCCTTGTTTTAGGTTTTTCAATAAAAAGAAAAACAAGTTTCTTGAATCTTGCTTTAAAAGATATACTGTCGTACTTTACAGTATAAGGAGTAATGAGATTAATAAAGGGGGTTCTTAAAATAACAGTATGGTGTATGTCATTTGTAAGAATAAAAGAAGTTTTAAATTCAAAACCATTATTATGAATAGAGGCATCAACTTTAAATTTTACATTTAAACCATACTAGATCCAGATCTAGTATGCAAATCATCCTCTCAGATATATATATATATATATATATATATATATATATATATATATATATATATATATATATAATCATTATACACACGTACACACACACACATATATATAATGTTCGTTTTATTAAATTGTAGCAATCAATCCAATTCTTGCACGTTATCTATTTCCACCTTAGACTCCATGTCTTTTAATTTATGCCATTTTGTGAATCAGCGTTCTTGATGTACTTGCATAACATTATATATATATATATATATATAGTCATTTTCAGATGCGAGATCTTGCATTTTTTAAAATCTTAATTTGGGGTTTCACAATGATGTCGAATGCTTTTACATCAATTATAAACGGCTGAAAAATCATTTAACAATGTCCAAATCTGTATTTAAAAAAATGCGAGCACTCACAACAAAGAAGTATATATATATATATATATATAAGGAATCTCTTAAATTACTAAAATAAGAGATACACTAAAAAAATAAGTAAAAAACTTACCTAAACAAAAAAAAATAAGTAAAAAATTACATTAATACGGTATATTAAAATATGTATTTTTCTTATTTTTTATCCTATGCCTTACTTTAATAATTTAAGATATCCCTTATTGAAATATATTAAATTTATTATAAATTTCTACGTGTATGTGCGTGTATGTGAAGAAACACACACTATTAATTGAAATTTATTAATAATTTAACACACACACACACAGACTCTAGGCTAAATCACGTTAAGTAACAATAAAATTGAGCGTGTGAAGAAACAATCAAAGGTTCATTGACGAATTAGCTGATGTGTCATAAGAACATTATCCAAACCTCACGGTCGAATAAGCCAATATGTTTACGCAGTCTCTGGCATCAGCAATTTCCCATTCCTTTTTATAAATGACAAAGCGTGTCCATCCCCACAACATCTATCCATTGAGCCATGGCATCCGAAGCCAGCCAGACACATTTTCTCTTGCTTCCTTACTTGGCTCCAGGCCACATGATTCCCATGTTTGACGCTGCTAGATTGCTTGCACAGCGTGGAGCTATTGTTACTATTGTCACCACCCCAGTTAATGCAGCAAGGTTTAAAACAGTGCACGCTCGTGCCATAGATTCCGGATTGCAAATCCGACTAAATGAGATACAGTTTCCATGGCAACAAGCAGGATTACCCGAAGGCTGTGAGAATTGTGACTTGCTTCCTACAACAGATTTTACAAGGTTCTTGAATTCGCTTCACATGCTTCAGTTGCCTTTTGAAAATTTGTTCGAAAAGCAAACTCTCAAACCCTGCTGCATAATCTCTGACATGTGCTTTCCTTGGACGGTGGATACAGCTGCCAAGTTCAATGTTCCAAGGATTATTTTCCATGGATTTTCTTGCTTCTGTCTATTCTGCCTGCACCTCTTGGGTGTTTCAAAGGTTCACGAGAACGTTATGTCTGATTCAGATTACTTTAATATACCTGGCTTGCCTGATCACATTCAATTTACTAAAGTTCAATTACCAATATCCAAGCAGGATGATGACTTTAAAGAGTTTCAAGAGCGAATTTTTGCGGCCGATAAGAAAACATACGGCACGATTATAAATACCTTCGAAGAGCTAGAGTCGCCATGTATTGAAGACTACAAAAAAGCAAAACAAGAAAAAGTTTGGTGCATCGGCCCTGTTTCGCTGTGCAACAAAGAGCCCATAGACAAGGCTGAGAGAGGTAAAAAAGCATCAATCGACGTTCCTGAATGCTTAACATGGCTTGATTCACAGCAGCCAAGCTCAGTAGTCTATGTTTGTCTTGGAAGCATCTGTAATTTGCCGTCTTCGCAACTTATAGAGCTTGGTTTAGGCCTTGAAGCATCTAACAAGCCGTTTGTTTGGGTTATCAGGGGAGAAAGTAAATTAGAAGAATTAGAAAAGTGGCTTGTAGAAGAAAATTTTAAAGAAAGGATTAAAGGGAGAGGCCTTTTGATTCGGGGTTGGGCACCACAAGTATTGATATTATCACACCCTGCAGTCGGAGGGTTCTTAACGCATTGCGGCTGGAATTCATCTCTGGAAGGGATATCAGCTGGGGTTCAAATGCTTACATGGCCACTTTTTGCAGACCAATTTTGTAACGAGAAGTTGATTGTGGAAGTTTTAAGGATTGGTGTGAGTGTTGGAGTGGAAGTTCCAATGAAGTTTGGGGAAGAAGAGAAGATTGGAGTGTTGGTGAAGAAAGAAGATGTCGAAACGGCTATAAGCATACTGATGGATAATGGGCAAGAAAGAGATGCAAGAAGAAGAAGAGCCAAAGAATTTGGAGAGTTGGCAAAGAGAGCTTCAGATGAAGGGGGATCTTCTTACAACAACATCGAATTATTTATGCAAGATATATCATTCCATGGCCAACCTCAGAAATGATTAGGATATTGTTTCCTTAATTTCATAGGGCTTTTCTTTCGTTTCATTCCAAATGTTTATTAATTTCTGAGAATTCTGTTTTCCAAAATTTGTATTCGAGAATTTTTTTTTTATATGGAAATTATTGCTTTCAAGAGTTGTATATTACTGATCAGGTGAGTCTGCAATAATGTTAAATAAATCTCCAATAGCATTTAGGGTGAAATTCAATTTACCCCACCTAGAGTGATTATTTTTAAAATACTTTCTAATGAGGCAAAAACGTTAATTTACCTTCAAATTTCGTTACTTTTAACAGCTGACTAACATTGGCTCAATAAAATACGAAAATGCTTTGACCCTAACAAAATATGCTACCCAACACTTTTATAGGTGAAGAAGAATAACTTTAACTTTTCCAGTGAGGTTTGATAACTTTAGCTTTCCCATGAACTTTGACATATTTTCAATATGATGATAAAGATGATTTTTTTAATAAAACCCATCCTATGAAAACTTTAGTATTTGTCATATTGTAGGTGTTAAAGGGCAAAATAGTAGTAACAAAACCTTTAAAAAATTAAATAATGTTTACCTCTATTTTAATTAATAAAAAAAATAATAAACAAAAACTTCATTTACAATATCAATACAATCAAAATCAAACATTTAAACCTTCCCTATTTTATCATTTATTTTTAATATAAATCATTAATCAATTTGTTATTTTATTCTTAATGTCATTTGAATGTCTGGAAATTATATTATATAATTTTTGTAATTTCAATTTTAAAAAATATAATAAACTCGGCAGTGTTGCATAAATAGTTAAATTGTTAAAGTCTAATTTGTGGAATGCATTTATATTGTTCTCAGATTTATTACGAAGGAAATTCAGCAGTTCACTATGGATCTAGTGGTTAAATTAAGAGTAGCTGGATGATATTTTTTATTCGAAAGAAACTTTTTTTCATATTTATGAGGTCTTCCAAATATGAAATTGTGTAGTTTCTTTTCTTTTTTATTTGATAAAAATTTTCTCGCATATCATTGATTTTTCTATTTTTTTTATTAATTGTTTCGCACGACAGCTACAATAAAAACAAATGGAAAACTACAAATGCCTTGCAATTTTTTTAATCTACAAAACGAAAAGATAATGAACAAAATCCAAATTGAATTTTTAACTCCCATTTTCTTTAAGACTCAAACTGAGATGGTCATTATTTGAAAATTACTTTGTCAAATCCCGCAAAAGCTCCTTGTCATTTCTTTTTCTTATCTTCTTTTTTATTTGTTTTATTATTAATTATAGCTCCCAGCGGCTACACTAAAGACAAATGGAAAAAGACATATGATAGGCAGAGGAGGAGAATCCAAGCAAGGAACGTATTGCTTTGCAGCAAATGTTTTATCAAAACAAAATTAACTCGGATTTGTCCATCCGACTTTTCATTCCATTCTTGGTGCATTTACTAACTGAGAGCACTAATAAATTAGAATCGAAATAAATAGGAATTAGAATGAGCCGGAATAAAAATAAAAAATAAAAATTAGAATAAATTATTTATTTGAACCGTAAGAATTAGAATTAAAATTAGTTAAATTATAATAAATTATTAAAAAAATCATAAACTATTATCAAAATTATTTTTTATTTTAATTATAGTCATTATTTATTCAATTATTATTATTATATTAATATACTAATTAATTATAATAATTTTTTTAATTTAAGATAAAATTGGCATTTTTTATTTTGTTGTTGGGGTTGGAGGAGGGGGGAATGATCATTCTCGAAAATGGGATACTCATTCTTGTCCCCTCTTGGGAATCAATGCTCATTTCTCATTCTTAGATTGGGGTGGGCCGATGATTCTGATTCCAACTCCTGACTTCATCTTGCAAAATAAATATTATCAATCATTTTAATTTTGGATTCTGATTCTCCAATCTGAGAGGTAAATGCACCATTCTTAGTTTTTACTAGATTATAGACTAGTTGGCTTAAATAATTTTGAACAACTACAACTAAAACATAAAACAATAACTCATATATTATGATGCTTCTTCCTAATACGTGTTATCAAAAGCATTTGATAAATGTCATTATATTAACTATTATAAAATCTAACATTTACAATAACAATTTTATTACATAATGGTCATTACATAATGTTATTATATTAACTATTATAAAATCTAACATTTACAATAACGATTTTATTACATAATGATCATTAAATAACAGGATAAAATACAATTTTAATTTTAATGACCGTTGTTTATAAAAACTGTGATTAAAATTATAAAATAATAATCACTGGTTTTCTAGACAAACAGGGTCATTTTACATCCAACAAAAATATTGTGTCAACGTTAACCATAAATATACGACTGTGAAGAAACAAACAAAAGATTCATTGATTCATCATTGTGTGAAAAACAATATCCAAGCCAAACAAGGAAAGTTTTGGTGCACGCCATCGGCTTTCTAGGACAAGCTCTGTCCTCCTCTGTTCTAGATGTCAATTATTGGCTTGACTCGTGGAGTGTACGTGTTCCGTGATATCTTGAATTAGAAGTGTGATATTGAGGTGAGAAGATCCACCTTCTTGGACCGCCATATTTGCCATCTGACCAAGCTTTACAGCTCTGTTTCTTCTCTCTTCTCCTTCCTTTCCTTCATCCATCAATTTTTCGACCGCATTCCTGACATCATCTCTCTTCATCAACACCCCAATTTTTTGTTCCTCTCCCCATATCATGGGACTTTCCACCCCAACTTGGACCCCAATTTTTAGTATTTGCACAACAAGTTTCTCATTCATAAATTGATCTCCGAAAAGAGGCCATGTTAATAATGGCAAGCCAGCACTCACACCTTCTAGTGTTGAATTCCAGCCGCAATGTGTTAAGAATCCTCCAATAGAAGGGTGAGATAATATTAGCACTTGTGGAGCCCAACCCCATATGACAAGGCCTCTTCCTTTGATCCTTTCTTCAAAGCCATCCTCTACAACCCATTTCTTCAATTCTTTTGATGTTTCTCCTTCTCTAATCACCCAAATGAATGGCCTATTTGATGCTTCTAAGCCTAACCCAAGTTCCCTCATTTGCGAGGGAATCAGATTACAGAGGCTTCCAAGGCAAGCATAAACTACAGATTTGGGAGCTTTTGAATCAAGCCACTTCAAGCATTGGTGTTCATCAACTGATGCCTTATTACCTCTTTGAGCCTTATCTGAGTACTCTTTATTGCCAAGTGAAACCGGACCAATACACCACACTTTGTCATGCCTTATTTTCTTGTATTCTTTAATATAAGCTGGCTCCAATTCTTCAAAACTATTCACTATCACTCCATATGTGCCTGTATCAGCTGCACCCATTTTTTTCTGAAATACGTTGAATCTTGAACCTAGAGAAGAATTTACCTGCTGAGTAGTGAATTCAATTTTATCAGGCAAACATGGCACGACAAAGTACTCTGACTCCGAGCTCACGCTCTCAAAAACCTTGGAGGTGAATAAATTGTTGTAGCACACAAGGCAGAAGCAGCATGTTCCATGAAAAGTAATCCTTGGAATGTTAAACTTGCCAGCTATATACGCTGTATATGGCAGACACATGTCAGAAATTATGCAGTTTGGTCGTGGCTTCAGCTGTGCAAAAAAATTTTGTACTGGTTCTTGTAGCATGTCAGCAGCTGTGAAGAAATCGAAGGCTAAACCTAGCGAAGCCACCATGTCCAAATTCTCACAACCTTCAGGCAAACCAGCTTCTTCACATGGTAACTGGAATTGGACTATCTTGATTTGCAGTCCAGATTCAATGGCGCGAGCAAGGGTTCCATTGAACCTGGCCGCATTAACTGGTGTTGTGACTATAGTGATAATAACACCACGCTGTGCAAGTAGCCTTGCTATGTCAATCATAGGGATCATATGCCCTTGAGCTAAAAAAGGAAACAGCACAAAGTGAAGCTGGTTTGCTTGTGTGTCCATCGGAAATTGACAATTTTCTTATGATGGATACAATATGGGGGATGAGGATTTTGTGATAATAGATGCAGCATAGTTGTAGAAGGGGCTTGCCCTTTCCAGCTGATGTAAGAGCACACATAAGCAATTTCGTTTGACAACAAAACTACAAAAGCATAACCAATAAAGTGTTAGCTCTACTGATAATAGAGTCTCCTTAATTGGTTTGATTGAGTTTGCTCCCTAGATCGAGTCGCAAGGAAGTCACCTTTGTTGGGAGAATCTGTTCTTCTCAATTCGAGCGGGAACTTTTAATCTAAGTTATAGTACGGACTTAAAGGTGTCTCCCTCAATTAGAACTTTTCTCAAAATACCTCTTGCTAAAAAAAAATAAAAACTACAAAAACATGTCACTCTCAATCACAAATAACAACAATTTTACGTTGCTGTCTTCAATAAGAACTTTGTTCTTTTCTACCATCTCTTAGGCCGTCGGTTGGATTGTGGGCTACAGCACCACATCCAACTTCTACTTTTCTTTATTATTTAATCCAAATTTTTATAATTATTAACTATAAAAGTTTTTTAAAAAACTACTATTTACCATGTTATCATAACTTTTTCTTTAACAAGTATAATTTTTATTTCACAACAATAAATATAATCTGGACTTAAGGGAATTAATTAGGCGGTCACCTAAATTCTCGTATTGTATGAAAGTCTCATTGTAGTCGTCTGGGTCCTATATGTTAAGAAGACATTTTTTTCGTTGATATACATAAATTAATAAATTTTTAAGTTAGTATAGAAAAGCCTAATTTTTAGACCTCTCTTCAATTAATAATTATCTCATAGTTAAGAATTTTTATAAAAATATTATATTTGATAACTTTACTGTTAAAGATCTATAATTAATAATACTGTCTAACCATAATTCATTATCAGTTTTCCTAAGAAAAATATTAAATTCTTGATCCGTTAAAAAAAGGGTTACTTATTTAACATTATAAAATTCTCGTGCTCTTCTTTGTAAAGAAAAGAGAATTGTTATGTTGAAAGTAGGGGTGGCAAAAAAACTCAGGCCGGGCTGCAGGCTTAGGCCTGACCCTCACATATAAGGGTCTGGACAAGGACTCAAGAAAAAAAGCCCAGTCAAAACCCAAACCCACTATTTTTTTAATAAAATAATTTATAAATTCGAATAATATAATTAAAATTAAAAAGTAATTTAAAAATAAAAAAGAAAACTTAAATTCTTAACTTAAAAATCAATTATAGTTCAAAAAAGTTAAAATTATAATACTAAATTCTCTCTTTTGTGGCAATTAATTAAAACAGTGTTTGAATTAGAAAATCCTGTATTAAAGAAAACTATAGTTATGAGCTTTTATTTGCTTTATTTATTATTTTAATTTGAAATATTCATTTTCTTTAATTTATCTATGATTTGTAATAACTTGTTGATCATTAATTGATTTCAAATTTACAATAAATAAATAAATCCCAAGTTCGGTCCGAACCCCGCCTGAGCCTACAATGAGCCCAGCCCAGGCTCACACGCTTAACTGACAGTGGGTCTGGACCTAGGTTTGAAAAAGCTTGGTTCAAGCCCATTGTTTGTCATCCCTAGTTAAAAGTGCTCTAAGTTATAGTATCTCCTATAACTACTCAATTTAAAGTTGAAATGAGTATTGGTTTTTTTTTATTTTACTTTTGAAGCATTATATATATATATATATAATTTCTTGAAATAATAGTTCTAAAAGAAGTAAAAAAAAAACATTTTCTTCATTACTTTTCATTTTTAAAATTTCTTACTATCCTGTTAATTGTTGATATTTAAGGTATAGTTAAAAATTGATTGGATTTCAAGATTTTTTATGTTTCTTTCAATCCTGAAGCTACTAAATATTTAAAGGAAGTCTCATAAAAAAAAAATTGTCTAAAGCGTCATTACTCTAGAGCTGGCCCTACTGTATCACATACATGCCACTAGGCTTGTAGCGCTCTATATATGTCAAGGGCATCGGTTTAAATCTCACATGGAACTCGTTGCCTTCGAATATTTTATAGGAGCATAATTTTGAATTAAAATTAGCATATAGTTTTAAAGTTTAAATTTTATGTGGTGTGGATTAATCTTATATTAGTATAAATAGAGAGAAAAGGGGGTAACACACTTCTCCACACTTTTTCTTCTTTTCGTTCCCCTCAAATTCCTCTTCTCATCTCTTTTTGTAATATATTTTCAATAAATAAAATTAGTTTTATTTCAATTTTCAAATACCATTTTTTTAATTATGTAGTTTTCAATTTTAATAATTTTCTTTATTTCAAATATGTTTAACTAAATATTAGTAGTTACGGTGAGGTGAAACTCTTAGTAGAGAAATATGATTTAATCAAATTCTATTTTTAATTGTACAAATTGAATTATTTTCTATTTAATTTTATCCATATTTTATTTTGAAATCTTGATTTATTGTAGACAAAAATAGGAGTTTGGCACAATGAATCTTAATATCTTAGTATAAAATATGGTAAATTGGTATTTTGACTTATTGTAGACAAGTTGAGTTTTGACACATTGAGTCCATAATAAAATTAATGGGAAAATTATTTTAATTTATACAATTAATCTTTTGAGAAATAAAATAAAAAAATCTGTTAAATTGTATTTATTACTAGGAGTAGATCCATAACCCTAACTAATTCAATTGCATAGTTTTTCTTAAATTAAATAACATATTTTGTAATTTTAATTTTAATTTTTTTATAAACTTAAATAAAAAAATTAAATCTTTTCTCTATAAATAGACTTCAGACTCAGCAAGTTATAATATAACAAAATACTCTTATACTTGAGAGTTAGAAATCACTTTTAAATCATGTCATTAATCTAAAAAAAATTTACATCTTACAACATTGCAAAAATATCAATTTTCTGGAATCACAGGGCACCATTCAAAAATTCTTGTAATTCAAAAATTTTTTAAAAATAGAATACAAGAATTTATTTTAATAAAGCAAAATTCTATGTGCCTTTAGGATGTCTAGTTTCACCAGATATTAAAAAAAATTAAAGTCAAAGCACAATGTTTTAAACAATTTTTGGAGTTTGTGACTCTCATAAAAATCCAACACGTTCTTTTAATCATCATGGTCTTTATTTAATCAATAATTTCCCAACACATGATACCCATGAAAATCATGCAATAACCTTAAGAATCAAAACCCCAAATCTAAATCATAGAGATCAAACACACTAATTCTAAGTTTACACAAGAAATAGAGAACTGAAATGTCATACATATTCATAATTTAAGCATTTCCACAATTTCCCAACAATTCTTGTACTTAAAAGATAAAAACTTTGGCCTCTTTCAAAGAATCTCTGCTAACCGACCAAGTGAAGAAGAAGCTAGCTTCCATTTTCTCCCTTTAGTTTATCTATTTATACCCAGGGCTTTAGCTAATGGGCTTGGATAAAATGACTAAAATGGGATTGGCTAAAACTAGCCCAATAATAAATAAGCCCAAACACTAGGATAATGTTTGTAGTTATTAGGGATGGGCAAAATCGGGTTCGGGTCGGGTTCGAATCAATCCGATCGGGTTTCAAGTTGGTCGGATTGGATAAAAATCGATCTGAACTCGATCCGAACTTATAACCCGATCCGATCTAAATTAAATTCGGATCGGATAGGATTAAAAAGTCGGGTGGAGTTCAAATCGGATTGGATGCGGGTTAATTCGGGTTATTCAGATGAATTTGGGTTAATTCGGTCGGGTGTAATCGGATCGGATTCGGGTTAATTTAGGTTCGGATTAAATTTGGGTTATTCGGATCAATTCGGGTTATAATTAATTAATTTGGCAATTGGGGATCAAACGTAACTTTAATTGAGTTACTCCATTAATTATCTTTAATTAGAGGGAAGAGAGTGAAAGGGAGGAAAAAGAAATTGTATGACTTTTAATAAAATAACTTATAATGTTTATATATCATTAATTCATAAATGAAAACACAAAAAGACTATTAAAAAAATCTACTTAATAGTTAGTATTACAAATTGATTCTTGTTAATTTAATTTTATGAAACTTTTTGAAATCGATATTTCCAATTTTCCACCATAATGTTTATATATGATCAAGAATTCAAGATGCATATTCTATAAAAGAAAACCAAGAAATTAATGTAATTATTTACTTTATAATATCTAATTATCCGTTGGCCAAAATAATATAGTATCTTAAATTTTTAATTCTTATTATGCCCACATTATATGTACTTAACCACTTAATATTTACTTATTGGTTAATGGTTATCATGCAATTAATTAAATTGATTAATTATTTGTTAAAGTTGAAACTTAAAACTACTACAATTAAATTGGTTAATTTTTTGTTGAAGTTGAAACTATTGTACAAATACACATATCATACGACATATATAATTATAATTTATATTGTAACATAATATTTAATTTTAATTTTTAATCTAACATTACTATTCATACAAAAAATCAATTATTAATTAATAACAGAAAATTAATGCCGGATTATTTCCATTTTATTGATAAATTTTAAAAATATATAATTATATATGATTAACATACAAAGTTACAATTAACATTTCTCATATAACAAAGAACAATTATAATTAATCATTAATGCATATATAATTATATAATATATACCATCTCTTAAATAACTTTAAATGCCGGATTTGATTCGGGCTTCAACTTCAAGCCTTCAAGTTCCAATTCTAAAACAGAGAGTGAAGAGAGTTAGAGACCTTTTGAGATTGGAGGCTGGAGCTGTGATCGTGAGGCGTGACCGTGAATGGGTGTGGTCACCGGATGTAAACCCTCAACAACCGTGACTCGTGGATGCCAATGGTGGAGACTCGAGTGGATCGGAGGCAGCTTGCCGGGTGGATCTTCAATTGGACTGAGTTATGGTGGAGTGGAGGATTCAAGGCATAGATCCGGCGCTTGGTTGCAGTAGATCTGTAGATCAGGTCACAATCTTCGCGAATCAGCTTCGGCTTCGATTGGGGTTGTTCTCGGAAGTGGTTGCTGGTTGCGTGTGGTGGTCGGTTAAAGCTAGATCCGTGAATTGTGCGTGTGTGTTTGCTGTATGTGGTGAGTGACGAAGGCTGTGAGGCGTGAATGAGTGTGGGATTGTGGGTTGGCTGTTGCTTGCTTGTG
This sequence comes from Citrus glauca, assembly GCA_029633175.1. Taxonomy (NCBI): domain Eukaryota; kingdom Viridiplantae; phylum Streptophyta; class Magnoliopsida; order Sapindales; family Rutaceae; genus Citrus; species Citrus glauca. The sequence goes on from JAQOOD010000008.1 coordinate 15,260,172, forward strand.
ATTGACAACTTGAGTGCTGGTTTCAGTGATTTGTGTGTGACAGTGAGGGTTTGTGAATTGTGATAGTGATACCGTGAGTGAGGGTTTGTGACTGTGAGTTGTTACTTGTTACTTTGCTTTGCTTGTGTTGTTTTCCCGATGAATTACTGAATCAGTGAATTGTTTTGTAACTTTTGTTGCTTGTGTTGTAACTTTTGTGTGTGACAGTGAGGGTTCTATATTCTGTTTCTGTGAGAGTGTGAGTTACTGATTCAGTGCTTGTATTAGTGTGAGATGTGAGTGCGTGATGTGTGTGTTTGTGACTCTGTGTGATACTGTAACTTACAATGAATCGAAACAAAAACAAAATGGTAATGCCACAAATCCTCGTCTCCATTTACAGTCTGTAAGTGTAAATCTGTAATTTTTGTTTTTTTTTGTCTCAACCCGATCGGGTTTTCAGAAACCCGATCTGATAATGATCTGATCGGGTTGAGACAATTTTACCTGATTGGGTTTTGTTGACCACCCGATCCAATCTGAACCCGAAATTTTTTTGGATCGGGTTGAATCGGATAGGGTTGGGTCGAATAGTTTGCCCACCCCTAGTTTGTACTAAAGCTAATAGTCTAATAGTAATAGCACAAATAAAAAGATAGTAACAATAAAGATATAATAAAAACATTTAACAATCAAATATGAAAATGAATCAATAATCACAACAAAGCGATCAAATTAACACTAATAATCACTTAATTTTTTGGTGTTACAATTATGGCGATTTACATTATAGTTATCTTAGCTCTTTCATCATGGTGAATTACTTAAGAGCTTTGTCAATCCTCTGATCAGGGGAATTTCTCAGGTGACTATTGGAGGCCCTGATGTACCCAAGTGATTTGCAAGTCTCAAAGATGATGATTAGGAGAAAATATTGAGGTTACCCTCTAACAAGCTTTTTGAATTTAATATTTGCGAGTCGTTGGAGCACTAGAGGAACCTGTAGATTTTGAACTCAGCCCACATTGTTGTTTTAGGCTTTGATTTATTTTTTATTTTTTTGTTGATATGCCTCCATAAGTTCAAGTTGTGACTCTTAAATTATATTCAATCTTGGATTGCCCCTTGTGAAATAGATTCCTGTCTCTATCCCCTTTTCAACAACTCAACAATAGATTCAAATTCTTTTACTAGTGCTCGGGTGATAGAGAAATTTTGTAATTTTTATTACTAATATTTTATTTTACTTTAATTGATTTTGTTTGTTTTGCCTTAACGATAATTGTTTTATAAAATTTAGCATTACATGCACCCATTTTTTTTCAAAACTTAAAATGATAATGCTATGTATACTAAGTTTGAATACTTAGGGATTATTTGTTAAATGTCTGAAATTTGAAATTTTATTAATTTAAGACCTTTTCTAGAACTTGCTTATTTGTTTTTGGGACTTACTTATATATATAAAAGCTTATTGTATGTATGTTGCAGTGAGATAAGTTAGAGCATCACCAAAACACTCTTCAAATAAGATTTTATTACTTATTTAAAGAACCATATTAATATTTAAGGCTCCAAAAGACACTCTAATTAAGATTCTTTAAATAAGAAATTATCAACTCTCTTCAAAATTGAAGAGTTACTTTCTCCCTTTTCAATTTATATTTTATTACTTTTTGTTGAAGAAAAAGAGAAATGTGTTTTAATTACTATTGACTTTTCTTTTTTAAAAAATAGTTATTTAATTAAAATAATATTAACTTATTTATATTTGAAGAGTCTTTTGAAGAACAATATCTTTTTTCACTCATTTATTTACCATATAGGTAAGCAAATGAATATTTAAAGAGTAAAATTTATAGAGCCTTTTAGAGATACTCTTAGATCACATTTTTTTAATGTAAATTTTGTGATTAAAATAAAAATATAAATAATTAAAATAAATAATATGGATTGGCGGATACCTGCACTGGTACCCAACAAATTTTTCCTCAAACCCAAATCCACCTGCAACTCGCAGTGTATTTAAGTTTATAATATCAAACATGCTCGCAACCCGCAAAGTTACCTGCAGCAAGTAGGTTTTTGCGGGCAGATTTGGGCGGGTTTGCAGGTAATTTTGTCATCTTTAATTTTACCTTTCATTTACAAGTTTTATGTTTAATTTCTAAAATTTATATTTTATTTTACAGTTAATATTGGTTAATAAATTTTATGTTAAATTTACAAGTTTTATGTTTCGTTTATATAATTTACGTTTAATTACGACTTTGATGCCGTAAATTTAATCATGGTATCATAAAATGACCCTATTAATTTTAATCGTATAATTAAATAATAAAAAATATATTATAACTTTATCATATGATTATAAAAATATATTTTCAAAACTCTGATCTTATAAAAAAAAATGTTGGAGTGTCAAATTTAAAATGAGAGTGTTGTTGCTTGTGACCGTAGCACACTCTTCCTTTTTATTATTTTCATGGTGAAATACAGAAACAGTGCACCCGCACCCACACAAAATTTTCTCTCCTCTCTCATACGAAGAGTCTCTCTTTCCTCACTTCCACTGTAGTTCCACATTAAAGTTAACGCGCGCGCACTTATCTCCTCTCTCTACCATTTTCTGAATTTACAGTGCTGTTTTTCGTTTTCCCTTTTTTTTTTTAATTTTTAATTCCTAAAACAAAGTAAAAATCCAAAACAAATTAAAAGTTCAAAACAAATTGAGCACAAAAATGGAGAGCTTAGCCCTCCGTTCTCTCTCCACCACCCCCACATTCTCTCTCCCCACCACTCGCTCCGCCTTATTCCACCGGTCCCCTTACAAACCCATCTCCAAATCCCCACCCTCTATTTTCCCATCTCACTCTCGCTCTTTCCCCACCCTCCGATCAAGATCACTCTCACTATCCAGACCCCATATCATCAGACCCATTCACTCCTCTTCTCAAAATGACACCGCATCGACAGTACCCCCAACAAATTTGCCATCACCACCTCCACCACGAGGAGCCAAGCTACTCCCCTTCGTTATCTCCATCTCCATTGGCCTCATCCTCCGCTTCCTCGTCCCCAAACCCGTCGAAGTTTCCCCACAGGCATGGCAGCTCCTCTCAATCTTCCTCTCCACGATCGCCGGCCTCGTTTTGAGCCCGTTGCCAGTCGGCGCGTGGGCTTTTCTCGGCCTCACTACCTCAATTGTCACTAGAACACTCACATTCTCCACTGCTTTCGCTGCGTTCACCAACGAAGTCATCTGGTTGATCGTCATTTCCTTCTTTTTCGCACGTGGGTTTGTAAAGACTGGCCTTGGGGACAGGATTGCTACGTATTTTGTTAAATGGTTGGGTAAGAGCACTCTGGGTTTGTCCTACGGATTGACCTTCAGCGAGGCGCTTATTGCTCCGGCAATGCCCAGTACTACTGCCAGAGCTGGCGGCGTTTTCTTGCCAATCATTAAATCATTGTCGTTATCCGCTGGGAGCAAGCCCGGGGATTCCTCCTCGAAGAAGCTTGGATCATATCTTATTCAGTCCCAATTTCAGGTTAGCATTTGAAACAAACTTTAATTCGAGTAATGTGCTCGTGTTCATTGGCTACATGATATACTGTATTATTAATTATGCTATGTGGGTATGTGCTAAATGGCTAAAATGTAATGTATTATGTTTGAATGCTTGTTCTATGGTTTAATTGAAATTCCTGCTGATAACTATGCTACATGTGTATGCTTACCATGTTTTAAAGATTGAAGTGTGACCATCAGCTGCATGTTTCTAGTTGACACTGTCACTTTTCTTTCTATTTGTTTAATGTTTAGTAGTTGGCAGAGTGAATATTTAGGCCCATGGAATGGTTTTTCTTTTATAATATCAACTTTAATCTTTTGCTAACTCATTGATACTTGATTGTGTGATGCAACACAGTCTGCTGGCAACTCTAGTGCTCTTTTCCTGACAGCTGCAGCTCAAAATTTACTGTGCCTCAAATTAGCTGAGGAACTTGGAGTAATAATTTCAAGCCCCTGGGTGTCTTGGTTCAAAGCTGCTTGTGTACCAGCTCTTGTCGCTCTGCTTGCTACTCCACTTATATTATATAAGCTTTATCCTCCTGAAGTCAAAGACACACCAGATGCCCCTGCTATGGCTGCAAAGAAACTGAAGCAGTTGGGTCCTGTCACTGGAAATGAGTGGATCATGGTTGGGACAATGCTTCTTGCAGTTTCTTTGTGGATCTTTGGGTTAGTAATCTCCATTATGTTATATATAACTGATTGAAATTTGCAAACAGGTAAAAATGAAGGTTAGAACTTTTCGCACTACTTGTTATGCTTCTGATAGACATTAACATTTTAGCTGCTTTCTTTAAGATTAATCTATGTGATGCTTGTGTGAACTATCAATTATGTGGATGTTATTTTTGATATATCATTAAATCGCATCAGTATGTACTACAAAAAACCATTTCATGCAGATAGTATAATAATAAGGTATATTTGTTTGCATACACAATTTTTTGTCTTTTCAGTTTCAGTTGCAACAAGTTATATTTGCACACATCTCTACTGAATATACTTCTGTTGACAAATACTGATGATGTATGCTTGATGGATTAATGTATAGATAAATGTAGGTCATTTGAAGTGGTGCTTTTTTCATAACTGTGTATTTTGCTTAAATGCATTACAATCTGAGGAAGTTATAGACTTCTAGACTAGCCAGGATTTAAGCAATCCTAAAAAACTCTAGAGTAGAGAAATGTTTCAGTAATTATAGTAAAAAGCTTATAAATTTCCCGTCCTTCCAATCAAACTGGTTTGGAAGTCGAGCAAAACAGAGACGTAGGGCAAGTAGTCAATCACTAAGGTTATTTTTTGTATTTTCTTCTGAAAATCAGGCATAATTTCAACTTTTTCTATTGCGTCAGATTTGTATAATTTTTGTGTTCTCCAATTATATTGGGTACAGTTCTCTCCCTAGAAAAACCGCCTTGGTATGCCTCTGCTTACTTGTAAGATGTAACAGTCATTCCAGCCCTCTATTCCGTGTATTCATTGTCTAACCTGTTGGAATAGTTTGTTCTGTTTATGCTATAAAGTTTAAATCACTGGTACTAAGAAACAAAAGCAGAAAGAAGGTAGCTTCTATAATACTTCATAAGCAGAGCAAATTCATTATTGTTTCTGTTTACATCACATCAAATTTTAACCTGTGAAACTCCTTCTCCTACAATTTGATGTCTATGTTAGTTGTTCACTCTATTAGTTTCTCTCATTGTTTTTTCTTGGTTTTTAGCATTATAAAAGCTGTCTTACAGATGTATTTGGTAATTTTCTGAGGTGCAACCATCATTCTAATAAATTGTCACCCTCTCAGGATTCAATTCTGTTATAAATACCTTTTAGTTTCTTCGGAGCATGTCATGATGTCTTTGATATGTAAAGAAACCAGATTAATTTTTTCTTTCGGAATGCATTAATTGAATGGAGGTATGACTTCTTCTGTATGCAGAGATGCACTAGGTATACCAAGTGTTGTAGCTGCAATGATCGGCCTATCTATACTTCTGTTATTGGGTGTCCTTGATTGGGATGATTGCCTAAGTGAAAAGTCAGCTTGGGATACATTGGCTTGGTTTGCTGTTTTAGTGGGCATGGCGGGCCAATTGACAAATCTTGGCATTGTTACGTGGATGTCTGACAGTGTGGCCAAGTGCCTTCAGTCTTTCTCTTTAAGCTGGCCAGCCGCATTTGGGGTTCTTCAGGCATCATACTTCTTAATCCACTACCTATTTGCTAGTCAAACTGGTCACGTGGGAGCGTTGTATTCTGCTTTTCTTGCAATGCACTTGGCAGCTGGGGTTCCTGGTGTGCTGGCTGCACTGGCTTTAGCCTACAATACTAATCTGTTCGGTGCAATAACACATTATAGCAGTGGTCAAGCTGCTGTGTACTATGGAGGTGCGATTTGCTTCCCCTAAGTTTTGCATTATTTTATTTATTTATTTTTGTTCATTTTGTTTTAATTTCTCATTTTATGATGCTTTGGTTTAGAGTAATGTTGGAGCTGCAAACACTTTGTACAAACTTACGTGTACAAAGTGGTATGGCAAAAAGAGATTGGTTAGATAAAATTATCACAGGGCCCACATAATTATTTTCATTAACTGATGTGACATCACTTTGTACACGCTTGTTTGTACAAAATGTTTGAAGCTGTATCCTTAATCTCGGGTATATGCTTTTCTAGTGTATCTGTAATTGGATATTTAACAACCACATACCTCCCTACATGGTAAATGATGATGCAGAATCTTTTACTTGGGTGACTGATAATCTTTTTATTACTTTTTCAACAGCTGGTTATATTGACCTTCCTGACGTATTCAAAATGGGCTTTACAATGGCTCTTGTTAATGCTATCATCTGGGGCGTAACTGGAACTTTCTGGTGGAAATTCTTGGGTCTTTATTGATCCGATATTCATTGTAATTAATCGTTGATCTTCCCTCTACTGTTTCAGGGAAAACTTGAGCTCATTATTTTTATGTCAAAGAAATTTTTGATATTTAGCTCGACATTGCTTGATCAAAACACTGCACTCCAGAAAGTGGAATTTTTTACCCCTTCTTCACAGAATACTGAAATTAGAATCTCTACTGCTGTCACGTCAATTTTATTGTGAACTCCTTAGATAAAAGCTTGACAGTTATTTTCACCCTTTGGGAGAATGCTTCTTTCAGATGCTTCCTTGCAAGTTCTGTATCTTTTTTGGAGTTGTATCTTTGCTCTGAAAACCTTTTGCCTGTCACTCTAGAGAAGTGGGCTTCCAAAGTCGTGCTGATGCCAATAATTGTTATTTAGTGTTGACAATTAGATTGTCATTTTGGATGCATAATTCAACTATATGATTGACTTGCCTTTCCGCTACATTCAATCTGTCTCATGGGTGGATATACACCTATCTTATTGTAGAGTTACGAAAGTAATTAATATGTTGCAATAGAATGACAGGACGTGCTCTGTTTTTTAGATTCGCAACCTTCCTTGTTGACACATCTGATGTAACCAATAAAGGCAATGTTTGCTGTTTTGAGTTTACAACGTGCCTTTGGGGGAAATATTAACATTCCTTTCTGCACGGGAAAACCTAGTCCATGTCTATGATTAGTGGTTGCTGATTCAGAGATTAATTTGCTGTACATTTATGCTACAACTAGTCTTATATTTGTAGAGTCTTAAGTTGGAAAATATTCATAGCTCCTGCATGTAGCAATTAGGAGAGAAAAACCAGTTGATTCTAATAGGTGTTGTGGGACTGGGCATATCTATGAAAACGGTCAATGAGATGGATATTAGTGATGTTTTATTAGGTCCAAACCATAGTTTGTAATTCATAATCGGTTAGAATGAGAAAAGGCAACTTTGTTTCTCGTCCATTTATGAGTTTGTTATTCAGACGGCCTTTGTCATTCAAGTGCATGCAAAGAAGTCTGTGTATGTGCAAATTATTTAAAAGTTCTTATTTATGATTATTCGAGTGATTTCAAGCCCCACTTCCTATTATTACTAAAATTTTCCATGTTGATACAAAATTGCATATATGCCAAGAAATGGGATCTGAAGATCATGGTAGTAGAGTAGATGATCCTACGATTGATTCTTAAAAGGACGTCGATGGAGTGTTGTTGAATGGTATAATGTTCCATTATATTCGCTGTGTATTTTGTGCATTTGTATTTTAGTGGCTAGTCTCATTTGTTATCATTTCTTAAACGTCTAGCTATCATGAAAATGGTATAAAGGGTGAAGGTTTTTTTTTTTTTGGGTTTTTAAAGATCAAAAAGTGAAGTTATTTTAAGCCACATATGTAATGCCAATATTATCAAATTGATACCTCTGTAGATCGTTATATTAGAAATTTAGAATGGAATTTTAAGTAAGAAATTAACTCTATGGACTTTTAAATAAGAAAATTTGTTGCGTAAAAAAAAAGAAGAAAATTTAGCTCTGAAGACTGCGATCTTGCATTTGACCTCAGAAGTGGAAACTGTTTGAATGTAATGGTTGAAGAAATTTATGATAACATACACATAAAAATGTGGAACAAAGGCAGAGAGAGAACATAAAAAAACTGAACCACTTATTATTGAATGATTGACAGAGAGGCTCAAAAGAGCCAAATGGTTGTTTCAATTATCTTCTACGTTGTGGTCGTGAGTGGCTGAAAAAATGTTGTGGTCATGAATGGCTGAAAAGATAATCTCATCCAGCAAACACATTATGCAAGCAATCAACAAAGAAATTGCATATAGACAATTCCTGATACAATTTCTTCTCTCATTTCTGGACTAGTGCGTCGAACAGATATGTAAAATGTATTTATCCAAAAAAAAAATAATGAAAAATTATGCAACAAACAAGTAAATAATATTACAGCTAGAGCACGAAACATCTGTCACAATTCGCAATCGGCTGTTTGACAAGCATGTATTTTCTTCCCATAAATTTCCATCATCACAATTCTTGAGTACTGATGATATCAGGAAATTCGTCAAATGATCTGAGCTTGTCAAGTATCAGCTTTTCTTGCTTGGCATCTATGATACGAGGAGTCAAGAATTCACTAACCCTTGATTTATGTTCATAGAATGAGTAAACTCATGCTAAAATCATACCGTAAACTATCATATCGACAACTTCCTAGTATTGGTTGCATTATCTTGAATGTCCGAATGCTTTTAAATTTGTGCAGACGACAGCATATATGATATCATATTTGTATGCACAACTGACATGCATAAATTCACATGCTGATGATTAAGAAGAAAAGGATACACTCTAGATCAGGATTTTCAGTGAAATTTGAATGCAGGGCATTCCCAACACTATCCACTATGGCTGAGGTAGTCATGGATGATTCAATGCATAAAATTGCAGTAATAGCGTCCAATCGAGTAACTTCATTTCTGAACATTAGTCTTGCATGAGCTGCAACAGCAATAGATTTAATCTCCAATGAGATAAAGTAGAATTCTCATTGGAAGAATAAGCAATAGTAAACGTACATACCTTGAGCTAGGCGTATCAAACTTTCTAACATCCGCACGGTTGTCCTGGCTGTTTGGTTTGAAATGTTATTATGAAAGAGATTACAGTAAAACCATAATAAAAGTGATTTAGCAACAGCGGGATTCGTTTAGATACCTGCATTCTGGGTTGCAGATCTTCTTTGGAGTTGATAATAGCTTGAGATTACTTTTTCAGCCTCCTTTGTAAGGATTGGTTTGAAGTATCCTTTTACGAAGTAAATGTACCTGCAAGATAATACAGAAAGTTTAGTTCCAGATAATTATAGATTTGAGGATGATCTTTAATGTTTGGTTTGAAGAAATGAAAGGAGGAGAGTAAAGGACAGGAGAAAGAAATAAGGGAAGGGATTAATTCCTGGTCAAACCAAACCATAAAATTAAGATTTACCCTCATTTTTTCCTCCTCTTTCCTTTCCATTGAGCCAATGAAAACTCAATGTGATCCATAAAGTTTAATTGATTGATCAAATTAACAAATTAAATGCCAAATCCAGCAGGATCATAGCTAATGTACTAGTTTGCAGATTATCAAAGTACCAAGCTTCCAGTACCAACAAAAAGAGAAAATGAAAAATAAAACATTAGCCTAGATTAATACCAAAACGAACAATGTCACTGGAAAGCTATAACTGACAGAAATGATTTACCAGTGCAGATCCAACAAGAGAAAGAAAATGTAACAAAGACATATAACAGTATGAAAAGATATTATTCTTTCTACTTTGATTTGGAAAAAGACAAAAAGGCAGAAGAAATACAGTTATGCTCACATTTGAACAAGCCTGTGAAACTAAACCAGGAAAACCAAAAAGAACTTATGAGAAAGGATAAATGTGGCATTTTGCCCCAGATCGGGAGGGATAGCATCAGACATATATCCACTGACAGTGAAGCTGTCATGGTATTGTGCAGTGCACTGGTGGAAAGTAACAAAGCTCACTTGAAGGAAATATATCTACTGGTGGAAAAGGACCCAAGAAAGTAATAAAATGTACAATGTGTCATGTGAAACCCCCAAAATTTGCCATGGTCTTTAAGACTTTACACGGGTGGATCCGTCGCTAAATTTTTGCAAGTAAATTTTTAGGAATTCCAAAATAGCCTATCTTAGTTGTAACTTGTTGGTAGCAACTATAAAGCTGTACAAAAGCCAAGGATTCAAGGGTTAATTTCTATATCCTAATATTGACATGAACAGAACACAATTATTAATGGTGTCAAGTTAAGACCTGAATATGGAAATCTGTGTCGTATCCATGTCATGTTATCGTGTCATAACCCCCATTGCCACTCCTAAATAAGAACAATGACTGGTTGCTAAAGCACACTAAATAAAAAGTGCAGCCAAATTTTAGATAAACAAAGTACAGTACTTGATTTTGAATATATGATATACATTCACTGATCCTGCTGCATACATAATACAGACGTATATATATTTTAATTGCCATTTATCTATACTGCCAGACTCAGAACAAGACAGCATTTTTGTTATAATATTCTTGAGTTTATAGTTTTCAGTTATTTACAGATAATTGCAAAACCACAAATGATGCATGTGAAACCAATAAAGAATAATTCCACATTGTTAATAAGATTGGCAAGCTGAAAAAGACATTCCATTTTTATTCTACTCCTGCAACCGTGCATCATAATGTCAGAATGCAATAAGAGAATCTTTTACCTGCGAAGCATTGCTAATGGCCAGATATCTGTTAGAGGTTCAGTGTCCTTCTCTTCGCTAAGTCCTCCCTGACATTAGTTCAGAAGAAGCCAATATTTACAAATTTTCAAGTCCTTTATGATTCTAAATCCATAATTAAAGCTTACTTTACCTCAGCAAGAATGTGAGATGATACAACAGCATCCCATTCAGGATTTTTAGTGTCCAGGAGGACAAGAACTATGTCAAATCTGCTCAATAAGGGACCAGAGAGTGTTGTATTGACAGAGAGGGCTAGAAGAGGTTAAGAATATTGCAACCCGGAATGTATAAGAAATAATAAAGCTCACAGCTGACAGAAAAGGAAAATCTGTACACTTTAAGATGCAAACAGGCACAATCACATAATTATAATGTGAATTGTTTAAAATTCTTATTGAAAGTGATACATTGATCGGGATCATAATGTCCTTTAGGATTTGTTGCGCCAAAGACGATAGTTCTAGTACTAAGAGTCGTTACAAGGCCAGCCTGAAATATGAGAGGCGTTAACTTATTTAGAAACCATTCTGACATTTGGCACCAAACAGAGCACGATACAAATACGTCTTGGGAAATAACAGAAAGCACGGATGCATATAAACAAAAAAATGTGGGAGATAACAGAAAGTAAGGATAAATATAATGAAAAAAAGTGGGAAATAACAGAAAGCATGGTTGAATATAATGAAAAAAAAGTACAAAAACAGAAATATACTTGGGAAATCAGACTTTTAAATGAAAAAAGTAATGAACAATGGATGAATCTTACAGAAAGCTTTCTCATGCAAGGTCTGGTTATCTCTCAAAGAAGGTTCAGTAAGAACTGATTTACAAATAAATCAACGAGTGTTAACAAAGTAGTAGTCAAACATGATATCATGATTGACCTGCGTGATATTTTTCATTAAAAAGAGTGGGTATGTTCCAGGTTAGAAGTCAACGCAAGGCAGCAATATGTGACAAAGAGAAATTTGGTCACAAATTCATGTCAATTTTTTCCCCCTAGCATTCCCTTATACAAGATGCATATACCTTGGCAACACTTATAGTCTGCTGCTCCATTGCCTCATGTATAGTTGCCCTGTCATGTTCCCTCATGCTGGGAAGCAAAGAAAAAGTAAAACAATAATGAAAAGGCCTCTAGGTTAGTTTAAATATCAAACAATAAACAGCAAGACTACCAAAGTTATCTTACTATTAGTCTAGAGTTTTACAAATAGTGCATATGACCATGAAACAATTAAAATGACCGTCAGGAAATATTATCCCAAGCATGTGATAATATCACGTAGTGCATAATTAAAACGAGTAGAACAATCACTCTACAATTACGTTCTTCAAGAAGCATGCACAAGATTTTGTCTGCAAATTCAATTACGTTCTTAAAGAAGCATGCACAAGATTTTGTCTGCAAATGTTCCAGTTTTCCCTTCTGCGTGTATCAATAAAAGCCAAAAAAAAGAAAATTGCACTCAAATAGAAACACTAATGTATATACAACTAAAAATTTGAATAAATGGGTTTGGACATCCCCAAAAGTTGTTCATATTTCATATTTCTCCATCCAATCAGGAAAGACAAAAAGAAAAACAGAGAAACTATATGCTATATGAAAAAGAAGGTAATTTACTATAACTAATGTTTAACAGGTCATGCCAGGAGGAATAAATTGTATCAGGTCTAAGTTTAATAAGGAATGAATAAAAGCTTCAAAAGTTTCATAAAGATATTGGAAGAGACTACCTATCAAATTCATCAATGCAGCAAAGGCCTCCATCAGCCAAAACAAGGGCCCCAGCTTCTAACATCCATTCTCCTAATTATTTCATTAAATGATCAGTCCCTAAACTTAGATAAAATTCAGATAAATTCCAAATGTTTGCAAGTCCAAAGATTTTGAGAAAATGTTCCTCAAATGAGAATTATCAAATCTATCAAAAGATAGGAGCACATAATGCAATATTAACAGCAAGCAACAAAACAAAAGGAGAAGATACAAAAATAAAAAATGAACTGGAAGTTTATAAAAACTAAATTTAAAGTTTATCTTTTCCCGTAAGAAGCTCTTATATGTGTCGTGCTTCTTAAGTTGTTATCGCTTTACAAAAAGGCTTAAGCTTGCAGCAAAGGATCCAAATAATAGCATTAAACTGTAATAGCCCTCACATACAGGACCGATGCCAAATCAAATTGTCATGCAGACTAAGCCGCAGAGATAGAAGAAAAAAAGACCAGAAACAGAAAGATGCAATCACAATGGGGAATTTGAAAAGCTTAAGCTTGTAGGTTTGGGCCCCAACAATAGTATTATATCTAACATAAATATCACACCCTTACAGAGTTGACCCTGAAACTGCAGAAACCAAGGAACCTTGTGTTAGGCAGTAGTCCAACACAAGTCTATAGACAGCAGTCCCATGTCATGAAAATGAATTGTATGTATATTCCTTACTGGCATAGCACTACATTGGAACCAAGGTGGCATGAAATGCGGGTAATTTAGGATCTCATTTATTTCTATATCAGTAATCATATTATGGGAGTGATTTTAAGAGAGTAACATTAACTTGGAAGTATGTTTGATTTAAAGTAGTCTTTGCTAATACTACTTAAATAAGTTTTCTTCATTAGATTAGTTCTCCAGTTCAGTTAGTAGTCTAGCTATGATTACATGTGCCATAAATAAAAGTCTTTATGGTTTATGCAGGAAGCCTTTGATATGTAATATGAAGGTTTTTTTTTTTTTTTTTTTGGGTTTACGCCAAGGTTCTTTTTTGAGTCATGACAAGTTTCACTTTTTATATAGATGAATTCAAAGAACCCCAATATGATTTCTCCGGAAGTTATTATTTATAGACAATGTAAAATTATTACATAACTCTAGAGGGAGACTTAATCTTGAAAAACAAAGAATCTGACACAGATGCTACAAAAACACCTTTACCAATTAGAGAACAATCCACAGTCTAGGTGCATGAACAATCCACAGTCTAGGTGCATCAGCTGAACCACATAGCATGTCTCATATTGTGCAGAAATAATTCAGAAGTGCACATGTAACTCAAACGAGCATAGAGAAAGTAAGCCAAAAGCATAATGTTAGAATAAATTGTTAAACAAACTGTTAAGAATTCTAATACATTGTCTAAGGTAGACATGTAATGATAATTACCACCATCCTTGACAGCAGTGACGGTCAATCCAGCACTAGTACTTCCCAATCCAGTAGTGATTACAGACCGATTGCTTAATTTTGCAGCAAATTTCAAGAACTGAGACTTTCCCGTACCTGTGAGATTTATCCCATTTTTAGGAATGAAAAAGTTATCCAGCAATTTTAAAATTCAGAATTGTAAAGTGATTCCATCACAACAGAGACAAGCACCATTCATTCGAACCCTTATTTCGAGAAAATTCAAAGTCAAAGACAGTCCTATAAAGTAAAATTTTATGTATTGGCAAGGTAGGTACAATGAACCCTAAAGGATTAATAGTACAAACTCAAAGGTATTTTGGATGCAAATCATTCTTTATGTTCAAAAATTGTAGTAAGTATCCTGGCTATGCAACAAAATAAAACTTGGAAGCCAGCCGTGCCTAGCATGTTGTTCCTTTTTCTTCATCCATTACTCCCCCGATATTAAGATGGCATTTTGATCGAAGAGGGAAAGCAAGTCAGGGTCAAGGAGACAGACGTGCGCAAACACGATGAAAGAGAGAGAGAAGAGAGTGAAAACAAAAACAGAGTAAATATGGTTAAAAGAACAATTGGTATGTGGGTAAGTAACTGATTTCACAATAGGGAAGAAAATGATGAAAATTGATAACAGAACAGTCCTTACAACTTTGAAAAAAAAAATTCTAGAAGTTGACTTTAAAACATCTAAAACATTTCATTATATCCTTAGTTATAGGTGATAGATTAAAGATTATCTTAGTTATTAATATACTCATTACCCTTGTCAAACCATATGGGCTTGACTTCAACTTCATTCCAACAAGACAAAAGCATCCACAGCTAATGCAGCCTCAATGTTTATGATTATCGTCAATCTTGAGTTGCTAGAATAATGGCCAAGTATCATGCATATGCATACTATTAGAAAATTAAGCATATGATGACAGGATTATGTTAGCTAATGATAATTGCACTATAATGTCTTGCTGACATGCATCAATAATTTGTAGACACATCTTATCCAATAGTTCCCAAACATAGAATAAACTTTTGCTACCAATATTGGTCATTGGAATTATTTATACAATTAAAGCCTATCAAGAAATTTCAGGTATGCCTGAACCTTTTTGATTCTTTCTCGTGAGCATAAGGTAGATTGATGGTACTTAATGGGTAAGAAAAATATACATACTACATCAGTAATAATACCTGGGTCACCAACCAGAAGCAAGTGAGACTCTCCTCGAACCTTTGTCCCAGAAGCATCCACATGTTGGACACCTCCAATAAGCGTCAGTGCAACTGGAAAGAAGACAAAGTGGGATGATGAAAGATGCTAAAACTTTGAGAAAAGAAGGATGACATCATTTTAAACTTCAATGACATCACCAAAAATCCTTATTTCTCAAAATTTAAGCAATGCAAGTGCAAAATTCAAGTTTAACAGAAATAAGATAAGTGATATGTGATAATTCTGTACCTGCAAGCTTTACCGTGAAGAGTCCAAAAACTTGAGGGCAAATGCCTCGTAGAATAGCATTTCTCCCTGGGCAAACATTAAAATTCTTACTAGAGACATACAAGAAATGTGGATGCTCGAGATCAAGTAAAACATAAATGATGCTTCAGAAAGAAAAGAAATAGAAATCTAAATTCCTTTCTAAAAGGGATCCACTAAATGAAGCACAATTATGAGTTTGTAAATGAATTTCCTAAAAAGAAAATGATCAACAATTATTACCTTTCAATGGGGTGTCTTTAAATTCTGACCAGAATTGCTTGAATTGCAGGATAATGTCATCAGGGATGTCAATATCTGATTTTAGCTCATTAGTTCTCCTAAAATATATAGAAAGTAAAATTTTAAAAAGTAAATAAATAAAAAAGCACAAGATTTCACTTTGAAAGTAATACTTCAGATCGACTAAGTAGTTTCAGTAGCATAAGATAGTATTGTGCTAAAGAAGTATGCGGAAAGACATCAAGATTACATGAAAAAGAATTGGATATACGAATACATCATATTGGAGAAATGAAAAATAAACAGTTCAGTTACTTCAAAAGTAAGCCATAACAAGTTATAACCAGAGCAAGACAGCAAAACATGTAATTACAAACCATAAACAGAAGGTACCAAATATCCTAGATACAATTTGTTTCATTCCAATTTGCCTCTTCTAGCAAGCAAGAGGTCAAGGTTTTGAATTCACCCTCATATCAACCTTAAGAGGGGAATTAATTTAATTTGGGATACCATTTGTAACTAGAAATAAATAAATAGAAATACGAATCTTTTCCAAATGAGACTGGGATTTCTTTCCTTAAGAAACTTATTATAAATCCCCCCTAAGGGGACTAATTGATTAAGATAAGATTAAACTCAACAACAAAAATAACCTATTTACCTCACGTGATTAGCAATTAATACAGGATCAAGGTCACAGCGGACATCTTTTAAATCAGGTGACCACTTTGCTGTTAAAATTCCAGTAACAATGACATCATCTGCACAAAATGGAATTTGCATTTCCAGACATCCCCATGGAAACCAAATTACAGAAAAGCAGGTTTAGAGTTAACATAAAAAGTGGAAGAGACACATATACTGAGTAGAAGTACTATGTATAACATTGAAGAAATTAAATAAAAAGAAACAAGATATGGAAAAAACCATGAACCAAGAACTTGGAACTTAAGGATGTGGTGCAGACAATTTACAGCTGTCTTAATATCTTTGATGAAAACAGCTTTACTCAGATTTAATTAGGCTGCAAATAATTTGTATGCTCTCATGGATTAGTTACTCATAGTTATATTCAAAATCCCACTATGCAAGAGTGTATAGAGTAAGTTATAAAGGTAATTATTGTGGTTGCATAGAGTTCAACTGGTTTTAATGGTGGAAGCATGGTGAGGACTGGCAACAGATATGATAGTTTGATATGGTGGTGGTGGCAGATGGAAGTAATAGTAGGTTAAAAAATGCATTGCCATCATATCAAGATACTGCAAATCATCCCATTCTGCATGGATTCCAAAATAAAATTGTATATGACCAACTATTTAGGATCTTAAGGACTTCCAATGCAATTCCAAATTCATAGATTGCCAGTTTAATGTATGCCAGTAAATCAGGAGATTCAAATTTTTTGAATAATGTCCTTGAAGCAGCAAGATGAGTTCAATTTCTTATTATAATTTTAACAATGATCACTGTTCCTTATTATAGCAACTATATGGTAAAATTAGGAAAGGCTAGATCTAAATTGCTAGAATAAAATTCCTACAGCTCAACTATTAAACAAGTGCAACATATGTACTCAACGTGGAAGCCTACGGTATTTGTTAAACATACACACTTTTGCTTAAATAAAAAAGAAACATCAGTCAGCATATCCTCTCTGCTTTTGTGGATTGATATTTGATAATATGAGAATGGTAAGTTCAAGTAAAGAAAAAATAAGGGTTATTCATTTTTTAATATTACTGAAGAGCTTTTGATTCTACAACAACCAAGAACCCATTAGTGATCCGGTCATAAGGGAATCCCATATCAAAACATTGATGACATGGTCAAGAAAGTAAAGCCTTATATAAGGCTCTGTGGGCTGCCAATTCAGTTGCAAAATGATGTTTCAGTAGCACAGTAATATGATCATGCAGACCTCAGTTGAAGTGAAGGACTAACTATGGTAATCAAGATGATTCAACTTAAGACAGTATCCATCGGGATACTAGTCTATTTATAAGATGTTTAAAAAAAATTATTTCAGGTCGATCTTCAGGAACAACATAGATGTATTTCAGTCACAAAAAGTCATACCTCCAGCTTTAACAATGTCAACAAGATCATCCTTCAGAATGACTAGAATTGAGCGAGGAATGACTCCAACACCCAAAACCTGTGTGCTTTCTTGGATTTTGATTTCCTGGTAATCGTGGCATATTATAGAATTTTCCACAAACTGAAAATTTGTGCCTTCACAAGGTTTGGACCTCTGTCATTGTAGACCAAAAGATAAGTGATCAAACTCCAAAAAGATATTCATACCAGAAGAGACCAAAACTTACAGCTTGCAAATTAAATTTAATACTCACTGAAAAAATAGTAAAAGCTAGAAAAAAATAAAATCAGACATCTTGTTTGATGAACAACAAAAGAAAAATAAATTCATTATTTACCATTTATATATTTATATATTCTGTGAACTGAAGTCACTAGTTTCAAAGTTTAAGCATCACCGACACCACACACACACACACAGAGGCTATACAAATTTATGCTTACTGATTTATTCCAAACTCTGCAAAATGTTTGTAAGGACAATGTGACATGTCTAGGCACTGACCACACTAGATACCTGAGAGGGGCAATGTGATGGTAGAACTATGGAATTCCTTGTTTCCAATTCAGGATAAACTGGAAACCTGCACAAAATAATAGTCAACTCAACTCATGATCTGCTAAGAATGTAAAACCAGGTTCCATTGCCATAAGCATATATATGTTCCTCTTATTATAATCTAAAACAGCACCATAAGATGCAAAGAAATGTAATAACCGATAGGTGACAATATTCTCATTTCAAAAAAGTTAACGGACACTTGTTGATGTAAAACATGACAATAGATTGAGTTGAGAGTTTTACAGGTTTGGAGAAAGCAAAATGGATAAAAAAAGGCAATGTTACCATGCTTCTGCTTGCAATCCAAACAAACAAGAGTGAACAAATTCTCTGATCCCAATCTACTCACAAACAAAATATGAAGACAAGTGCCTCCATATTTACTATTTTGATCACAGCATTATCATGCCAAGCAATTTAAGCAACTAATAATCAAATTCAGAGATAGACAATAGAAATATTGCAAACCTTTCAAAAAATTATAAAAAATTAAATAGGGCAATATGAAACTATATCCATACATAGGAGTAGATGTGATGTAGATTAGATGTATAAATGGAGCAAAGTGCCATAGATCAAACCTACATGTGTTTGCATTTCCGACACATATATGTCCTCTCTCCTTCATACATCTTGGTTGCTCCCGAACGAATCACAGTCCCCTTGAGTGTGAGCAGAACCCCATGGTGCTTCACTCTGACACGTCCAATACTTGGAAAAGTTTCTAGTCACATTTTGAAACCACTCATCAAATAATCTATTCAAAACAAAAACAAAAAATGCAACTCAAAACAGAGTGAACTAGTCCCTCTGTGAACATAAACGGGAAGCAAACCAGGACATTCCAATGGAGAACCACTGACGTTGATACGGACATGAATGAATTTCTTCTCGACCCTTTTCTCGCAAGACTTCAACTCATCAAATACGATTTTCTATGTACACCCATATCAAAATTGGAAGTCAATTCTCGTATCAGAATTTCATTTTAAGCTGAAATTGGGCACTAAAGCCATATATACAGAAAAAAAATGTATAAAATTAAAGGTAAGTTTCAGACGTGAAGTGTTGTGCCTATTAATCCATACTTACCATAGAATGGAAACCCTAGTTGTCAAGTAAAAGTAACACCTTAATGGTTGTGTTTCGAATTTATGGGTTATGGATATGTCCTAAATTTGCAGCTCACATTTAATAAATTAGTTGAAAGGCATTTTAATTCAGTACTGTGCTTCTTATAAAATTGTGACCCATAGTTGTAGAAAAAATTAAAAATAATTAAAATTTAATCAAACATTGCTATAAATACACAAATGACAAAAGATTATAAAAAGTTCAGCACAACTTAGTTCGGCACCGTAATCAAATTCCGTTTGAAGAGCTTATATTATGAAATTCAAGAAGATTACTTACATGAGCCCAAATGGCGGCATCCTCGAAGAATCGCAAATAGTCAGCAGGTTTGGAAAAGACGAGATGGGCAATCTCAGGATCCTCATCCAATAGCTCTGCGAAACTAAGGGGATAAAAAATTAAAGATCAAAATTTCAAGGAATAAAAAAATATTAGTAGTAATAGTAACATACTCTATGTAGAGAGGGTAATGGAGCTTGGGATCTGGAGAAAGAGTGATGGATCGGAGCTGATCAGAGTGGTGCCGAATCACAAACTCCGCTAATGCTTTCAAGTGAGCCGGCACATTTTCCGGCTCCATTACCTTTGCTTTTAGGCGGGAACTGCAGCTACGTAAGCGGATTGATTTTTGTTTTTTTAGAGAATTAATCTTAAAACTTTCAAATGACAATAAAAAAACAATCTTAAAACTTATTAATTTCAGAAAACTAACATCAATTATATAGCCAAAAGACATATATACCCCTGAGACGATTGTAGAATTCTTTGAACACAATTCGAAGCCATTTCTGTAAGCTGTAGTTTGCATTTTCTTTTGGTAATTTTGTTATAAAATATGCAATGATTTGCCAGTAATGCTACTTTTGCACAAAAAACATGATGATATTCATATTCATAAAAGAAAGGTTTTTTTTTTTTTTGAAAGTTTGAAATAAACAAAAAATCCTCTGTTTCAATAAAACAAAATAAGCCAACAAAATAGAATCATATTTTACTTTTTATTAAGGTAAATTGAGAAATAAAAAAAAAGTTAAACAAACAACTTATAAGAAACTGAAGACTAAAGCTCATTAGCTATTTCAAATGATTTTCCTATTATTGTATCATCAACAAGAGAGGCATTAAGACATTAACAAAGTGTAGTTATTAAGTTATATAATCAGGTCGAGTTCTCTTACATCAATCCAATATTTATTACCACTAACACATATTTAATTTTTATTATTTATATTTTTATGTCAGTTGTAATAAGTGTTTGAGTTGATATAAGTCACGTGATTACCTAACTTAACAAACACTCAAAACAACCATTCAGCAAAAATGGAAGACACTATGAGGCTTGAAAGTAGCAAGCAAGGGGAAAACACGTTTATACTTACTTTATATGACAGTTCCATAAAGGAGCAGAATATAGTAAGGGTCCTTGCATGAGACCTTGGCAATGATATGATTCGTGATGCAGCAAGGTGGCTGAAGACTTGAAGCGAAATAATGACGTCTCGTCGGAATTGAAACACGATCAATTCGCTGACACGTTCAAGTACCTGTTAAATTCCTTTTCTTTAATTACCCCATTAAAATTATATAAAGAATATAAAGTTTTTAAAAACCTTTTTTTTTTTGAAGAATATAAAGAATCCTCCTAAAATCTTTTTCTTTAAAAACCCTAAACCTCTCTCTCTTGAAAAAAAAAAAAAAAAAACTTACACAAGGCAGGTTCATTATCTCAGTTTGTTCTGTCATGAACAAGGCACTAGATTCTAACACAGGACTCATAAAATTTTATTCTTAAAAAGTTAGTAGAACTCATTGTAGGTCACATTACTTTATCATCTGGTATCATGGGCAAGGCGGTGGATTCTAACACAAGACTCATAAAATTTTATAGTTAAAAAATTAGTACAATTGATTGTAGCTCACATTATTCTACCACATGGTAAAACACTATTAGATGGACTTACTATCTCATCATCATATTGAGGTAGTGAGTTTGTCTCACATAAATTTTCCTCCTCTCGCTTCTTCTCACTTTCTTACTTCCTCTTTAGATTTTCCTTTTATCTTCTTTTTCTCTCATCCTCTCCATTGCCACTAACCTTTGATGATAAAATAAATTGAACCTTGTAAATCAGCTACTGTCTAAACTTTCGAATTATAGGAAAAAAAATTAATTCTGAAAAAGGCTTAAGGTTTGGTGAGAATGATGAAGCAGCTTGGTATCATAAACCGAAAACAACGATGCTTGCTTAGCCAACTCCCCAATGAGAAGCCCAACATTGATTTATCAAAATAGAAATAGCAGCCAACGATGCTTGGATTTTCAAGAAAAAAGTGCAAAGAAACAAAAATCATGGCTTTAAAATCATATATATTAATTAAATGAAATCTTGTTTCATTAGTCAATACCCATTTGTAAGAATGTTTGGTGGCATCATGGTGAGATCTCCACTGACGCTTGGACTGTAATTTCATGACCAGAGGGTTTCATTGCATGAATAAATTCATGATGATTTTCTAAATCAAACTTGATTCCTCCTATGTTTAAGAGCATGCTTGTGGAAGTAATAATTTTTTTTTTGTTTAAAGTGTGGGTTTAATCAGATATCTTAGGGTGTTCATAATTTAATTTTATTCGTTCAATCTGTCTGATTTATAAAAATCTTATTCATAAAAATTTAATCCATGGATTAAATTGGTTTGAAAATTTTAAAATTCAAATTGAATATGAATTTATTTTTGTAAAGTAAAAAATCGGTTAAAAAATAATATTTATTTAACCAAAAAATAAAATTTATAAATGTGGCATTATTAGTTAATGAATAATCTAATTTTCATAACTTATTTCGGCTTTTGCATTGAGTTAATTCCGTAATTATTATAATTTAAACTTTCAAGCTTCAATTTTTGTATTCTTTAAGCTTTGAAGTTGAAACTTTGGAATTTATTTAATTCCATAATTATTATAATGCAAGCTTTCAAGTTTCAATTTTGTATTCAATTCCATAATTTTAGTTAATCCTCATTTATTGATCCAAATAAATCAATTTCATTTTTTGGGGTGTTACAATTTGAAATTTTGAATGTATTATTTTAGGGGAGAATTGCGTGGGATATACCCTATTTCCTCCAAAATACCCGATATATGCCTTAAATTATAACACTCTTAAATTTTACATATATATACTTTAAAAAAATTAGAGAAAGTACAAAAATAACCACAATTAAATCCTCAATGTCGGGTAAATAGTCAAGAATATTCGACTTCAACCAAACCATACACGATTAGTAATTCAGCATAAATTCTCGACTTTTCCATGTTAGTCGGGTAAATAGTCGAGAATACTTGACGCCAATTGAAATAAGAAATTGTCTTAAAAAATCTCAACTTTTTTCAAGTAAGTCGAGTAAAGAGTCGAGAGTACTCGGCTTTAATTTAACCTTACCCAACATCCATTCAGTAAAAATTCTCGACTTTTCATTGAAGTTTGGTAACTAGTTGAGAATACTTGAGTTAGATTAAAATGAAAATTTTCATTTTAATTAAGTCAAGTAAAAAGTCAAGTACACTCCAATTTGGTTATGTTATTATGTAAAAGTCATGAGAAAGAAAGAAAATGTAGATAGATGGTTTTTAAGGTTATTTTTTACTTTTTACACTTTCATGAGGTATATATATGTAATGAGGTATAAATTTGATATTTAAGGACAAATGGGGCATATTTAAATAAAAAACACTTATTTTAGTTTTATTTAAACAATTACTATTTTGATTTTTTAATTTAAAATTGATTCGATAGTCAATTATTTTTTTTATTAAATAGTTCATCAATTAGACAAAATGAAAATTTTTAATCTGCAATCAATCCACAAAAAGGTGGATTGGATGTGGACTGTATCGCATTTGCACCCGATCTAAAAACATATATATTGAATTTGGATTAAATTTCATCAATACATAGATTGGATCGGATTAAAAATTTATAATTTGTAAAATTATACATAGATATAAATTGATATCTAATTTCTAAATTTTGATCCTTGAGCACCCATATCATATATACTATTATCCTTTCATGTAATTTTATTGAAGCTATAGATAATTTGGTTTTAAGAGTATTTAAAGGATGCAATGATCTCGACTCTTTTTTTTATTTTTTATTTTTAAAAATCTCGGGTCTACATTGTGAAATACAAGTGTGCAATGCAAGGGGTGGTGAATTGGCATTTTAAAAAATTATTTGATTCTAAAAAAAATTATATATCATGCAAATCTAAAATGAATCTAATACAATAATAATTAAATCAATTACAATATAAAAAGATAAGGGGAAAAAGATTCAAACACGAAGATTTTTACGTGGTTCGGCCAACCTCGTCTATGTCTACACCTCTAAGCTTTCTAGACTTGAGGATTTAGGCAAGCCTCTAAGAATTCAAATGCTTACACTTGACTTCCAAGGTGTCAATGAATCTTTACAACAAGAGATTATCCCCAATCTCTTAACCCAAGTGAATTTCAACACTTACAATCACTCAAAATAAAAGATTACAAATTATTTTTCTTTCACACAATATTTAAGATTACAAATTAATGCCTAATATGTGAATAGATGAAGCAAGAATATGTGTTAAAGCTCTATGAAGATTGTATTCTTGAATATAAGCTCAATGGTCGTGTTGTGATCAACCTTGTTTGAATTTGAATGAGTTTATTTATAGTTGGAGATGAAAAATTAGCCGTTATAGACTGTCTGCTCGAAAACGATTCACCGTTAACCATTAACGGTTAACCATTTAGGCTGGTCAAAGTTACCGTTGGGCCAATTTTCAAATAAACGATTTGCTGTTTAGGATTACCTTTTCGCCGTTAAATTTCAGAGACTTGCAAGATAAACTTCAGTTATCCGTTTACATTAAACGGTTAAAGATTTGCACGAAATGACCTCTCTGGAATTTATCGGTTAGCTGTTTGTAATAAACGGTTTACCGTTTGTTTCCAGTAATCTATAGAACAAGTTGGCCTTATCTGTTTCAGTTAAACTTTTGCCGTTTGTTTCCAGTAACAAGATGAACACTGTTTTCCATTCTGGATTATATCGGTTAACCGTTTCAATAAATGGTTCACGGTTTAATTCCATTTGCCTTCTCAGCATTTTGTGTTTTCCATTTTTGTTAACCGGTTAGAGCTTAAGCAATTTGTTACTCTCTGGATTTAATCGGTTAACCGTTAAAAAGAAAACGGTTCACCGTTTATTTCCAAAATCACAATGTTAGCCAAATATTGCAAAGAATCATTTTCCAATTTCAAGTTTAACAGTTATCCAACTTTTATGAATATAATTAAAATGATTATAAAGCTTTCGTTTATTAATAAATAACTCCAACATTTTAATAAAAAATATTTAAAATTTATTATCATCAAAATCAATATTATGAAAATATACATATTAACACGTTGGGCCAAGTCCGACTATGCCATATCAGGCGGATGTGAGGTTAACTAAAAATCATCAAGCTAGGACCGGGCTTGGCCAAGCCCAGCAAGCCCATTTTCCATCCTTCCATGCAATTTATTTGATAGATGAAATTAAAATTTTTACTTAAAATCATGACTTAACTTTTAATCTATTATATTCATCCATCACGATTTAATTTTTTTCATTTGTCATATTAATCAAATTCAATGGTAAATGAATGAAGAATTAAATGCTACTTTTTAAATCCACACCATTGGACTAGACCGATTAAAAAGAATAATTAAGTTATGATTTTAAGTAAAAGGGCATTTTTTTAATTTAATGACTTAATTGATGTAATTGACTTGATATCAATCAGTTAAATTAATAAGTTTGTTTATTTTTTCAATTTAATGAAATTTTTTAGTCGTTCATTTATTTGTTTATTAAGCCAATTTTTGAAAAAATTTACTTTATATAAAAATTTAAATGATATTATTAAAAAAATATTCTCTAAAATATCCATATCTTATTATTTTATTTTCATCATTACCTAAATAAAATGTCGAGCATCACTAAAAGACTCTTCTAATTTAGCTCTTTAAATACTTATTTACTTACCTATGTGATAAATACAAGAGTATAAAAAAAAGTCATCTGCCAAAGTCTCTTCAAATAAAAATAAAAATAAATTATTTTAACCAAACCTTTTTCCCCACAAAAGTAATAGCAATTATAAAAATTGATTCTCTTCATGAATTATGAAATAAAAATAATTTAATATTAAATTAAAAGTTCTAAAAGACTCTCTAAATGAAATGAGATAGTACTTCTCTCTCTTTCATATTGAAAAGAGAGAAGCATTATTTTATTTGAATAATCTCATTTGAAGAGTTTTTTGGTACTCTTTTTGTAAATGTGGCTTTTCAAATAAATAGTAAAATTTCATTTTGAAGAGCTTTTTGATGATTCTCTTACTAATTAACATTGTCATTCTTTTATATTACTTGTGATAATATAATAGTAGATTATTATTATTTTTAATTTTTAAATTCTTCAAATTAGCATTATTTATCTTTATAATTTTTATGACTATTTTTCATGTAATACATCATAAATTACAATAAAATTGATAAAAAAATTTCTAGTTTAGAATATTAAAGAGTTGTGTTCGCTTGAACATGGTTTATGTTATGATAATATTATTTTATTTATGTTTGTTGAAATGTTAATTATCTATTTAATATTTAAAATTGATAAGGGTATAAATGTAGAAGAACTAGTTTTCAAGCTCTTTAAGTTAAAAAAAAACAACTTAATACTTATATTAGAAATTAAAAAAATAAACATGTTCAAATTGAGCTTTATTCGTAATTCAAACTAATTCATATTTATTTAGATTTCAGATAAAAAAAAAAAAGCAACATCTAAGTCATGTAACCACTCATAACGATTTATTTAAAAAGGGTATCAGTATCACACCATAAGTGTTGAAGCCATTGTCTTTTGTTAGTTCCATATTTTGAACTTTGTAGTTATGCTTATGTACGCGTACAGAAATGGACAAATATATGCTATTGTTTCTTGTAGTACTTATTTTTCATATATTGTGGATTGGTATAAATTACTTAATTTTGTCATGTTCGTGTTATTTTATTTATTTTCATAAATTGTAGACTAGTATAAATCATTTTGATTTTTTAATGTACTTAAATAATATGTAATTAATGTCAAATATTAAAGAGTAATTTTGATAGACTCAAATATTGTATAATGAATCTAATTTATTATACTCTATATAAGAATATATTATGGACAAATTTAACCTTAAATTGTGTTATCATACAACTTATAATGTAATAGGTAACTTTGTAATTAATACAGGAGAGATCCCCACACTCAACGAAAATATTTAAGTGATTATGGCACATTGAGAGTTAATGTCCGATAAGCAAATGGTCACTTGGTAGAGTGTAGATTGCTCTCTCTCTCTCTCTCTCTCTATCTCCCTCTACCATTTACTTTGCGTCTTCGCCATACTGTGTGCAGTGATCTAGAGCTTGTGTTGAAGCTGTAACTTGCAGTATATTTGAAACAAGGCTGGAGCCGTTGTAGAGCTCAACAGAAACTTTCGTTCATGACAAATTAAGATACAAATTTAGCCTCAAGCGTAAGATCATAGTTTATATTTAAAATTATTGAGCAGCTTCTTCATTAATTGAAACATAATTCACTTTATAGCTTACAACAGTCCAAGCACCACATGCAAAATAACAATTTATATCAAGTAGAAATAGCCACTGATCGACCTGCACGAAAGAAAAACAAGTAAATAATAGACATGTTTACCAAATACTTTAATAGTTTCGTGTTTATCAAAATCTTTTAGTAGAATTCGAGTTGTGCGCTACCAGGAGCCTAAGCGGTCACATCTGGAGGCCGCCACTGCCAATCAACTTAGTGAGCCCAAAAGTGATGGCCATGGCCATCCAGCCACCAACCAAAACCCTAGCAGAGGATTTCACAATCGGAGTCTTCCCAAGCAATGCTCCCAAAACTCCGAAAACTACCAGCGCGATGCTGGCCACTGCAGCCACAACAGCCAGCCTCACCTTGTGGTCCCGTACAAATGCAGAGCCCAGTAACGGCACCACTGCCCCTACAGAAAAGGCTAGCGCGGATGCTATTGCAGCCTGTGCTGGATTTGGCAATGCTTCTTCTCTCTGAATATTCTCATCGGGCTCTTCGTGATTTTCATTGCTGGTAATTTTCTTTTGCTGATCTCTCTTCATTTGAGCAATTTCGATGTCCCTCTGAGTACACACAGAGACAAATTCTCCAATTGCCATACTGCCAGCACCGGCTACTAAGCCTGCAAAACCAGCTAGAAGCATGGCTTTGATATCTGTTTTAACAGCTCCAACACCCATCATTAATGAAGCGACGGAAACAAGCCCATCGTTTGCACCCAACAAAGCAGCTCGAAGCCACTGTGCCCTTTGAGAGTAATCAAATTCATCACCAATTTTCTCTGCAGTATCATTCACGTGGATGGTCATTTCAAGATTGTGAGATGGTGCTTGTTCAAGCGCTCTAGGGGCAGCCATGACCGAAAAAGAAATTGAAGGATCAGTAATTGGGAAGATATATATAATCAAGGGGAAGACTGAAGACGCTTGTGCTGGACACACGCCCTCGTCGAGGCTATATTTATAGGGAATTTTCAGCTCTTAGTGGCGTTTCATGTTGAGGACTCTCGCAAACACTCGAGAATAAAAAAATTCCAAGTTTATTTTTGCTTGGAGAGAGTGACTAATAGAGTATAGTAGATAGTTTCTTAACATTTAAATTTAATATATATATTAATAACGATATAGTTAGTTAAGATAGTTAATTTTTATCTTAATTGATATAGCAAATGATTGGTTACTACTTTGTTAACTTAAATGATAGTTAAATATTAAGCCTTATTTAATGTCGTCTACTATTTATTCCTATAATAAATAGTAGTTATATATATTTATTATACTCTTAGCAATTAAAAATTTTATTAATATAGACGACATTAAAAGACAAATTAATGATTCAAGTTTGCAGTACTACACGGAAGTAAGTACTGTCTTGCTTATCTTTTGAATAATAGGTCTACTACACTTGGAAAAAGAAAAAACAATGCAAAGAGTATAGGAATAAGATAATTATTCAATAGATGAGATATTACTGAACAATTAATGTTGCTAGAGTTTGAACTTTACCTACTTGTGGTCCAGCAACCACACAATTTTCTGTGACAACATCTTTGCAAATTTGATATACATGTATCAGTTCGATATGTATGCTAAATGTACAGTTAATTTATTAACATGCCAAAATTTTTAATTTCTCGTTTTCATATTAAGAGAATTCTATTGTATTTCCAATTCTATTTTTAACTAATTTTCATTATCAATTTCTAGATAAGGCTATTTTGTTCAAGTGACCAACACACACACACACACAAAAGGTCAATTTTTTTTTTAATTCACTAGAGTTTGGAATAATTACTCAGTTAATCTTTACATTAAAAAAAAAATCTAAAACATCATTTTCTTTTTATTTTGTCTAATGACAACTAAATCCTCTTCCTGCTCCATATGAACAGAGTTAGGACTCCTGATTTCATTATTTTCACGCAAGAGATTTTACCTTGTAAACTTACTTGGACCCCTATTATTACTTTTGTAATGAGTGGATTTAACTTTTGGCAAAATAATATTATTACTATCTTAAAAATTAAATCAAATATTACTATCTAATATAACAAAATCAAACACACAACTTAAAAATTAATTAGATACCGAAATCACCTATACAACGTATATCTTTTGAATGATTCTAAAAAATGTAGAGACAAATCGTGCAATTCGATTGAACTTAAAGCACTTAGGGACTATATAATGCATAAGAAGATACAAGGAATGACTGCCTTAACAATGGCTTCATTGTTTTAGGGGGATCTTTTAAGCATGGATTGCTGAGTCATTGCTGAATAAGAGCGCACTTCAAATAATGTTACTGAGATCAATCAATTTGAAATTACATATTAATTTAACTAGGGTGAGTGGGCATTCCACACGAAAGGAAACTTTTTATCATTCTTATTTTATTGATAGAGTGTGTTTTCCACACGGAACGCTAGTATTTTAGGGTTTCTCACCATCAAAAAGTGAAGAATATGTATGTATATACTCCTCACTGAATGGGAAAATTAGTCCACTATCATTATCTTGTTAATATTAATTTGTATAAATGGAGTGTGCTGTCCACACGACAGCTACGGGCTTCTCAAAATAAAGTCATTATTATGACGAGCCTATATGAAATTAGTTCCACTGCTCGATTGTGGTGCGTACAAGCCAATGTTTGGAGTATACAACAAAATAAAGGCATGCACTTTATGTGTTAGGTTTAGGTCGGCTGTACTGGTGAATTTATATATTCATGCAATTCTGCAATTACACGAAAGAACAAAATAAAAATCAAGTTAAAAACCGTAATATTTAAATTTATAATTAAACTTTTAATTTTTATATAAGTTATATTTTAGGTTAAGTGTTTGATTAGTTCTTATATTTTAAAGAATACCTTGATCCACTCTTATTTTGAATTGATCTCGGATTTGGGTAGGACTTGACAAAACTTTGAGCATGCCTCTTTTTGGGTTGAAGTTGGGCCTGAAAGCCTGAATTTGTGTATTGTATATTATAAAAAAAATTTCTTTATATTTTATGAATTTATAGTACATAAAATTTTATTTTTATTAGATTGCATTTTAAAAGTTGGGCTAAAAGAATTTAATACTTCTAAATATATGTTACCGGTGGGTTAAATAAATATTAAAAGGTGTATTTTAGTTAAAAAATATTTTTTTTTCTTGTTTAGACACTTATTGGACGGACGGTGGACTGGGCTTTGTTTTTTAGGCTGAATACGTGGCCGATTCAGCCTAAGCCCATCCCAAAACATGCGGGCTAAGGTCGAGCCGGCTTTTTGTACATTTCTACCCTTGTTAATTATGCTAGACTCTTGTCCTTGTTTTTGTTCTTTATTTTAACAATAATACCCTTATGACAATTTTAGAAATGTTAATAAACAAAATTTTAATTTATTGAATCAATCTGAAAAGGTAATAACAAAAAAAAATTACCTTATGCTTTGTCCGATACATTGTGATTTTCCGATGTTGTGGCTTTAAACTTCAAAGCCACAAAATGTTAAATGAAAACTACATTAGTCTAGTGGCGATTTTGATAGATTTTTGTAACTTATGAAGTTTGGTAAAATTTATATTAAAATTATTTTTTGTTTGACTAATTATATATTTATAACTATTCAATTAAACACATTTAACAAAAACACTGATTTAATTAAGTTAATTTCAGTTTCTACAGATAGAATGTAATATTCAATTTATTCCTAAAAATGTAAACGTCTCAATTTGTCCTCTATTTTTGTTCAGACAGAAATGGCAAGAGGAGCCATGGAGGGCATGTTAGTAAATTTCTTTTATTAACAATAAATAGAATAAATTAACATTTTCGTGCTTTTGAGAGGTAAATTGAAGATTGCCATTCTAAATAGAGGATAAATGGAAGTTTACCTTTATTAGAAAAACTCTTAGCTAGCAACACAAAATAAAGGAGCAATGGAAGATAAAAGAGTAAAATTAGAGAGCAGTATATTATAAAGTGATTTTATTCATTCCAATTGTGTGTACAAAACAAAGAGATAAATTCTCTTTTTATAGTTACATAATCACTCTATGAAATTAATGAAAAAATTATGAATCATAATTTCTTATGAGATAGTGGGAGTTATAGAGAAGGCGAAAGTTGCTAATGAAAAATAATGAGAGTTATAGAGAAACCGAAGGTTGCTAATGAAAAATAATGATGAGACTAATAGATATATATTATGAACATCTACATTTATTTTAATAAATTCATAACATCCTTATTTTTTATAATTATAAAAATCAAACCTCCCCATTCAATAAATAAGTAAATAAAGACCTCATTTGGCGCGATGCCCTGCCAGGTCATAGATGGTACTATTAGAAAACTTCTAAACAGTGGTACTAATCTATGTTGCATATTTCTTTGATCGAAAAATGACGATTAAACAGTGGCACTAATCTTTGTTGTTACATATTCCTTTGATCGGAAAAGGATGTCTAAACTTTCAACTAGTTTAGACTAAAACATAATGCTACACTCAAACGACAGCACAGTGGTGCACCACAACCACCACAATTTTGTAGAGCAACGGAAGCTCTAGTGGTGATGACAACACACATCACATGCAGCTGCTTGATGCCAGCATCGACATGGTTTATCCAGAAATTCAATTGTTGCTTTCTGAAGAACAAAAAATTAGACAAATAGAAAAAAGGCATTGGTGCAGATTTGATCACAAAGATTCCAATGAATAATGATATCGTTTCTCACCACAAGAGAGAAAAGTGTTGATGCCCCAGAAATGGAGTTTAAAATTCTCCAGTATCAACTCCAGGCGTTATCAAATCATTGTCCTAATATGCTATCTAGAAGGTAGAAATCCTCCCTAAGATTAACTGATTCTAAGGATTCTACTTCTTGTATAAAATGCCTATGTAGATAACATATTATTTGGGCCTACTAGAGAGATGAATCAGACTCACTAAGTGATGTTAATAGTAATGTGTCAGAAGTTTGATGACCTGTTGTACTATGACCATTAACCATTCCAAGCTCTAGTCTCAGATTTTTTAATTGTGCACAATCAAACTGTAGCCAAAGCAGTAGGTAGTAATGGAATCATAACTGAGAATTAAGGTCTCTGTATCATAAAACATCCATATAAAAAACCAGAAACACCTTTATGGGCCATATCAACCAAGAAAATTTAGTAAGTCCTCAGTAATCGGGTTGATTTTGAATGAAATGAAGAGCGACTAATAGCGTACATAGGGTTACTCAAAATTCAACGAGCAGAATCAAGGAAAATCTGACAGTGACAAACTGAGATACTACCACATAGACACAACATTATTAACTACCGGTAGCCATCAAAAACTCACCCTCGCAGACCACTTCACCTCCCACATAAGCTTTCCCTTCCATCTTTGCTATTCCGAAGCGTTTCTGTAGCTTGACAAGTGTCATTCTCATGACCAAAGTGTCACCTGCAATCACTGGTTTCCTGAATCTTACTTTATCAATTCCAGCAAAGAAGAAATTTTCACGAGAGCCTCCCACTTCTGGTTGCAGCATAACCAAGCCACCAACCTGTGCCATTGCCTGGTTCCAACAATCAAAGTCATGCATCATTATTTAACAGGAACAAAAATACATACAAAAACAGAACTTTAGATAAGTTTGCACAACAACAATTTCAATGTTGTGTGGAAACTATGCTTTAATCTCATTATGTAGCCATGGCTTAAGTTCTACCTTCTGAAAAGCAAAATTTTGACACACTCAAACCCAGAAGGCAGGACAAGTCTCTCTCAGGTGAGGCGGTTGACATGAATGCGTAACTGGACTCACATTTACATAAAAAGTTTATTTTCATCAATGATATTTACGTCTTCAGATAAGTTTCCACCGAGACAATTTCAATGTATCCTGGAAACTAAAGCTTTAATCTCATTATGCACCCATGGCTGAAGTTCTACTTTCTCAAAAGCAAATCATTTACACACTCTAACCAAATATAAGACAGGCATCCTTGGCACTTTGCCTCGGGTGGTGGGGCAAACCAATGAGCCGAGGCAACTCTCTCTCAGCTGAGGTGGTTGAGGCGAGAGCCTTACAGGACCCATATTTTCATAAAAAGTTTATTTTCATCAATGATATTTGTCCTTCTAAAACAAATGAAATACATTAACTACGGCTTGTAAGAATACTAGGTGAAAGAAAATGCAGTATAGCATTTTCGAAACTACATTTGGTACAATGGATTAGATTGGACCGAAAAAGAACCCAACTAAATTCAGAACCGTCAGTTTAGAGCAACACTACGTTGGCCAAGGTTGTATTATGTAATGAATATTAAATACGTAAATAATCTGAAAAGAAAATACCTCAACCATGAGAACACCGGGCATAATTGGCCTCTCAGGAAAATGGCCAGGAAAGAAGTTATCATTAATAGTAACATTCTTAATAGCAACAGCTGAAACTCCTGGATTGTATTCAATAACTCTATCCACCAAAAGAAATGGGAACCTACACAAGTACAAGTCCATCAAAATCATATGTAATGGACACATAAAATCTCACAATTCGGTAAGCAAACTGACCTGTGTGGCAAAATGTCACGAATCTGGTTAATGTCCATCACTGTAGGAAATGCCTTGTACCCTATGGAGAAGCAAATTAAATTAAAATAATTATTCACAAAGAAAAAAATAAATTAAATTAATTATTAACAAAAAATAATTAAATAAAAAAGGTTTGGGGCATACGAAGTTCGATGGGTTTATCTTCGATGGGATCTTTGGGTTCAGCGTCCAAAGAACAAAATGTGGTGAAACGAGCATGTCGTTGGTGCTGCTGTTGTTGTTGATTCTTCTTCTTGTCAAATTGGATGGAGAGAGTGTTGGGTTTTGAAATAGCAGGGGCATTTGGATTTGGTCGATGAGAATTGAGAGATAAAAGTGAATTGGCAAAAGAAGCAGCAGAGGTAGTAGCCATTGTAAGAGAGAAGAACAGAGAGATTGGATTCTATTGGTTCAATTGAAGAGTAATAAGTTAACTAATAAAATGAGGCAGAGATGTAAGAATAGACATTTAAATCAAACCCATGACAGTTGGTCGGCGGCGACATTAACGAGATAGTCTATAGGGGTACTAGTAGGAGAGACCAATGATGGGATTGGGAGTTGGCAAAAGTTGTACTGTGTAAAGAAAGAAATACCGGAGGTTCCAATGTTTTTAAGTGTAAAGCAAAAAGTAAAGGAGAGTGCAGTCGCTCAACAAACTCTTATGACTGTACTATATAAAGTTGAGTATTTATTTCTTCAATTTAACAGGTGCATTCTTTCGGATTATATGCTATAAAGTTTATACACCTCTTAAAAATTTCATTTTATAACGTATAAATCGTAACAATTAAAATAAGGATGGAGTTGGGTCGGAACAATCTCCAAGCTTAATCCATTATGATCTTTTGAGAATGTCTTTTTAAAGAAAAGGATTTTCTTCCTTTTTTTTTTAATCTCATTACCTCTCCTTCCCTCCATAATTTAGTGAAAAAAGGTGGTTGATTTTATCAAATAAGGTGAAAAAAATGGTTTGATATTTTGATTGTCAATATTAAAAATAAGAGTAATGATACAACCACAAACTCTTGTACAAACTTATTTTGTACAAACTGATGTGGCATGATAAGATTGGTTGAATTAAATATCACTTGGCCCACATAATTTGTTTTTATTAATTTATATTTTCATTCAACCAATCTTATCATACCACATCAGTTTGTACAAAATAAATTTGTACAAGAGTTTGTGGTTGTATCATTACTCTAAAAATAAAACTCAATCTTAGTTGCTCATTATGTGAGTGGAGGGAGAGAAAAAAAGAAAAAGGAAAGGATGCCATTTCACTTATCAAACCCTAAAACCTCTAAAATAAAAAAAAATTAAAAAATTAAAAAATAGATAACTAGCACCCTACAATTTTAGATGATGACAAGATTATTATCACCAATTTGATGACAAGAATATTATCACCAATTTGTCATAAGAGTGTGCCGGGATTATTGTCACCAATTTTTGATAAGAGTGTGCTGAGATATTTATCACCAATTAAATGTTCCGAAGTGAAAAGTCGTATAACCAGTCCTCTGCCCTTTTCTTTTCTTTTCTTCTTTTTTTTTTAATAAAGTAGGGCTAACTTATTTTCATTTTCATTAAGCTCAAAACACCACCAAGGCAATTTGATTTGCTAATGCTGCATTATAAGATGCCGAAAGAAGTTTGACCAGGTAAATCTTCTGCCGATTAACACAAATGAACGTATTGCAACCATAGTCCATAGTCCATCTAAATTTCGTGAAAATCCTTCAATAGTC
This sequence comes from Citrus glauca, assembly GCA_029633175.1. Taxonomy (NCBI): domain Eukaryota; kingdom Viridiplantae; phylum Streptophyta; class Magnoliopsida; order Sapindales; family Rutaceae; genus Citrus; species Citrus glauca. The sequence continues at coordinate 15,295,722 of JAQOOD010000008.1, forward strand.
AATGCCGGAAACAGACTTCCAACGGAACTCATTGACCTTTTCCTAGAAATGAAAATCATACTCATTATTATGTTCACCCTATGCATTTCCTGCTTCTAAATCTCGTGTCAACCAATATGCATTTCCTAAGATCATAACCTCTTTGTTATCCCAAAATGCACACTTATTTTCTACATCCACCTTTATTAGCCTTACAACACAATTACTTTGTGGCAGACAAAATCACACTTACAGACCATCTCCGTATACCTGAGTAATTGCAAATGCTAATCCCACCGTGATAAGAAATAAAATCGCACTTACTCTACCACAATTCCATTAACTCAAGCCCAAAAAGTCTTAATCTACCACAAACAATTCAATTTACTCAAAGCCAAAAAAGTAGATCTACACAGCGAAAGACCTAACGGAAGAAATAAAATATGGAGAATAAACTCAAATATATTTTCAAAAGAGGGAAGGAAATGCATAACAAAGATATCAGAATACGTGCAATGGAAATTTCACATCTTCCAACATGTTAAGATGAAGAGAAATAGCTTGGTCATTGGTTTCATTATTGTCAAGAAAACAACATTAGAGAATAGTATTCACCCATTCACCCCTCGTTGGAACTAAAAAAATTCAATCTGGAAGTAATTAATTGAAAAACTAATAAATTGCAAAACTAATTCCAATATTCATAATTTGATGCATGAACACCTAAAGTCCATAAATGAATGGTTGTGGACCAAGCAAACTTCTCCAAACAAAAACAACAGAGAAGTGAAATACTGCCATGAAGACATGCGACTTCACTGCTTCTTCTCTTCCTCGGGCTTCGGTGCTTCTTTGATTTCATCAGTTCCGTCATCCTATCAACATAACAGCAAATGTTGATAAAACCATCCAGTATAAAAATAAAAACTGTTAGAGGAAAAACAAGTAAACTAACAAGAAAGAAAGATCAAGTTTAATACCTGCATGTCTGAGGTCCACAAAGTGAGATTATCACGAAGAAGCTGCATTATTAAAGTGCTATCCTTGTATGAATCTTCTCCTAGTGTATCCAACTCTGAGATGGCTTCATCAAAGGCCTAAATATTGTTTAAAAGGATGTAACAATCAGCAAACTCAAGGATATGGACGGTACAAAAAAGTCAAAAATAAAGGGACAGAAGATCCATGGTTTAAGGATCAACTGCTACTGCAATTCTTGTCTACATATTGTTTGTTGATCCGTGTCCCAAATTTTGCGGAATGACAAAGTTCTTGGAAGAAACTAAAATCATAAATTCAGGCCTCTCACCTGTTTTGCAAGGTTACAGGCTCTATCGGGAGAGTTCAAAATCTCATAGTAAAACACAGAGAAGTTCAGAGCCAGTCCTAGCCGGATAGGATGAGTTGGCGCCAGTTCAGCATTTGCAATATCCTGATCAAATAATATACCCAACAAAGACACAAAATCAAAAGTCAACAACTAAGAAAAATAGATGGACATATTTTACACATAACATTAACTTCTAAGATTAATAGAAATCAGATAGAAAGATGCACCACATTTCAAACAAAATAAGGTTTACAGAGAAAATATTTTCAATACAACGTTAGAACCAAAATGAAGAACATAGTAAAAGGGCATCAAACCGCACATGATAGAATTGTAAATAGAGCACAAAAAAATTGGAGGAAAGAAATGAAGTTATTAGGATCCTGCATTTAGTTATACGCCATCAGTAATTTCAATAATAAGATGAATGCTTATTGCTGCATAAATGAAACTCTTAACATAGCCTTATTAGCATTCATTTCTGATCCTTTTTGCTTAGTCACAGTATAAAAGCCCATCCTAATCAAACAACATTTTAGATCAAACATGCCTTAAGAAAATGAATAATGCAGCATCTAAAATAATTTTAAAACACAAAATAAATAAATAAATAAATAAATAAATAAATAAATAAACGCAGTGCAAATAGATTAAACCTGAGCAGATTTATAGGCATTAAGAGTATTCTCGGCGGCGACTTTCCTCTCATCGCCAGTCTTAAACTCGGCCAAGTACCTATGATAATCTCCCTTCATCTTCAAATAAAACACCTTGGAATCGGCAGCGGCAGCGGCGGGAACCAATTTCTGGTCCAATAATTGCAAGATCCCGCCACAGATCTCCGTCAACTCGGCCTCGATCTTCGATCTGTACTCCTTAATCACGGAGACATGGTCTTGGTTGCCGCGCGACTCCTCCTTCTGCTCGATGGAGGACACGATGCGCCAGGACGCGCGGCGTGCGCCGATGACGTTCTTGTAGGCGACGGAGAGGAGGTTGCGCTCCTCGACGGTGAGTTCCTCGCCGGTTGAGGCCGAGGCGACGACTTTTTCCATGTATTGGACCATCTCCTCGTACCGCTCGGCTTGCTCCGCAAGTTTCGCCATGTATACGTTTTCTTCCCGTGGAGAAGGGGCTGCCATTGTTCCGTTCAGTCGTGTTTGTTTCTTTCTTTCGGTTTTCTTTTGGAGATTTTGTGGGCGATTTGGAATTGATGGAAATGGTGGAGGTCAATTTAAGGGGGTTTTATACAGAGGCTCCTGATTTGACAGCTAATTTGAAGAAGCAGCAAAGACAGCGAACCAACGCTTTTGGCCATCGTTTCAGTTGCTATTTTTTTTTTTGCGAAATTACAGTTATGTCCTATCCTTTTCAATATCCATGAGGCGTACCGTGCATGTCTATGATAATGGCACATAAGTTCACGGTATATTTACGGAAATGCCCCATGTTTTCTAAGCCTTACAAAAATATCCCAATCCATACTGATTTTCGGACCAAATTGCATATACTTTAAATGAATTTGGTAGCTATTTTAATTTGGATATTCCATTCAATTCTTGCAATATCACAAGCAACTCTAATAATGCAATTAGAAAGGTGCTATATATTTCCTCCAAAAAAAAAAAAATTCACTTAACTCATGAAAATTACCAGATAAACTACTAAATAGCAGGATCTTAAACAACCATTGGCATGTTCATTTTTGGGTTGACTGTTGAAGATGCTCATCAGCGAGCTATTTTGCAAGCATCACTTTGGACTTTCCAGATTGAATTATTCACATCCTCCCTTCTAAATGCTACCCTGCTCTGCTGCGCACAGGCTTGGAAGGTCGAAATGCAACTTGCAGAACTCAGTCTCACTGAAAAACCAGCTTTGGAATATGTTTTGTAACGAGTATTCTCGCTGTAATGAGTCCAGCAACCAATGCAGCTCCAAATAATGCGTGTAATCTCACACAGTAATACTTTGCCATGAAGATCTTCCCTTTGTCCTGAAACAAAAAATTGATTAGTTTAGGCAAGGTCAAGGAATGAGGACTGTATATCTATTGTATTTCAAGGTCTCATGCTCCCTCATTACGGATTGGTCACTTTACTGAGAGGATTATATTGTTGTAATTAATCATGATTCTGCATCCTTTGAGGATGGGTTTGAAACATTAAAATTGAAGTATTGTGCACAAGTTTACTACTTACCTTGTGGTTCTCTTCCACATAACTAACAACCAATTTCCCGATGGGCGAAGTCATGGCACAAAGAAACTGGAGAACAATTGACATTTCAGATATCAGGTGCTATAACGAGTATGGTGCTGGAGAAAAAATACTAGAAGAATACATTTCATCATTAAAATATTGACTTACGATGCAACTCAAGGGAAGAGCTCTGCTTAAACCAATAGCAAAAAGAAGAGAGTAGAGAATCATAACTGCCCATTTCACCACTACAGAGCCTCTTTCAGTTCCCAGCCTTACCTGCATGCAAATAACAAGACAATCAAATGACATAATCTACTCTTAACAAAATTTTAAAAATTAAGAGAGCTAAGTAAACACACCAAAGGCGACATCTTTCCGACATTCCGATCGCCTTCCACCTGAGCTATAAAAAAGGTATCATTTTGTTTGACGTTAGAAAGTAGAGACTTCAAAGTGGGGAACCAAACGAGGGAAAACCCAAAAGAAAGAGAACTACCTGATGAAAGTGACTACAAAAGAGAATTAAGCTGGTTGTTAAACCAACAAGGAGTGATGCAGAAAGAACTGTAGCCGTTATAGACAGACATAGATTTTCTCTGTCAAAACCATCCGAATCAATATTATGACAAGGAAAGTGAAAGAACATGAAATTGTTAGTAATTAAAATAGGCAACCTTGTGCTGCCAAGCAATAAGTAAAAGGCAGTAGTAGCAAATGGGCCAAATGCTGCAAAGCACAAAGGCTCCCCCAATCCTTGATAACTTAACCTAAATGGAGGGCACTGCAACAAATACAATATTGAAAACTGTCAGATTTTGGTCGTCTGCTCCAATATGTGCACAGCTAGACCATTTAGAAAGCATTTTTTAATAATATGAAAGGATAGGAAAGCCAACTATGTAATGACAAATTCTGAGAAGCATGTCAAAGAGAGCGCACAACTGTTGTGCCATCAATGATCCAAGCAAAGCAATAGTACATGTTTCCTATAAGAATGATAGTGGGAAATTTTGTGGCATTCCCAAAATCATTTGGTAATGGAAAAAAGAAATGTGCTACAAAATTGAATACATAAAATTATACAAAGATGATAATCATAAAAAGTATACTTTCTCATCATTAAAGAGTTGGCCTAAACATTAGTTGACACAGACGTTCTAGTGAGACTCCACCATTGTCGGACTGCCATGCACACAAGCTACACCCCTAATCAGATATTACAGGTTCCCAGATAATTATAATAGAGAAGGGATCAAGATCTCCAAATTAATTTTGTGTTATGTATACCAGGGTAAATCATATATATATTGACGAATTTCAAAGCTATCTAATGCCAATTCAATTTCTGCACCTGATATATGTAACCACAAATAACTGCACAAGTCAGTAACATAATTGCACGCAGGTTTCCTGCCTCCACAGATGCCCATGTCAGCCCAACGAAGCCAAGGACAAGAAGCAAGTAGGCAGCAACAAGGGTCCCTGTACGGCTTCCCAGCAAAACAAAAGAAATAACCAGCCAATGTGACTCTTTTGAGTACAAAACAGAGGGACAAAATAGAAGAAAAGTAGCTCTTGGACACACCTTAGAATAAATAAATAAATAGACAAGAGGAAAATTCATTACCTGCCAACCAAGTTCACAACTGATTCTGTTTTGTTTTTATCAGCTCCTGTGTCGAAATCATAAACATCATTGCTGCCCACAATACACATTAACAATTTTAATGGCTTCAAATAGGAGGAGTTAATAGTTCTGTACTAAAGACTAAAGACAACAAATTCAGTTTGCCAAAGTCTTAATATTTTTATGAACCAAAATTACTGGGAAGCCCAAAAGCCAAAGAGCAGCAATCCTTTTTTCTGATCTTCAGGCTGCTATCCGCTAAACACTTATTCTATAAAAGTGAAAGGTCTCTTTCAGAATGCAAACGCATCATGAAGTTCCTAGGAGGGTATATGTGGCAATTGCAACACCTTAGGCAAATCAACCTAAAATATAATGGTTGATTCTTCTACTGACTGCAAAGAGACAAAGCAGGCCCAAACACAGATGAGTCCTAATATTGAGAATGAAGACTGTATAATCTTTCAAAAAAACCCCAGAAATAAATGTTTGTGTGTCCTCTCAAATTAAATAGAAAATAGCCCATGAGATGCATAGCCATTCATAGGCTATCAGAAGAAATGTTCAATAAATTCAGAAAAGCAATAGATGTATTAGTTTGCAATTGCAACACGTAGCAGTTACAGTCTCAAATGTAAAGTTAAGCTTGTTCAAAGAGTCAGATTCATGCCATCACTAATCTACATCTGAAGTAAACTTACAAAACTCACCTTAAATTCAGCCAAGTAATAATGAGGACAGAAGAAATCAAGAGAACAAAATAACGCCGGGCGGAAAACATGCCTGTCTGCAAATAAGCAGCTGCACTACCAACCTGTTCAATGGGACTTAAAACAGTGAGACTGAATAGATGTGCGTATGTGGGATCTGCTAAAGAAGAACCAAATTTCACTAGTCATTTCCTTCCTGAACAAAGAAAATCACATAAAACCTGCTTGAAAACATGCTTATCTTTTTCTAATGTCAACAGTCATACTCTTGAGCAACTTAAATTCAGAGCTTTGAAAGTGAATTACAGACTGCTTGAAGTTTTAAAGGAACTCACAGTGAGAGGAACCAGAGCCACAGAGTAAATAGGTAATTTGACGGCCCTCCATATTAAGGTTGCTCTGGAGACATCCTCTTCATTTGCCTGATGATGCATACTACTAGAGAAATCTGCTTTATCTTTGGAACGAAACAGTGCATGATGGCACTGTTGCTTGAATTTTAATTCTCTTCTACAAGTCTTTCGGAAAATATTTTTAGCACTAACACAGAAAGATGATGACTGCCTTGGAGAAAACAAGACTCCTGGATACCTGAAAAACAATGCCAGCGAATGAACAGACGTACACCATAGACAACCCCATTTGTTTCTCTCCCAATAAGCACTCAACTGAGAATAAGCATCTTCGAATGTAAAAACTCTAACAAGCAGGAGTACCGTAGGATGATTTTCATATTATATCAATATAATGATCGGCTCAATCAAATTGTAACTGGATGGGATGGTTTCAAGAAAAAGCCTATTTTATGGAATCAAAGAGTTTCGAAGAGGATCCTTCTGTTTAGGTAGCAATTGTACTTTGGGGAAGAGTTTTCCTGTTGCCAATGAGTTTATATGATTGCAGTTCCTTAATCATCTACTCTGAAACTCTGAAGTGGTGGTGGTTGAATTCAAGAAAATGGATATTAATTTATCCTAATTTGAATGTATTAAAGGTCTTGAGTCATGATATGAAATTTAATACAAACTGGTGTTTGTTTTATGCTACACACACGCTTGTCTTGACTAGCATTCTCAACAATAGAAAGCCGCTACCCTTGTGGATAAATATAATACTAAAGCCATTATTCATTCAATACTGTCATCTTATTTTTCATTTTGATTATTTTCAGTGAGTTCTTAGTATATTAAAAAAATTTATAAACAAGCAAATTTAACACCTGTATACAAATGTACAAGTAATAAGAAAAGAATTCGTTTCTTTAAGAACAACAACAAAGAAATAAAACTTGCCTTGTCACATAACCCTGCTTAGTGAAGGAAATGGCCATTGGCATCAACATGTTTCAGTGCTAGCTACAAGCAGTTAAATAATAGTTAAAACAATTAAAGATCTCCCACTTCATAAAAAAAATGAACATGTACAGCAAGCTGAGAGAAAAAAATGGGATGGTTTCATTTTCATGGTTTAATAACAAGAGGAAATTCTAAGCATGAAGAAGAAGAAGAAAGGTTGCAGGATTTATTTATGCTCCCGCAAAAGAATCATCTTTGTGTACTGTGTCTCAGAAGAGATAAAAAAGGAGTGACAGAGTGAGCATGTGTCCGTTGAAGTAACGGCAGCCAACAGACGGACCTTCCCTAAATCCTATCCTATTGTAATCTCGTTAGCTGAATAAATAGGATAAATTGCATATCTATCCTTTTATTTTGTCCAATTAGCAGAATTCCCCCAAAAGTTTCATTAATCATTATCATCGACCTTCCTTGTTTGTTTGTTTTTAATTTTTGTTGCTTGTTTTGTATTCACGTAAACAGCACAAAATAAAAGAAAGTTCAAAAAGAAAAGAGGTATTGAAAAGCCCAACATTTTGCTGATTAGTGACAATTTTAATTGTCACTTTTGCCAACATTTTTGGTCATTGTAATTTGTAGACTTAAAAGTGACGCCATACGTGTCTCTCACTACAAGCTACAACAAAATTGGTAATGGAGAGTAGGCGACAATTCAATTTATATGTTATTTATAACAATATCACTCATTTATAAGAGAGTTAATACCTGTCATAAGTGTTGTGGTAACAATTGGTCAATAATCAATATGATATTTACGTAACCCTATCACTCATTTATGTAGAATATACCTGTGATAAATGTTGTGATAGAGCTCATTCATCATAGGTTGATTAGACCGCAATTTAGTGGTTCCTTTGATATTTTTAATTGGATTTGGAAGAATATTTTTTCTCTTACTCTTCTTCGACTTTTAACAATCAATTGATATGTGTCATTAATAAAATTAAAAGGATAAAATTTTATTTTAATTAATTTTTATTCAAATAGACATTTAATTCATGTGTGACTCTTGCCAAATTTTTCTTTGGCAAATTCTTTCCCTCTCAACACACATTCACTCGTAAAATATAGCAGCTAATTTTTTTTTTTAAATTTTAGGGAAGAAGATTTTTTTTTTCCTTGTAAATTCTTTCCCTTTCAGCACACATCCCGCTTAAAAAAATAAAGCAGCTTAGTTTTTTCTTTGTTATTTTTTTTTTTGTTGGGAGAGAAGAAGTGTAGAACTTATTGGACAGAATATCCTTCAACCAAGATCTAAGCTGATGAAACTTGATGAGATTCAAGCACACTTGCATAAAGTTTGGCCGCGTTCGAGTGCTTAGCACTTAATCCCATTCGCCGGAGGCTCCTTTGATATCCACTTCAATGATGAAAATTATACGAGGAAGATTTGCATTAGTGGAACATGTGTGCTACCTCAAGGGTCTTTAAGTTGCATCAATGGCAAGCAGAGCAAGCATTATCCTCAGCAAAACAATTGACATCTTCTTTTTACAATTAGCTGGAAATCGGCATGAGTTGAGAGGGAAAGAATTGCTGAAATTTTTTTGACAAGAGTCACGCATGTGTTTAGATATCTATTTAGGTAAAAATTAATTAAAACAAAATCTTAATTATTTAATTTCATTAATGGCATATGTTAATGGATCCTTAAAAGTTTAGGAGGACTACGAGAGAAAATGCCTAGGAGAGGATACACATCCAACAACAACATTGTTATAGAAAATCAATCAAAATAAACTACCATTATTAGATGCAAAATTACATTGATGTTAATCCCATCAACACCTTAACCACTGTAATTTTAATTTACCCAATTCTAACAAACTTCAATTTCATATGCATACTAACCATTATTTGTTGCGACAAGAATTGTAAAAAGAAAAAAAATGTTAGCTTACTTCAAATGAACCTTATCTATTTTAATCTGAGTGTATGCTTCAGTTCCTTTCAACTATTAACCACAATATAATGTTATTAGACTTTTAAGCAAACAACATATATTTTATAATATGAACCTATAATGATATTCATTAGTAACTTGCATTGTTCATTAACAAATAAGCATCAGCTAGTATGTCCATCATTGTAGGTACCCAATTCCCTAGGGAACCAAGTCCTGCCATGTGTCCCCATTCAGTAACTGAGGAAGGATCATTTCAGATAAAATGACATATGAAACACACCTTTTTAGTAAATTACAAAGAAAAATAAGAATAAAAAGAGAAACTAGGTTCAACATGGTTCTAGATCTATCTCTAAGTAGACCATGATCAGAAGAATAAGGCAAAGAGGAGAAAAAGAATATAAAGAAAATAATTTACAAAATTCTCCCTATATACATCTACATAAATGTGTACTAATAAAAAATGATGACACATACCCTTGGAATTAGGGTTTAGAATAAAACCCTAAGTCCATGTCACCTATTTTCTATAAATAGAGGCTCATTTTTAAAAGAATGATTCTTTGGCCATTGTAAAGACACTGTCCACTTCAAGGGGAAAAACTCATTTTCTCCCAATTTCATCTTTTTATTATTTTTTTATTTGGCCTTATACAAACACTGACTTAAATGTTAGATTGCTTTTTGTAGGTATCCACAACAACTCTAAAATCAGTAAGCGCCGTCAAGGTCTCCACAACTACAAATTTGTGTGAAGGTAAACATTTTAACTCCTTCAATCATGTATCTTATAACATAATTGTCACATTAAGGTTCCATTAAGGTTCTTTTGTTATTGCAGGGTCTAGTTATAGTTCAAAACCAAAATTTTAATTACTATAACAACTATTAAAATTAATAGTTTAACTCAAAATTTACTTTATGCAATTTGTTTTACTTTCACCATTCTCACCTTCTATAATTCCAGTTTCCTTACTATCTTCTGCTATGAACATTGTCATGGCAATGTATGAAAATTACCTTAGTCATCTTGGGAATATATTGAAGAAAAATAAAAGATTAATGGTAACAAAAAGAAGGAATGCATACATTATAAGGAGATTGCATAAATTTGGATTAAGACCTTACTGCACTTGATCCAAATAAAACACATCCTTTTTCACCACATTATTAGCAACCAATACCCAACGAAATCTACAATAAAAAAAGGGCATGAATTTTGAAATCCATGTCAAGAAGACTAATATACTTTAATAAAAGAAGATAACAGTTAGCGAAATGCATGAAATTAGAAGACGGCATGAATTTCATACCAGGCATTTTATATCATTAGAAGCAGTTATCCTTTTGGTAGGGGCAGCAAAATGAATAAATGAATCAAATTTGAATTCGATCTTAAATGATTTGGGTCAAAACTTTGCTGATTTGAGTTTCATTCATTTAATAAATGAATCAAAATCTCAAGATTCGAATTCAATTCGTTTATTAAATGAATATTCAGTTCGATTTGTTTAATTCGTTTAGTAAAATTAATAAATGAATTTAATCAAATCTAAATTTATTTACTATTCATTTATGCCATAATAAGCAAATGCATAATGAATCGAATTGAGTATGAATTTTTTTACAAATACTTTGAATAAATTTGTTCTTGATCAGGAGAAATGACAATGGATCAAATTAAACCATCTCGAAGATGATTGACTCAAGAATTTGAGCTGAGAGATCTCCAGCTAGTGAACAATTGGCGGTGACCAATAACACAACACACGAAACGGTTCTTCGATTTCGACCACTCCAGCACTTGTGGCAATGAAGAAGACGAGGTTTTTGGCTTTGAGTGATGAAAAAGAAGAGGAAAAAGTTGTTTAGAAGAAGAATAGTCATAAGAGGAAGCTGGTAAATGATTTTGATGGAGTTGGTGACATTAATGATGATGGTGATGATGATGATTTGATTGGAGTGACAAGGAGAAGCAAGTTATTGAAGGGAGTTGATGAGATAAAAAAAAGTGAATGTGAGTGTCCTAAGAAGACCACCAAAAATGCCAAGAATTGGAAGATTGATATTAGAACCTCCCTCACATTAGCTAATAATAGATTAAAAAAGAATTGAATTTATTTGATCTTTTGTCATCAGTAAAGGGTAAAAATAAGGGCCAGCTATGCCTGCACTCACTATACATTTTGTCTTATTGTCATTTATAATTTCTAAATTAATTTTTACACTTTAAATATTTTTTCATATAAATATAAAGATAAAAAGTTACTTAATTCAATGAATAATAAATCACTTTTAAACGAATGGATTGTATTCGATTTATTTATAACACATTTATTAAAAGAATAAACAAATTAATATCCTCACACCCGAATTCAATTTGAATATTAGTAAATCAGATTAAATTCACCAATTTATTAAATGAATCATTTTTTTTTCAAACTCATACCCATTTAATTTGTATCAAATTGAATCGAATAAATAAATCCTGACCTAAATTGCCATCTTTACCTTTTGAGACTTTTTCAAGCATTTGTTTAGCTCTTAAACTCTTGAGCAAGATAATTTTCTCCATGAGTTGTATTTTATGGAAAAAATTGTACATAGAGATATAAAACAAAATGATTTCATCTCACTTCTAGTTAGGGTCATGGAAGTATGCAATACCTTGAAATAGTGAAGACAGTAGACTAACATTAATAGAGAAGTGTCAAAACGTCTTATAAAATGGTTCAAATACAAAGGTAAAATACAAATTGGATCTCATAACACAATATATACTTCAATAATGTTCAGTCCTATCACGTTTATTGAGAGCAATAAATAATTGCACTCCTTATTCCCAAATTGAGCTGAAACACTATTTGGATGAAGTACATCATCAAGAAACATATATTGCATGACTTCAGTTATTGGCAATCATGTTTCACACAATTTTCCAAAAATTGGCAACATTAGATGCTTGTTACTATGCGTGATCCTTCCATGCCTTGTATTTCTCATATTTGTCGCAAATTTTTTAGCTTTGTTCTTTATTTACTTTGTTGTTGGGCTAAAAGGTGGAATCTCTTATACACCATTAGCAACTTTATTAACCCCAAATTTCGATTGCTTTTTAGTCTCTCCAATTTTATTTTTCTCTCTCTCATTTGAATTTTACTAGTTAGCATTTTAAAGCTTATTCTTCCCTTTCTCATTTAAAGTTTGTTTGTTGGCATCCGCAATATTCATTAAAATTTCAAGATCCCTCTCTTTAGTAACAAAAGGATTGAGTTTTAGCCTTTTCTTTGGAATGCCAGCAGTGTTTGTTGGAGTTCCTTTTTTCTTCTTAAATATGTATTTTTCCTTTTGAATAAGTCTAACTCTTTTTTAATATAGTTTTTGGTTTTGTTACCTTTTCTTCTTTCTAACCTTCTTAGTGTATTAGGCTGTTGATAAATTTAGTAGCAAATATTAGAGGTAGATAAATATTAATATAAACAAATTAACAAAGTATTGATGATAAATTTTCAACCATCTAGTGTAACTTATTCTAAATAACAAAAAAAACGAAGTTAATAAAAGAAAATAAGATTTAATGATAATAATAAAAACAATGGGTAATCCAAATAAAACAACAAAATGATAAATAACCTTAACTAATATCGAGAAACTAACATTTTCTTCCAAGCAATCATCACCATCAATAGCTTTATAAGTTGAGTAGTTAGAACTTCCTACATCCGAAACGACCTTTTTTAGCCTCTTTTTCCAACTTTTCCGATCACCTATAATAAAGAAATTAATAATTATTAGTTACGCACACAGTGGCTTAGAATGAGGAAAAAAATGTTGTTGTAACTGAATTTTGTAACTATTATGTTAATAATTTATTTAGTCTCAAGGTTGTATTGTCCATTGTTCAATCTCCGAGCTCTTTTTTACAGCACACTTTTGTCCACTTACTCTTCAGGAAAACCCTTGTTTGAGCACTACTGAATAAAAAAGACAAGTTAAAATCTACAGTTTAAGATAAATTAAACTCTTAGTTGATATATATTCATGATTTCTTGTATATATCCAATGTATTATATTCAATTGAGGCGATGACCATACTTGTTCGTAGCCCGCATTTTATTAGCACCGCTGAGTTTCTTCGTAAATTGAACATGTTATAATACAAATGGTAAATTTTAAATAATATTAAAATATGATGAAACCTAAGAGAAAAGAATAAGACAATGAGAGATAAGAGATTTTTTTTTTTTTTTGGTGAATGCACATAGTTTCCATTTCTTTAGCTTGAACATATACTATACTTTACATTACTTTATAGTCTTTGCTGTATTATTTTATTTGCTAATCACATGGCCATTGTTTCCACTACACTTTATCTCCACTTGAGTATTCTTGAGTGCTAATTGAGTTACCAAGTCACCTTATCATTTTTGCTGAGCTTGCCTGTCATACTTGATGCGCTGACTTTCACACTTCATTCTAACACTACCACTCAAGCTCAGCTTTTTTCCCATACTCTTAATTTATTTCCATGAAATTTGAATAGCTCATGTCCCAATGCCTTTGTCATAATGTCTGCCACTTGCCTTCTACTCAGTACATACTTAACCATTATTTATTTCCCTATCTTTTCCCTCACAAAGTGCACATCTATTTCAATATGTTTAGCTCATCCATGAAATGTAGGATTTTCAGAGAGTGCAATTGTACTCATGTTATCACACCATAGAATAGGCCGCACTAAATTTATGATGAGCTCTCTAAGAAGTGACTGCATCTAGACTAGTTCTTGAGAAGCATTTGATAATGCTCTATATTAAGCTTCAGTAGTAGACTTTAAGATCGTCATTTGTTTTTTTGGCATTCCATAAAACAAGATTTCCAACTAAATAGATATAGCAACCTCATATTGATTCTCTATTGTCTTTATCTACTCTCCAATATGCATCAATGAAGTCCTTAATTTTCATTTCTCTTCCTGGTGTATAAAATAAGCCATAATTGTTGCTTCTTTCAAATATTTGAGAACCATCTTGCACCCTTGTCGATGTATTTCTCTTGGATCATCAAGATATTAGCTTAGTTTATTTACAATTAAAGAGATTTCTTGCCTTGTAATTGTGGCATATTGCATAACATCAATTACACTTCTATACAGGGTTTTATCCTCAAATCGTCTTCCACCTTCTTTGATTTCTAGGTTCATCCTATACTTAGACTATTGTACTCATTGGAGTAAGACTTCCTTTTTAGTCTTGTATGCATGTTTTCTTCATTAAATCTTAGATGTACTTGGTTTGAGTTAGATGAATTCCTGACTTATCTCTCTTGAGCTAAATTCTTTTAGAGTAAATTTGTTTCTCAGCAAGTCAACGACTTTTTGTATATCCTTGATTTGACCTCTTGTTATTAGAATGTCATCAACATATACTAAAACTAATAAATGGTTCTCCCCTCTACTTTAATAAAAGAATGATGTGTCTAAGACTGTATTCTTAAACCCCCACTCAATTAATGCTCCTTTTAGCTTTTCACACCAAGATTTTGGTGCATGCTGTTGTGTAAATTTTATTGAACTCGCAAGCGCACGAATCTATTGTAGAATAGACTAACGGTGACGAGGGTCGATCCACGAGGAGGTGGATTTTAATTATGTGTAGAATTAATTTTATAAATGGGTGGTTGGATTTGTGGTGAAAATGATTTGGATTATCCTAAAATTGAAATTGAAAAGGCGAGAATAAATTCTAAACTTGGAATTGAAATGACAAGAATAAATTCTAAAATTGGAATTGAAATGATGAGAATAAATTGAAGAGAAATATATTGACATGACGTATTTGAGTATCTAGATCTGTATCAACATGCATTATGGACTAAATAATCCTTGTTAATGCCAATTAAATCATAAGGGGGGAATCCACACCTCATGAACCACGCTCTAATAAATATGATGCTAAGGACTTATCGTGCCAAATAATAATAACCTTGTACTAGGGGGTCGGTGAAACCAAGACGGTACTAGACAAGATTAGTATTATTTGTCGACGAGAAGTCAAAACATCCACAAAAATTGGAGGGGAAGAGAAAATAAATTTACTAAATAAAGCCCATGACACGTTGAGACTTCACCTTCAACCCAAGTTTAAAAGAAAATTAGTTACTCATAATTGAACTAGAGGCGAAATGGAAATTTATTAAAATTCGTAGAAAATACAAGATGGAGAAGGAATTACAGAAAATGGATCTAAAGATGGATTCAAAGATATCAAATTAGGGGGGAGGCCCCATTTTTATAGATGCATGGAGTAAACTGTAGCTATCGGATTAAAAACAGTTTGGACGCTCAGGATTGTGTCATGTCATCAGTTAACAATACGCGGTTTAACCACACGGATAAACAATAACACGGTTTGACCCGAGTTGAATAGTGATGCGGTTTAGTTGAAAATAATCCTGTGTGATGCATGTACAGTACGGGAGATTTTTGGTCTATTGATATACTGCCACGTCACCATCAACAGTACATAAGAATTTTAGTCCAACAGGATGTGACTCCTCATCAGTTAATGCCACATCATCGGTCAACGCCACATCATCTATCTGTTTATGTGAACAGTATCATTAATAGTAACATAGACAGTACCGTACATGTAAATAGTACCATACATGTGAACAATACTATTTTTCCTTTATGCTCCTTCTAAGGTTTTCGACTGCCCTGAGTTCAATGATGTTCATTTTGCCGTCTGATCTCTCGTTTATTGTGAAATGACCATGAAGTCCCTAAAATACATAAAATATTTAATTAAAATAAAACACACATAATTAAATTACAAGAAGCTTAAATATATAAAAGTAAGGGTTGTTAGTAAGACGTAAAATGTAAAATGATGATTTTCTCCTTTATAAATATACATTTTCTAACACTCAACACACCCCCCAACCAACTTATTGTTAGTCCCTAGCAAACAAAGTGAAAACAAAATTTACATCCAAAATGATTTATTTTTTAAATACTCTTGTTTATTCAATCAGACTAATGATAATAATCAAATAAAAATATAAGCATTATCTCAAGTCTAAAGAAACATCACACCTACATCAATCATCCACACGAATCAGCCCAGTAGACTTTGTCATAGCTACCTTCAAGAATGACATGTTAAACCCCAAAATCTCACTAGAAGTAGTGACACTCTCATAAAGAAATTAAACCCAATAAAAATAGTCACTCCAATGAATGGTAATTGAGAGAAAATAATAATAATAATGATATCATATGCTCTCACGAAGATGAAAGAAATATGTCTCAGCTTAGAAATAATACGATCTCAAGTCAAATAAAAATGCTAGTCAACCCAATTTATTTGTCTTTTTTTTTCTTTTTTTATTATGCATCACTACATCTTTTTAGCCCATATAACTAGCTTATACTTCAGACTATAATTCCCTAAAATCAAGAAGGACTTTTATTAGGACGTAACGTAGGCTAGGGACATGGTTAACAAAGAAGGCAAATAAAGAAAACAAAGTGTATATTTGATAAAAATGCAGAAGAATTTTTTTTGGAGGTTACAAGGTGGATTTCACCTATTATTGTTATATTTTTTCTTCTTTTTTTGAAACAATTTTTTTTTTGCTTTTGCTTGGCACAATGTCACTGAACAAAATAATTATTTACATTTTTCTCAAACATAAATAGGTGATAAAACTTATAAGACATCGGGTAATACTCCAAATCGAAGTGGGTCAAAATGATAAGTTTAATAAATAATAGACTTTTTTTTAAAAGGCTCATACTTCTAAAAAATTATAGATATTTCACAAAAAAGATGCCTAGAAAGGCTCAAATGGATAAAAAACGGCATTTCCATAGTCTTTTAGGGCTCTAAATAACCTTCCATATTTACTAGTTAAATGGGCCTCCAAATGTAGCAATACACATTTTTTTCTTTTTTTAAATTTTACAATTTTTTAAGGGTTAACTCAAAAGAAATCTAGAGATCGTGTATACAATAATAAACTGCTAAGCTGTATAAAGAATGAGCAAAAGTGTTACTCTCCAAGATAATGATAGGCTCAAAAACTCACTTGGTACTTATTATGACATGTTCATTCCTTCAAGCAACTTATATTTGTCTCTGACATCAATATGTAGAGTAACAAATATAGTGTAACATCACATAAGACCAAAGATAATACAGATACTAAAATTTGAAATTAATCATGTCATCCAATGTTAAAACAAATCATAATTTTTTTTAAACAACATTCTACCCCCAACCGATTCTAAACATGAAAGGAAAATATGCATGCAGAAAAATTTATTAGAAAAAGAAATTTTTTTTTAACTAAGAAGATGCGTTTTTAGAGGCACTACACTCCATATTTAGTCATCTTCAATATAAAAAGTTAGCAGCAGTTAGTTTCTACAACAAAATTTAGTAAAAACTTAACTAAGATTCCACAATTGTCGACTATTTTCTCCCCTCTAACCAGAACGAAACATTGTCCTCAATGTTTTAAAGAAAAAAAGTAGAGTTTAGAATACATCATCTGGGTGGTGCAACATAGAAGAAAATATTTACAGGCGTAAAGTTAAATCTAATTTGTACTTCTTACTGCAGCTACTGTTACCATCATTATTTGGACGTTCCAACACAAAGATCCAGGGGTCTGGCTTCGGTCGAAAAGCTTGTAACAAATCAAGTAGCTCATTAGCATTGTGACCACAAATAAAAAGCTTTTTGGCATTGGAATGAACAAAATAGTTTTTTATTGCATGGTTAAGAAATGAGATAAAGCCATCATAAAAATTATTGACATTTAACAAATTGATGGGTTTCTGGTGAATGTGCAGATGGGCCCAAGATGCTAGTGTGATAAGTACCTTTAATGTTGCAAGATCTCCCGGAAGGAAAATAAAAGCATCAGCATGATTAAGCATTTCAGTTATTCTTTCTTGCATACTTGAGATAACTAACTCTTCTCCAGTCGGTGAGTCAGACGAATTGCCCAAAGGTTTTAGAACTCTTAGGATGATGCGTAACACTTGATTTCCTCTGACAAAAGTAACTTCTTAAACTAATTTTGATAACCCT
Organism: Citrus glauca; assembly: GCA_029633175.1. NCBI lineage: Eukaryota > Viridiplantae > Streptophyta > Magnoliopsida > Sapindales > Rutaceae > Citrus > Citrus glauca. The sequence goes on from JAQOOD010000008.1 coordinate 15,313,934, forward strand.
CGGTTACCTCCTCCATACACCAAGTGTAATTTTCTCTCTGCTATGCTTTGACCAAGATCGATGGCTGCATCAACGAACTCTTTATGTTTGCCATAGGTAAATCTAGAAAGCACACAAATGTTTTTGAATTTTCTATTGGGAGTAGCTACCATTGAAATACTTCTCAAAAACAATTTATGAGTGCTTGACACAAAAAATCACATTTAAAAGTCTTAGTGACAGTGGGTCACAGTTGTGTATGAGGTAACATGTCAGTGTCAAATAACGTGTAAAGCACATGGCTCGTAAGTCAAAAAGAAAACAGTAAAAAGGAAAAAGTAAACAGTAATAAAATGAAATTATTAAAAACAATAATGTAAATGATAAAACAACAGCGAAATAAAATAACAGTGAAGTAAAAAGGATATATATAAGTAGTTGCGACTGTAGCTCACATCTTCCTCTAGTTTTACGTCTAAAAACGGCTTGAACGCCCTCTATGAGTCGATGATAGGCTTCCCATCCAGTTTTCTTATAAACTGGCAAACATGGTCGTTTATAGTCAGATTCTCGAAACTATATTGTGTATGTTCTTTCTGGAATAATGGCCATAACTAGAAAATCGCGCCTTGCACATATCCACTGGGATGCGTTTCAAGAGACAAAAGGATATCATCCAATGACTCCTTATTCAAGCCATCCCTAATGAATTAAATCTTGTCTTCCCTGTTATCAGATAGCATTCCTAAAGATCATGAGTTTTTATCGCAACCCGTTCTGGCACACTTATGATAAGCAATAGAAATTCTTCGAGCTCGTCAATTTTCTTGCATAATTTCCTTTACCACAACCAGACATGTATGCAATAAATTTTGGAGGAACTCACTTACCAATCGTACTTTAGCCTCGATTAACCAACGGATGTCAGCAGGTATGTTATTCATCATGAGCCATCACATGCGTTCGGATCGGGCTTTATAGATTGTAAGAAGGGCATTCTGTGGAAGTGAAGGGAATCATTTGTGAAGCTTCGCTAGAATCTCATTTATGTCCATACCTTCACCTCAGAATATCAGTTATTATGGGAAACTGAAGTAATCGACTTGATTGTCACGGAGTATCGTTATCCGCCACTTTATTAGGGTAACAAACTAAAGCACACAAACAGAAAAACAAATTAAAACACACAAAGAAAATTAAAATCGCCTCTTATTAAATTTACCTCAAGCTCCAACTGGATGTCGTAAACACTTCTCTCAATGTCTCTAAGTTGGCTTTCTAAACCCTTAACATAGGATACTAACTCTGGTGGTTGCAGAGCCCAAATACGATGTGTTTTACAAAATTGAATCTACCTTTTGAGATGAGTTTTAACACATAGAAAGTGGTTTAAGAATGTTCAGGAGGAATGGTCTAAGTATGGTACTCATGATTAACAATGATAAGGGAAAACTTAATGGTAAAACAAGCACACTTATGCAAAAATAATTCAATTAGTAAAGAATAATAAAAAGAAAGAAAGAAAAATCAAACCACCGAAAAGAAAAAAATCAATTCAAATCTAGTGGGTCACTCAAATTTATTTCGGTGTCTTCTCCATGTAGTTGGTACTCTAGATATGACTTTAATCTTTGACTATTAACTTTAAATGTGACACCATTCTTTGGGTCCTTAATTTCAATTGCCCCATGTGGAAAAATAGTATGAACAATAAAGGGACCAGACCATCAAGAGCATAATTTACCTGGGAATAGATGCAGCGAGAATTGAACAAAAGCACTTTATGACCTGCAGTGAAAGAGTTTCTCATAATTTACTTGTCATGGAAGACTTTCATTCGTTGCTTGTAAATCTTGGCATTTTGTATGCATCAATGCGACTTTCTTCAAGTTCTGCCAGCTGTAATCTTCTTTCTGAGCTGACTTGCTGCATGTCAAAATTGAATTTCTTGATGGCCCAATATGCACGATGCTCGAGTTCCACAGGGAGATGGAAAGTTTTTCCATACACTAGCCTGTAGGGTGACATTCCAATCGGGGTCTTGAAAGCCATTCTATATGCCTATAATGCACCATCAAGTCTTAATGACCAATCTTTTCTGTCCGGCCTCACCGTCTTTTTTAATGTGTGCTTTATTTCTCGATTCGAAATCTCAATTTGGCCACTGGTTTGTGGATGATATGGGGTCGCCACTTTGTGAGTGATAGAATACTTTGTCAAAAGAGCTTTGAATGCTTTGTTACAAAAGTGGGCACCACCATCACTGATTATTGCTCGAGGGAATCCAAAGTGCGAAACAATGTTGCTTTTCAAAAACCCTATCACAACCTTGTGATCATTGGTTGTGCATGGAATTACTTCTACCCATTTTGATACGTAGTCAACAGCAACCAATATGTATTGATGGCCAAAAGAAGGGGGAAAAGGGTCCCGTGAAGTTGATACCCCATACGTAAAAAATCTCAACCACTAAAATTGGATTTAGTGGCATCATATTCCTTCGCGTAATGCTCCCCATTCGTTGACACCTACCACATGAAGAACAAAAAGTGTAAGCGTCTCGAAATATAGTTGACCAATAGAAATCACATTGTAAAACTTTAGTCGTTGTTTTCTTAGCACTAAAATGGCCTTCATAAGCTTGTTCATGGTAGAATAAAAGGATATTTTGAATTTCATTTCCTGGGACACATTGTTTAATAATTTGATCTGTACAATATTTGAACAAATAAGGGTCATCCCAAAAGAAATTCTTTATTTTCGCAAAAAATTTGGTCTTGTCTTGCTTGGTCCAATGCTCTAGAAGTTTACCTGTAATAAGATAATTAACTATATTAGCATACCAAGGTAATACTTCCTCACTCATTAATTGTTCATCTGGAAATGACTCATTTAATGGTAATGGTTCTGTAATTGTGTCAAAATGGAGACAAGAGAGATGATCAAGCAATTCCTGGGACACATTGTTTGGACGCTTAGGATTGTGCCGTATCACCAGTCAACTATACGCAGTTTGACCACGCGGATGAATAATAACACGGTTTGACTCGGGTTGAACAGTGACGCGGTTTGGTTGAAAATAATCTTGTGTGATGCATGTACCATACATGAGATTTTTGGTCTACTGATATGCTGCCACATCACCATCAACAGTACATAAGAATTTTAGACCAATAGGATCGTGACACCTCATCAGTCACTGCCACATCATCAGTCAATGCCACGTCATCGATCCGTCTATGTGAACAATGTCATGAACAATAACATAGACAGTACCGTACATGTGAATACTTCTCTTAAGGTTTTTGACCGTCCTGAGTTCAAAAGTGATGTTCGTTTTGCCGTCTGATCTCTCGTTTATTGTGAAATGACCATGATGCCCCTAAAATACATAAAATATTTAATTAAAATAAAACACATATAATTAAATTACAAGAAGCTTAAATACATAAAAGTAAGGGTTGTTAGTAAGACTTGAAATATAAAATGATGATTTTCTCTTTTATAAATATATATTTTCTAACACTTAACACCTGCTTCAACCCACAAAGTGCTTTCTTCAACTTACATACTGCCTTTTGACACTTTGGATCAACAAACCCTTTCAATTGTTGCATATATACTTCCTCATTTAGTTCACCATTTAGAAACGCATTGTTTATATCTACTTTTTTTTTTTATTTCTTAACCTTTTGCTACCATTATAATTATTATCATTTTTACTGTTGCATTTTTTACTACTAGATTAAAGGTCTCTATATCATCAACTCCTACAGTTGGGTGATACACTTTAGCCACTAGCCTTACTTTGTATCTTGATACAGTTCTATTTGGGTTATATTTGATCTTGTACACCCATTTATTTCTTACAATATTCATATTTTCCTCTAGTTTAACTAACTCTAGTATTGTTGAACCGTAAAGCATTGAAGTGCTCTTTCATTGCATTCCTCCAACCCTTATTTTCCAAGGTATTTGCAATGTTATATGGAATGAGTTCAACATCTTTTTATTCTCTCTTGGACGGATAGATCCTAAGCTTGTAGATTCTTACCTTTGATCTTGTTATCATTGGGTGGCCTTTTCGTTGGTCTGATGGTAATTCATGGTTTTCTAATAGGATATTAGGTTCAGTTCCTTTAGATTCTTCATTTGTGGTTTCAAAATCAAGTTAAGCGTTTTCAATTTGTTGGAGAGGAGGAGAATGTGATTGATTTTCAACAAGGTTAGGTGAATTGTCATTTGTATCATGAGTTTGAGTAATGTTCCACTCTAAGGTGAGAAATGAATCTCTATGAGCTAAAAAATCAAAACTAGATGACACATATAACATAGAAAGAAGTTGTATGTAATAATTTTGTGTATTTTGACTTTATGATTGATTTGATGTATTAAATAAGGGATCATTAATGAAAAGAAAATCATTTTTATATAAAAAAACCTATATCCCTTGCTATGTATATCCTTCTTAAATTGTGTAGACATCTATAACCTATGAAAATGCACTTTAATGTCCTACATTGTACCTTGTGAGGATAACATACATATCCAAATGTTTTGAGGAGGCTATAATATGGTTCATTTTGATAGAGTTGGGCATAAGGAGTTTATGGTTCAATACAAATGTTGGAAGTCTATTTAGAAGATACACAACTGTCTCACATGCTTCCCATTATAATTTTAATGGTAATTTAGATTGAGCTAGAAGTGTGAGTGGTGTTTCTAGGATGTGTGTGATTTTTTTTAACTTTGTAAAATTTTGATGTGATGTGTAGGGACATGGTGTCTAAACATTGTTCTTTGTGACTCTAGATATCCTTTTGATGGTCTAAATTCACCTCCCTAGTCACTTTGGACACATTTGATCTCGTTATCTATGAGCTTCTTAATAAAGTTCGTAAATTTGATAAAAATATTTGTAGTCGATACTTTGTCTGTTAAGGGAAAGTTCCACATATATCTACTGTTGTCATCCATTATACTCATATAATATTTATATCAAATATTAGAGCTTATAGGTTCAAGTCCCACAAGTTTGTGTGCACTAATTCAAGTGATTTGGTTGTTTTGTCAGGTGTAGATGAATAATGTAATTTGTGCCTTTTTCCATGCATGCACACTGAATAAAATGACGTTGAACATTCTTTATTTGTTCTTTTGAATTGATTACAACTAGATATTAGTTTCATCAAGACTTGCTTGTTTAGGTGACCGAGTTTCCTATGTATAACGTCTATTTGTTTTACATTCTCAAGAATAGGCTCTGACCTGACATTAGAATGAATGACTAAATGTTTTGAACTAGCAAGATCGCACAGTGAGGCATACAATGACATAACATAATTAAAGGTAGAAACAACTTCATTTTTGTTTCTTTGTGTGCTAACTTTATTGACTCTATTTACCTCAAAGAGACCGGCTATGTCAGTTCCTTTGAGCATAACTCTCCCCAACTTGTCTTTTACAATACAAATTCCATTAGTGAAAATTATATCAAGGTTATTTTGATTGGCCAGGCTTGAGATGCTGATGAGATTTTTAGATATTCTAGGAACATATAACACATCATATATTGTGAGGTGTGTGCTGCTAGATATGTGTAGAACAACATTACCAATGTGAGAGATGCTTAATTCATTTCCATTAATAACTTGGAGATTAGTTTTACCTTTGTACTTAGATCTTCAGCTTAAGTTGTTATGATCATTCGCAACATGATGTGTGGCTTCACTGTCCAAAAACAATCCATGTTCACTGCCTGCTTCACTAGTTGCTATCATTAAAGCTGTCCTTTATTCTTGTTGCCTCTAAAGTGTATAAGTTTATTATTTCTTTGAAGGTGGCCTTGGCCTGTAGTCATCATCTTTCTTGCGCTATTGTTCATCAGCTGTTTGTCCTGCTTTAAAGCAAATTTGACAAAAAGACACCATGCTTGAATACGGTTTTTGACCTTTTGCTTTTCTTTTAACATTTCCAGATTTTTCAGACTAATTGTTATCATAGTACTCTCCATTTTTATGAGAGGAGATACTTACAAATTACAATTTTTTATTTCCCCAGTTGTTGTATTTTCTTTTCTTGATTTCACAGCCATGTTAGCTTTAATAGATTCATTATCTTTTTGTAGTTACATTCTTCCTCCATGGTTTAGAAGTATGACATACATTTCTTCAAGGGTTGCTAGTATTGGCCTCACTAGAAAGCTCACAACAATGATTTTATATGCATCTCCCAAAACAGTAAGAATACAAATCACAAGATCTTCTTTTAAAATTGGTTTCCTAGTAACTGCAAGTTCTATGCTTAGAATCCACTTTTTTTGAAGAATTCAGCGACAGTTCTAGAGCCTTTTTGGGCTATCTAGAATTGCATATTAAACCAGGTTGTTCTTGTAAATAATTGTGAAGCATAAAGTCCTTCAAGTGATGTCCACATTTTATATGAATTGGTACAGTGTGTCATAGCTGTGTGGATGTTCTTAGACATTGTAGTTAATAACCAACTCAGAAGCAATTGATCTTGTCTCAACCAAAACATATTATGGGCTCTTGATGGCTATCGTACTTTGAAACCCATCTATTGAGACCTGTTAATTTGTAGGAGCCTTCTTTGTTCTATTAACAAAGCCTTCAAGTCCATTACCCCTTATTGCAGGTAACACTTCTGCTTTCCAGACAATGTAGTTAGTGGTATCAAGTTTTATAGTGGTTGAAAATGAGAAAGAGCTTAGGATGTGATGATTCAAAGTTTTGTTATTGTAAATTATATAACTCTATTTGTGCTACAGTATTTGCTAACTAAGCATTTTATGCTATAAGTGTTTCACTTAAAACTGGTTCAATGTTTGTGTTTTTTGCATTTGTCTCTTGAATCCTAGGATCGCCCTCAGCAAATTCCATATATTAGAATACTAATGGCTGCGTTGACACCAAGAAAAGAATAAGACAATGAGAGATGAAATAATATTTTGTGAATGCAAACAGTTTCCATTTCTTTAGCTTACTTATAGTACTGTAGTTTATATTACTTTTTTATTTACTAATCACATGGCCATTGTCTCCATTGCACTTTGTCTTTACTTGAGTATTCTTGAGTGCTAACTAAGTCACCAAGTCATCTTATCATTTCTATTGTGCTTGCCTGTCATGCTTGATACGCCGACTTAAAACTTTATTCTAACTCTAAGTAAAAGATCTTCAATTTAAATGCTTCCGATAAACATTCCCCAATTATTTCACTTAATATGGTAGTAATCAATTGTGTGTTTACACAATCTTTTGTGATTATGTCTAAATGGAATCATGTGTTTTCTTGTCAGCATGTTCTTGAAGATCATAAATGCAATTTTAAGTGATTGGAACTCTTGCTTCTTCCTATAGGATGAACAATGAAATGATTCTAGCACTCATGAAAAAGTGACGGTATATACTAGTTAGCATTTATAAAATAAATTAGCTTTGTCAAATGAAATAATTGATAAGCAACTTAAATGATATAGCTCAACGACTTTTACCTGAATAAACTCTCGTATACGCTCCTTCATCCCGATCGGAATCATTATAAAGAAATGAAAATTAAGCATCATTTATTGTATCATTAACGGAAAACAAACAAGTTCATGAGATGGTTAATTATAATGGAATAGGAACCTTATCAACTAGCCACTTCGAAACATACAATTGTGTTTCTTTTGCAAATGAGCACATGTCATTTTTTAGTGAATGACAATCTTTAGGCCATTTCATATGCTCACTAATGTCATGTTTAGTGCACATGTATTGACATCGTATGCACTATAATAAATTTTAACCTGTGTTTGTAAATCCACTTGAGTGGCTTGCACTATAATAAAAAAATAAGTTAGTACAAACTTTGTTGTTGAAACGAGACTCAAGAGGAGGTGCAGATTTAAAGGCATCTATAGTAACTAACAAATAAAAAAGAAAAGATTGTCTTTTGGATTTCTCCATGATGCTGTATATGTTTTGAGGGCATTAATAATGGATTGTTGTGGACCTTTAGATTTAAGTGTTTCAATTTCAACTATTCATTTAGTATAATGATAAATAGATAATTAATTAAAAGATAACCTAAAATAATTAGGTTGTAGATAAATACAAAGAAAAAAATCTAAATTTAATTAATGATTGTTACTTTAATCTTGTTTGCCTCCCCAATATTAATCTTCCTCCAAGTCCGTGAAATCTCCTAATACTTAGTAATTATGAGATGCCATAACATTAGTATAAGCAATCTATCTTCTTATGGTGTGTTTACTTATTGGGAATGTGAATGGAATCAAAGAATAAGAACGAAAAATGTGTTTACTTGCTTAAATAAGAGATAGAGTGTGAATCGAAAGGTGGGCTCCATCTAAAATTGGGAATGATTACTAGAGTTTTGATTCCCATGAGGAGATGTGGGAATAAGATTCTTATTCCGTAAAGTGACCTTGGCTAAGCCCACTTAGGGGATCTTATCCTATAAAAGAATGCCTTATGAAATGAGCTAATAGAGAACCAATCATTACATATTAATAATAATAAATAATTTTGTTTAAAATACTAAATCATAAATCATGCATTAATATTTAATCTAAAGCATGCATCGATATTTAATGGAAAAGCATGCATTAGACATTGATATTAAATGCAAAAGCATACATTAGAGTTAATGATAAACGTGCATTGATATTCAATGCAAAAGCATACATTAGAATTAATGATAAGCATGCATTATAATCAATGATAAGCATGCATTGATATTTCATGTTAAAGAATGCATTAGAATTAATGAGCATGCATGAATTGGTGTTTAATATAAAAGCATGCATTATAATTAATGTTAAGCATGCATTAAAATTAATAAAAATGAAGAAATGAAGCCTATAAATAGCAAGATTCACCATTCATTCAAGCATCCATCATTTTAGTTAAGAAATCCAAGAGATAATTTAGAAGAAAATTAAAGAGTATTTTCCAATTTCCAAACACACTTCAATATTCATTTTCCATAAATGTTCTGTTTTCACATGTTTTTCGTGATTGCAATTGTTAAGCTATAACAATCCTAGAAAATTAATATTATGCTACCGATTCTCCATTATTCACTAGTGTACTCTGCCCCCACATCATTATCCACAGCAGGTGCTATTATTGTTTGGGTTCAAATCTAGTACTCAACAAAATATCATGCATAATCAAAGTTGCAATAGGAGCTTATTTAGGCCATATCAATGCTTGAATATGCTCTTGGACCTTACTCTCCAAACCACATAGCAGAATCAAGCAGATTGTAGACCACTATACCCGAATTTCCAATCAAACCCAAATTTACTTCAATCAAGAAAGAGAATATCTTTGTGACAGATGATTTGGATAAATTCCTGCCCCAAACAATTTTATTATTCGGTTTCTGTTATATCTCTATATTTCCTTGGTTGCTTGGAAAATTTGGGAGTGAAAGGAAATTGAGCAATTTAAGAGATTTATTTCATTAGGGTTTGTTTGGTTTGTTGAACTTGCAATTGCTCCTATATTATTATTATTATTATTATTATTATTATTATTTTCTTCAATTGGTCGGTGGGTATCCATCCATAAATTTATGTGAATTTTGTGTTACTAAAGAAAATGGCACTTGGGTATTTATTGTTATTATTATTATTTATTGTAAGTCAATTTTGCGGTGGTTAGGGGAATTGGCAACTGTGATTTATTAAATTTTGAATTTGAGAGATTGGCCAAGTGAGTGCTATGATTAGGTACTGAGCAAGTTGGTTTTATTTTATTCATCTAAGTTAGTTAGCATATATTAGAAAAGCTATTAGCCAGTAATGCAAAATAAAAGAGCAACACAAGATAAATAATAAAATGAGAGAGCAATATATTATACATTGATTTTATTCATTCCAGTGTGTGTCCAAAACAAAGATTTGAGCTCTTCTTTTTATAGTTACATAACCACTAGGAAATTAATGGAAATATTATGAATCGTAATTCCTTATGAGATAGTGACAATTATAAAAACACGTGGGTTTCTAGTGGGAGATAGTGGAGAGACTAAGAGATGTATGTTATGAATATCCACATTTATTTTAATAAATCCATAACACTCTCCCTTGGATATTAATTACAAAAGAATATGTCTCATTAAAACCTTACTAAAAAACCCTATGGGATAAAACCTAGTGAGAAAAAGGAACATATAAAATTCCCTCCAAAATAAATTATTTTCCCCTACAAGTATACTTCCCCTCATCTTGACATAAATTCTTCAAGATTTAGAGAAGAAGCTTTGAGTTGACACATCCCAATTTTGTGCATCAATTTTTTGAATGTCGCAGTTTGGTGGGGATTTTGTAAATAAATCTGTTAGATTATCACTTAAGCTTATTTGCTGAATATCTATATCACTATTCTTTTGAAGCTCAAGTGTATAAAAAAGTTTTGACAAAATATGCTTGGTCCAATAAACTTTTATATAACCACCTTTAATTTGGGCAATGCATGTTGCATTATCCTCATATAATATTATGGGGTTATTTTTTATTTTTAATTGATGACAATCCACATGTTTGTCGAATATGTTGTATCATTGATCTTAACCAAATGCACTTATAACTTGCTCTACAAATAACAAGTAATTCTGAATGATTTGTAGATGTTGCAACCATTGTTTGTTTCATTGATTGCCATGATACAACACCATTACTAGAGGTAAATAAATAACCTTTTTCAGATAAGACTTTATATGGATTAGAGATATCCAACATCTACATATCCAATTAGTGGTGATTTTGATCAATTTGGTTAAAAAAAACCATGTTAATTGTTCCATGGAGATAGTGAAATACATGCTTTACACCATTCCAATGCCTGCAAGTTGGTGTAGGAATATCTTTTGCTAATAAATTACTAAAAATGCACTATCAGGTCGTGTACAATTTCAAGATATATGAGTGCACCAATTGCACTTAAATATGGTTATTTCAAGACCAATAATTGCTTCGCCATCTTCTTTAGGACGAAATGAATCTTTTTCCATATGAAGTGATAGTACCACCATTGGGGTATTTAATGGATGGGTTTTATCCTTATAAAAACACTTTGAAACTTTTTTAGTGTATATTGACTGATGTAAAAGTATTCCACTTGGCAAATACTCGATCTGTAAGTCAAGACAATTTTTTTTCCATGATCTTTATTTCAAACTCATTTTCCAAATAAGAAGTTGTTTTTAAAAGCTCTTTAGGAGTTCCAATGAGATTTAAATCTTCAACGTATGCTACAATTATTGCAAATCCAATTGTAGATATCATTTTTTCAATAATTTGTTAGCGATTATATCACATGCTCCCAGACTATTTGGATCTATATAAGGATCGTTGTAGTTTCAAAGAATATAAGTTACGAGGTTTAAATTGATTTGCTTCTAGCATTTGGAATCATTCGGGAATTTTCATATAAATATTTGTATCAATCGAACCATATGGATAGGCAGCCACAACATCCACAAGACACATATCAAGCCCTTTAAAGGCAACGAGACTAACTAGAAATTGAAATGTAATTGCATACATAAGGGAAGAATATGTCTCTTCATAATCAATGCCAAGTCTTTGAGAGGCACTTTGAAACGACCCGCCCCGCACTCTTAGAGTGACTCTATCTAAACTCGTATAATCGAATTGATAATATTAATAATATCTAAGAATTCTGTCAGAAATTCGGCAGAATCTCCTCTATAAATACAACATTCCCAAACCGACAATTACAAAATAATACTCCCAAAAATAACTTGAAATCCATCCAACCTTCATAACCAACTTCTCAAGTCAACATATCAAATATCACCCAAATCATTCTAATATTAAAATACAATGGTTATCCTTAATAAATAAATACAATTCTCAATATCCCAAATATCAAAATATTAAATCTACGACTCCTAGCACTATCACGTGGCCACAATTTCAAATCTAACTATTATTCCTGGGTCAACTGATGTACCTGCAAACCTCCTGTTGGGGGAAAATATAAGAAAAACGGGGTGAGTATAACTCAGTGAGCTCAGTGAGTGGATGGTAGTTTTTAAAAAAAATAAATTTATTTAAAATGATTTAATCTTTCTCAAATCAATTCCATCAAAATATCATAAGAACTTGTATAAACATATTTAATTCAAATCAGTCACTGAAATACTATATTACATAAATCTATATAAAATCAATGGAATCATAATACTTATCATATCAAATACTGAATGCCAAAAACTATCATCAAACAAGTACCCAGGGGACTGATCTCATTATATTCGGACCTCGACGGACAGGCAATCAGAGAACCATCATACCCCGGAGCTACAATGGATAAATGGGGAAAATCTCATCTCATATCTCATGTATCTCAACATCTGTGTCTCTGTAATCATCATACTGCATGTATAAGCCCCCAAAAGGCAAAAGCACCCAAACACGGCCCAAAGCTCTATGTGTGTTCAGACGGGCCCCAAAGGCCTCTATCTCATCTCATCTCATCTCATCTGTATCTCTGTATTCATCTCATATTATCTGTTTCTCTGTATCTTGAGGGAAATGGTACTGTCCAATGATTTCTCAAATAACATTTTATACACATGTACATAAACATATAATCACATCTGAAATCTCATTTTCTTTTTCTTCAACATATCTCAAATCCACTTAATTCTAATATCATGCTTTTACTCAAAAACGACAATAATCATTAATCAAACTCATTCTTAATAACAATAAATTTCAACACACAGATAAAAATCAATTTTCTAGAAAATCGTTAAATCGAAGCATCAAATACTTATTTATCAAAGCATACTACATTGTATCATAAAATCATCATATACTATGAAAATAAGTTTTGTATATTCCACTCACAGTGACGATGTCCAGACTCAGTATCAACAACGTCCGCGGGTTGATTCTCGTTCGCGGATCCTCCTAATCAAGGAAACGACATAATCATTCTCCGTAAATTTGAAATACAACTAATCTTATATAATAATTCTCGAAACGAATATCTATAAAAAATAACTATTCCTGCATGTATAAAATTACCAAAATACCCCTACATGCCAAAATTATCAAAATGCCCTCAACATCATTATTTTACCAAAATATCCTCAAAATCTTCAATTACCAAATTGTTCTCAATTCAAATCATGAGAATAACCACAATGTTTGAAATTACAAAATTACCCTCGGAGCATAAAATTACCCTCGGAGCATAAAATTACCGAAATGTCCTTAATAACTTAAATTACCGAACTATCCTCAAAATCTCAAATTACCTCACTGCCCTAACCTAAAATTACAAAATTATCCACTGATTCCACAAATTACAAATTCACCCCAAAGTTTTATGAATTTACCGAATTGCCCATGCCGGTCAACTGTGACCGGACTTCAGTCAACGACGACGGGAAGCTTAGGTCTGATAGTTCAGACCTCCATGAGTCCAATAGTGGTAGAGTTAATCGGTATACCAACGGATCAATAGGTTCCACAATCTCATATGGTCCAATGTAACGTGGACTTAGCTTCATGCGCTTTCCAAATCAAAATACCCCTTTTCAAGGAGATATCCGTATGAAAACCTTATCATCCACTTCAAATTCAAGTTCCCGCCTACGCTTATCTGCATAGCTCTTTTGTCTGTTTTGGTCTGCCTTTAATCTTTCTCAAATAAGTTGTATTTTCTCCCTAGTATTCTGAACCAATTCGGGACCAAAAAGCTTCTGCTCTCTAACCTCATCCCAACATACGGGAGTTCTACATTTCCTACCATATAAAGTCTCATAAGGTGCCATCTCGATGCTAGCTTGATAACTGTTATTATAAGCAAACTCCATCAAGGGTAAATAAATGTCCTAACTACCCTTAAACTCCAAAACACAAGCTCGTAACATATCCTTCAGGGTTTGAATAGTACGCTCTGACTGACCATCAGTCTGTGGATGAAAAGCTGTACTAAAATTCAACTTGGTGCCTAACGCCTTTTGCAAGCTTGTCCAGAACTTAGAAGTAAATCAGGAATCTCTATATGAACCAATAGACACAGGTGTTCCGTGAAGTCGAACTATCTCGGTCACAAAAATATTTCCTAACTTGTCTATCGAATAGATGGTCTTGAATGGTAAAAAGTGAGCAGATTTTGTAAGTCGATCAACAACTACCTAAATACTATCATGACCACCTGAGTACGTGGAAGTCCCGCTACAAAATCCATGGTGATGTGTTGCCATTTCCACAAAGAGATAGGAAGCGGCTGAGAAAAACCTTGCAGGCCTCTGATGTTTCGCTTTAATCTGCTAACAAACTAAACACCGAGATATATATTCAGCTATCTCTCTCTTCATACCTTGCCACCAATAATGATCTCTCAAGGTATGGTACATCTTCGTACTACCAGGATGCATTGCATAAGCTGAACAATGAGCTTCTTCCATAATTTCCTTTTTCAACTCCTTAATGTCGGGTACATAAAGTCGATTACCCATAACTAAAACTCCATCATCTCTCACCGCAAAATCAGTTCGTAAGCCTTTTTGCACATCTTTTTTCAACTTTAATAACTGCAAATCCTGATCTTACATATGATGAACTTTGTCAATCAAAGTCGACCTAACTCGAAAGTTAGCTATCATAGCTCCACGATTATCAGTATTCAACTCGAGTCCCAAAAATCTTAACTCGATCAACAGAGGCACATATTTCACTCGCAAGTGAGCGATAGAGCTGGAAGACTTTCTACTTAGTGCATCAGCTACCACATTTGCTTTGCCCGGATGATAATCATTAGGGCAATCGTAGTCCTTAATCAGTTCTATCCATCTCCTCTGTTTCAAATTCAACTCTTTCTGCATAAACAAATACTTCAAGCTCTTATGATCAGTGAAAATCTGGCATGTTGCTCCGTATAAATAATGCCTCCATATCTTGAGTGCAAATACCACTGCTGCCAACTCTAAATCATGAGTTGGGTAGTTCTGTTCATGCTTTTTAAGTTGTCTAGAAGGATAAGCCACTACTTTCACATGTTGCATTAGCACACAATCCAATCCTTGCCTGGATGCATCACTGTATACTACAAACCCTTTATTACCCGATGGAAGCATAAGAACTGGTGCAGAAGTAAGTCATGCCTTGAGTTCTTGAAAGCTCTTTTCACAATTATCACCCCACTGGAACTTAACATTCTTTCTGGTTAACCGTCTTAGAGGAGTAGCAATCTCGGAGAATCCCTCCACAAATCTATAATAATAGCCAGCTAATCCAAGGAAACTTTGAACTTCGGTCACATTTGTAGGCCGTTCCCAATTTACAACCGCTTCGACCTTTTGAGGATCAACATAAATTCCTTCAACTGATATCACAGGGCCTAGAAATGCTACTTTATCCAACCAGAACTCACACATGTTAAACTTGGCATACAATTGTTTTTGCCTTAAAGTCTGCAAAACAGTCCGCAAGTGCTCCTCATGTTCCTCCTAACTTCGAGAATACATTAAAATATCATCAATATACACAATCACAAATAAATCCAGATAAGGGCGAAATACCCTATTAATAAGATCCATAAAGGCTGCTGGGGCATTAGTCAACCCAAATGGCATCACCAAGAACTCATAATGTCCATAACGAGTTCTGGATGTTGTTTTAGGAACATCGGCCTCTTTAATTCTAAGCTGATGATATCCCGAGCGTAAATCGATCTTAGAAAACACCTTTGCTCCTTGAAGTTGATCAAACAAGTCATCAATACGCGGAAGTGGATATTTATTACGCACGGTAACTTTATTCAGCTGTCTGTAGTCAATGCAGAGTCTAAGAGTACCATCTTTTTTCTTAACAAACAAAACCGGAGCACCCCATGGAGACACACTAGGTCTAATAAATCTTTTATCCACCAATTCTTGCAGTTGAATATTAAGTTCTTTTAGTTTAGCTGGAGCCATCCTATATAGTGCTATAGATATAGAAGCCGTCTCAGGGACTAAATCAATGGAAAACTCAATCTCCCTGTTAGGTGGCATCCCTGGAAGTTCGTCTAAAAATACATCTGAAAACTCCTGGACTACTGGAATATCCTCCAATCTTAACTCCTGAGCTTCAGTGTCTATTACGTATGCAAGATAAGCTGAGCAATCCTTTTTTAGTAAGCGTCTTGCCTCAATGGCCGATATGACACATAAAGGTAAAACTCTACGCTAACTACAAAATTTCACCACAATTTCTCCTGGCTTATTAAACACAACTTCTTTTTTGAAACAATCCACAGTAGAATGGTGAGATGTAAGCCAATCCATGCCCAAAATGGCATCAAAATCTTGAATGTCTAGAATAATCAAATTCGCCTTAAATTCATGCACACCCAATCGAATCATGCAATCTCGATACACCCTCTCGGCAAGTAGTGACCCTCCGGTAGGTGTACCAACAACTAAATCATAATCTAGAAATTCATGCTCTCTCTCTATATGTATAACAAATGTACAAGAAATAAAAGAATGTGTGGATCCAGGATCAATAAGAATATGAGCATCATGGTCAAAGATAGATAATGTACCCATAATAACTTCTAGTGTAGCATGAGCTTCCTGCTGAGCCAAGGTAAATACTCGAGCCTGAGTACGAGGTCGACCTGGTTGACCTCTCTGACTTGGAATAATGGTCTAACTCCTAGATATCGAACCCCCTGTCTGCATACCCCCCTTTGACCCTAAACTGGTCCAGCATGAGATTGATATCGTGGGGCTGTCCCGCAAGCAAAACTGTCACCTTGAGATAAAGTGGGGTAGAATCTCTTAATATGTCCAGGTTGTCCACATAAATAGCACACATTGTCTCCCATACGGCATTGGCCCTGATGGTTCCTACCACACGAAGGGCAAGAGGTCTGTTGTATACTCCTACGATGTCCTCCGCTATTCCTGTCATACTGCCCTTGAGTTTTAACATTACTCCCCACTGATGGTTGTGCCGAACTGTAACTGGTGGCTTGTCTCTGATCTCCCCTGTTACTTATACTCTGATTCTTTTGCACACCAGCAAAGTAATTTGTATGTGAACCTCTCTTCGGCGGTCTACTGCTCGAGCCATCCTCTGTCCAACTCTGGCTACGTTTTTGCTTCAGAGCCTGAACTCTACGTCCCTCAAAGATACTGTGCTCTACTCTCTTAGCTGCCTCAACTACCTCAGTAAACTCAGTGTACCGTGATGCTGTCACAGTTGTACGAATCTCAAATCGAAGACCCTCCTCAAAACACCTGCATCTCTCCCTCTCATCACCAACTGCTGAAGTCGCAAATCTAGAAAGATCTAAAAATTTCTTCTCATACTCTTCTACTGTCATAGATCCTTGAACCAGCCGAAGGAATTCACTCCAGTTAATATCCTGATAGACAGCTGGAAAATAATGATCGTAGAATTCCTTACGGCAAATAGCCCATGTAAGCGCAGCATGCCCTTGGTATCCACGCTCTACTATTTGCCGCCAATGATAAGCTCTATCTTCAAGTAGGAAAGTGGCAAATGAAAGTCTATCCTCCTCTGAGCATCTCATCACATCAAAAATACGTTCTAATTTAATAAGCCACGACTCTGCCTCAGGTGGATCATCAGAACCATTAAAAATCTTTGCCCCTAAACTTTGTACATGCTCGATAGTATTTGCATGACTGACATGCAGATGAGTCTGATTATGTACCACTATAGTCACAATCTGAGCTAATCTATCAATTGACTGCTCAATGTTCGGAGCATTTCCTGGTGCCTGTTGCACAACCTCGTGCGTTGAAGACTCAACTATTCCCTCGTCTACAGGATCATTTTCCCCCTAGGTACATCTCCTGGAGTTAACCCAGCTACTAGCCTAGTACGACCGCGACCACGGCCACGTCCGCTGCCACGCCTACTGCTACGACGAATCATGATGGTGCCTACAAAATATCAATTCCGACTTTAATAAAAATAAAACTTACTCTATTTACGACTGCAAAGTCTACAGAATCTATAACCATTCTCTGATACCAACTGAAACGACCCGCCCCGTACCCCCAGGTCGAGTCTATCTAAACCTGTATAATCGAATCGATAATATTAATAATATCTAAGAATTCTGTCAGAAATTCGGTAGAATCTCCCCTATAAATACAACATTCCCAAACCTACAATTAAAAAACAATACTCCCAAAAATAACTCTAAATCCATCCAACCTTCATAATATCCCAAATATCAAAATATTAAATTTACGACTCCTAACACTATCACGTGGCCACAATTTCAAATCTAACTATCATTACTGGGTCGGCTGATGTACCTGCAAACCTCCTGTGGTGGGAAAATATAAGAAAAGTGGGGTGAGTGTAAAACTCAATGAGCTCAGTGAGTGGATGGTAGTTTTTAAAAAAATAAATTTATTCAAAATGATTTAATCTTTCTCAAATCAATTCCATCAAAATATCATAAGAATTTGTATAAACATATTTAATTCAAATCAGTCACTGAAATGCTATATTACGTAAATCTGCATAAAATCAATAGAATCATAATACTTATCATATCAAATACTGAATGCCAAAAACTATCATCAAACAAGTACCCAGGGGAATGATCTCATCATATCTGAACCTCGACGGACGGGCAATCAGGGAACCATCATACCTCGGAGCTACAACGGATAGATGGGAAAAATCTTATCTCATATCTCATGTATCTCAACATTTGTGTCTCTGTAATCATCATACTGCATGCATAAGCCCCCAAAAGGAAAAAGCGCCCAAACACACGGCCCAAAGCCTCTATGTGTGTTCAGACGGGCCCCAAAAGCCTCTATCTCATCTCATCTCATCTCATCTGTATCTCTGTATTCATCTCATATTATCTGTTTCTCTGTATCTGGAAGGAAAGGGTACTGTCCAATGATTTCTCAAATAATATTTTATGCACATGTACATAAGCATATAATCACATTTGAAATCTCATTTTCTTTTTCTTCCACATATCTCAAATCCACTCAATTCTAATATCATGCTTTTACTCAAAAACGGTAATAATCATTAATCAAACTCATTCTTAATAACAATAAATTTCAACACATAAATAAAAATCAATTTTCTAGAAAATCGTTAAATCGAAGCATCAAATACTTATTTATCAAAACATACTGCACTGTATCATAAAATCATCATATACTATGAAAATAAGTTTTGTATATTCCATTCACAGTGACAATGTCTTGACTTAGTATCAACAACGTCCGCGGATTGATTCTCGTTCGCGGATCCTCCTAATCAAGGAAACGACATAATCATTCTCCATAAATTTGAAATACAACTAATCTTATATAATAATTCTCGAAACGAATATCTATCAACAATAACTATTCCCGCATATATAAAATTACCAAAATATCCCTACATGCCAAAATTACCAAAATGCCCTCAACATCATTATTTTACCAAAAATATCCTTAGAATCTTCAAATACCAAATTGTTCTCAATTAGAATAACCACAATGTTTGAAATTACGAAATTACCCTCGGAGCGTAAAATTACCGAAATGTCCTTAACAACTTAAATTACCGAACTATCCTTGAAATCTCAAATTACCTCACTGCCCTAACCTAAAATTACCAAATTATCCACTGATTCCATAAATTACAAATTGGCCCCAAAGTTTTATGAATTTATCGAATCGCCCCTGTCGGTCAACGGTGACCGGACTTCAGTCAACGACGACGGGAAGCTTAGGTTTGATAGTTTAGACATCCGTGAGTCCAATGGTGGTGGCCGTGAGTCCCCACGCGCGGTGCCAGCGGTGGATCGAGTTCCCAAAACCATGAGCTTTCCAAGAGCTAATCAGCAGCAATCCGGCCGTTTCAGGTGACGAGATGGGTCGGAAAATGATGCTAGGGACGTGAGGAGTAGAACCCAGCTGGACGCGTGCCCAAACTCCGGCGGAATCGACGGTGACGAAAACGGGTTTTGGCCGCGGGTTTTCGAGCTTCAAACGGCAGCGTTCCAGTTGTTTTCCGGCAACGAGGATAGCTAGGTTATGACGGCCGGCTTCCAAGCTTTAGATTGGTACAAAGCTCGATCGGTGCGGTGGCCGGAATTGCGAGATCCGTTCAGGTCAAAGTCGCGAGTCCGGGTCAGGTTTTTGGGTCAAACCTCTCTCTCTCTCTTGTGTCTCTTTCTCTCTCTTTTTTCAAAAAAATAAAAGCAGTTCCCCCATCCAAATATAAAACTCGGCTTCTTCTTTTTTTTTTCTTTTTTTTTCACTTAAGCTTAATACAAATTAAGCTTATACCGGACCCGTAACGAAAATAAAATCCGACTACTCGAGCTTTTAATCGCTCTCAATTTATCTCAATTCGAAGAGGAAAAATTAAATCATACACTTAATTAAGAAAATCAAAGTGCATGTGTTACACACTTGTGCCACTAACCTTGCTTTATATCTTACAGTTTCATTTTTCTCATTTAATTTTTTAATGAATATCCACTTACTACCAATGGGTTTGACATCTTCAGTTGTTAGGATTATTGGTCCAAATACTTTACCTTTCGCAGGTGAATCTAGCTCTGCATGAATAACATTTTCCCACTTGGGCCAATCACTTCTATGTTGACATTATTCCACAGTTTTTGGATCAGGATCATTACCACCAGTGTTAATTTTAAGAGTAAAAATGAATGAAAAAGTGTCATTAATAATTATTTCATTTGGATCCTAGATTTTTCTATACCAACAAAACCAATGGTAATTTCATCATTTTGTTTCTCTTCAGGAGAAATTGATACTTCTTCAGTTGTTGGCAAATTTTCTTCTTCTAAGTCAATAGGGCAAATATTATTTGATTGATCAATCTCTATTATTTGATTAATAGACAATGACTCTTCAAGAGTGCTAATTTCAATTGGTAAATTTTATTATGTTTTCTTCTTCTAGGGAATTTTGTCTTTTGAGCCAATTGGCCCTGCACATTTTAGACGTACTTTACTTTCATTAGTCTTGTCATGTTGTCCTTCAGGGATCTTAGCACGTGCTGGGGCATTTTCAGCTAGAATATGTGATATTATTATTTTTCTTAAATCACTAAATCCATGGGAATTTTGTAGTGAAAATTTTAATATACTCGTAAGCGCACGAATCTAGAAATCGAATAGTGGTAACGAGGTCGATCCTAGAGGGATTATTATAAATTGAAAAGTCTAATTTAAATCTAAAATTAATATTAATTCTAACCTAGTTGAGCATATTGAGTTTTTAAGAAAATTAAACTAAGAAAACTAAGAAAATAATTAAAGTAAATGAGATTTTAATAAGACAAAAAATTACTAAGGTTTCAGAATCCACCAATATTCAACTAGTAATTATTTAATTATTAATTAATCCCCAATTTTAGAGTGACAATGTGAAATCAATAATGCCATTTCATAGATACAACAACTAAGCCCAAATAAAATTAACCTTGTATAGGTTCTTTTTCTACTTAATAGAATGATATCTAAGTATCCCATGTAAATATATTGAATAACAAAGAATCAAAGTTTTCCTAAGTACTCTGTATAAACAATTTAATGAAAGACATGGAATCAAAGATAATCATGTATAAACTTTATAGATCCAACTATAGATTTAATCGAATATTAATCCTAACAATCAATAATGCATGACAGAATTGATGAAAAGATTTTAATAATATCTAATTTATCATGTGAAATAAAAACCATAATCATCAAAAAATATATATAGAGAATTAAATAAATAAAAAGATAATTATTTCATTGAATATGGTTTCATCCTTAACGTCATAAGAAAATTAGCTAGGCATACTTGAATTGAGAGACGGCCATGGAGAAGCCAAACTGTTGTTGCTCTCCCCTGCGGAATCGCGTCTGCGTTTCTTTTCTCCTCCTCTGGCAGCTGCTCCCGTCTCCAAAAGCCAAAAGCTTGCTTTTATATTTAGTCTTTAAAATGAGCCCCACCTCTTAAATTCTAAAGCCAAAAGGCTTGGCCCTTTTATTTGCTTTGTCTTGCACGTGCACTCCACTTGGAATTTTCATTCTTTTTTTTACGCCATACAATTGCTTCTCACGTGATGGCCATAATCTTTTTTGTCTTCATGTGCATGGGTGAATGAACTTGTCTTGAATTCACATGCATATTTGCCTAATTGGTCCTAAAATCAATCAATTAATACCTCCCAAATTGAGCTCTTTTATGTCGTTTTTTATCCATAATCTCCAATTAATCCCTTATTCAATAAAATAATTCAATTAATTAAAAATAACAAATAAAAATAACTAGCAATTATATAATTAAGGTAAAATATGTATGTATTATATACTCATCAAATTTGATTTGCAATATTTTGCAAATGAATGATCCTTTGAAGTTCAAGTTCGCTTTGACCTGTACGAGGATCATGATGAGATAATGATGATGATGCATGCTGTGTAATTTCAAGTCGTTCATTTATTTTTATCTTTTCTCCCTCTAATAATGGGAAAACTTGTTTATCAAAATGGCAATCTGCAAATTGTGAGGTAAAAAAATCTTCAGTTAAAGGTTCAAGATACCTAATTATTGATAGAGAATCAAAACCAACATAAATTCTAAGTCTTCATTGAAACCTATTTTATTTCTTTATGAGGGATCAAATGGGACATAAACTACTCATCCAAAAATTTTCAAATGAGAAATATTTGGCAGTTGGCCAAAAACAAGTTGTGAAGGTGAATATGTATGATAAGAACTTCATTGAATGCGAATTGTTGAGTCCATCTCATTTGGGTCCCAAAAGTCCAAAGTCCAAGAACGATTGCTTGATGTGCAAGTAATATTAACTTTTGGACTTGGATGGAATTTGCCATGAAATTTAACAATTAAAAGCAAGCGGTTGACATAATTCTATTGCACCAAAAGGACGAGAGAGAAAAAGAGAAGAGTGAACAGTGACGAAATATTAAATTTGGAGGCTTGGGTTTCAATATGTGATTGAACGATCAAAATGTGAAATTAACTTCGTTTTCTCACAAATTTTGATGTTAAGTTCTTGGAATCGCTCTTTACAATCTTAATAGCCTTGATTTGTATTTTATCCTCTTATTAGTAATTATTTCAGATGTCCACTTATTAGAGATACATATATTAGACTATTACTGGAAGCTAATATTATTGAAATTCTTGATGTTGTTAGCATCTAGTTTTATTTAGAAAATAATTTTTGCTATAATCCCATTAATATAGTGGAAGGTTATATTTTAGTGTGGTCCCATGGTTTTTCCTATTTTAGATTTTCCATGTAAAAATATATGTCTCTTGTGTTTGATTTATTGCTTTGGAATTTGTTAGTTAATTTTTCTGCCTATTTGTTTAAGGTACACATCCTATTTTAATCACACAAAGAGGGAAAGAGTTTTGTCTTTGCTTTATTTGCAGCTACTTGTATGAGTCCCCTTCCCTGCATAATGGTATCAGAGAATCAAGTTGTATTTTTTTTCCCTTTTGTGGTTAAGATGGAAGAGTTCTCGATATGCATGATTAAGCTGAAGTTATGAAATTATGATATTTTGAAGTCTAAGATGGAAGATTTGTTCTACATAAAGGACTTACATTAACCATTGAAGGCGAATAAGCTCGATTCACTGATTTAGATGATAAGAAATGGTTCAATTAAACCAAAAGGTCATGGGTAAAATTATATCATGGATTGATCAGAGTTTGTACCACTACGTCGTGAAGGAATTTACGGTTGATGTTATTTAGAGAAAATTAGAAACAATTTATAAGCAGCCGACAGCACAGAATAAAGTCAATCTGATGAAAAGACATGTTAACTTAAAATACAAGGAGGGCCACAATATAACTGAACACACTAGTGAGTTTCAAGGCTTGGTTGATCAACTTACTGCTATGAAGATTATTCTAGATGATGACTTATAAGCATTATTGTTGCTTAGTTCGATGCCTAATAATTGGGAGACATTAATGGTGTTAGTGAATAATTTAGCGTCGAATGAGAAATTAACATTGGATATGATTACAGATAGGCTGTGAAATGAAGAATTTAGAAGAAAGAGTGTTGAAGCATTTCCCTCTAAGTCAAATGCACTTGTTTCGGAAAAGCAAAAAAGGCAGAGAGAATCCAAAGTAGAAATTCTTACCGGTAGAACAATGATAACTGATAGCTCTATGAAATGAGAGTTATCATGACACCTTTGGACTTAAATCAAGATTACTTTGAGAGTAAATGACATGTTTTTATTGTATTTTAGTTTTATTTTGCATGAATAACCATTTTAGTTTATTCTTCACAAATTTTGTTTGATTTAGAATAATTTGTGTGCTTAAATCATATGCATAATTGTAGGTGTCGGAAGCACAAATTTCAAGGAAGGAATTCTAATGCAATAGGCTTGCAAAAGATGGAAAAGAACTTGGTTATAGAAGAATTGAAACAAATATGGAACTATGCGGTTGCTGTAGTAATCATTGCTGTAGCAACCATTGCCATTGTTGTAGCAAATCCTGGAACAATGATAAAGAAGATTTTGTAGAATATTGCGTCTACAGTTTCCTAATCTGGAAGACACGCGACCTACGCCTCTGTTTACCCTAGTTTTCGATTACAAACGTAGCACACATCATAGGAAAAATGAGCCGTCAATTACGATTGAAAAAAAAAAGAAATAAATAAAAAAGAAGATTGAAGAGAAGGACACAAGTTTGCACCAATAAAAAATTTGCAAAATATTTAGAAGTCAAATTTTCTCATTAAACTCTTGTTCTTCTTTTTTATTCTTTGGTTGGAAATATGTACTTGATTGCTGGAAATATGTACTTGATGGCTGGAACTTTGTCGTTTGTTTATCTTTTACAAATTATGAAATAAATTTGATTTTAATTGAGTGACAAATAATCTAGATAAGTTCTTGATTGTTTTTATGAGTTGCTGCATGCCTGCTGTAACACTTTGCTTTAATAAATTTATTACATTCATTATTTCGGTTGACCTCCTATTTGATGATACTAATTAAGAGAGAGCCACAAAAGGGTTTGTCTTAGTGAAACTTGTTAGAGCAATACTTGATCTTGAGTTAAGTTTCCTGAATTGAGTTTAACTTGAATCCCAAAAGGGCCACACTTGATTTAAGATTTGTGATTAAATATATATAGGGATTCACCTTGTAGGATAGAGAGAGGACATACTTGTAATTTCGTATCTTGTGTTGACATAACAACTGGTCATTGTTAGGTTGCATAAGGATATGAGAAGTCCAACATGCGACAGTTGAAGATGCAAGGTAATTTTGCCCAGTGCTCTAACAAATGTTGTAGTAGCTGGTGTTAATTTGACAAGACAGTCACCCCATCGAGAGAGTTTGATCATTCAACTACTCCACTCCTATTAAATTCTCTTGTGTTAAATGTACAATTTAATTTATAATTGCATTTTTACTTTATTGAATTGTTATTCTCATTAGTTAGTCAATCTTGTTAATTTTATTAAGTTAAGGTAGAAGAAAGTTTGCACTGTTGTGATTGTTGTAGCATTTCTAATAGCATCAGTCCCGGTGGACACAATCTTAAATACTCATCACTTTATTATTTGTTGTGTACACTTGCACATTGACACTAATAACAATTGAGCTTAAAATATACAACAATAACTCTAGAGGAAGATCTAAGTCTCAGAGGAGAAACATTAAGTGCTTTCTTTGTCAGAAAATGGCGATGCAGATTGTGGAAAAGAGAATAGGCAAAAGAAAAAGGTGATGCTAAAAAATGACAAAGAGAACATTGTAGCCATAGTTGTTGATGATGACGGTATTATTTATGATGAGAGCTCTGTAAATCTCACTTGACATACTAGTGATTGGGTGATTGATTCGGTTGCACATCTTGATTACTTCAAATCCTATATTAATAGTGATTATAGCCATGTTCGGATGAGAAATGAGGAGGCATCCAAGATTATGGCATATGAGATATTTGCTTGGAAACCAACATGGGATGTAATTTGTTACTTAAATATGTCAGACACGTACTAGATATTCGCCTTAATTTGATCTCCACAAGCAAACTTGATGATGATGGTTATATTAACTAATTTAGTGAAGGAAAATGGGAGCTCACCAAAGGCTCCCTAGTGTTAGCTAAGGGTGGGAAAGTAAACACTCTCTATGTGATAGAAGCCAAAATCAAAAAAGAAGATGTGAATGTGGCTGCAAAAGATTCTGACATGACATAAAAGAACTAGTCATATTGGTGAGAAAAGATTAGAAACTCTTGCCAAAAAAAAGATTTCTACCCAACTTCGCAGATACATCCCTTAAGACTTGTGTTCATTGCTTAGTTGGAAAGACATACATAGTAGCTTTTAAATGCTTTTCTCCATCTAGAAAGTCATAAATGCTTGATTTGATTTACACTGATGTTTGCATGATGCAAAGTAAATCAATAGGAGGTGCATTTTATTTTGTGACTTTTATTGATGACTGTTCTAGAAAAATGCGGGTTTTTGCTTTAAAATCTAAAGATCAGTTGTTTAATACATTTAAGTTCTTTTATACTTATGTTGAGAGAGGAACTTGAAGAAAATTAAAATATGTTAGGTCAGATAATGGTGGTGAGTAAAGAGGATAATTTGAGTAATATTTCATATCCCATAGAATAAGATAGGGGGAGGAACACTTGGTTTGTCGCCTCCATAAGTTATTATATGGGCTGAAACAAGAATCTCGTCAATGGTTTGCTAAATTCTCTTAGGCCATACGTTCAGTCAGATATGTACAATCAAAAGTTGACTACTCTCTGTTCACTAGGATGCAAGGCAAGTCTTTTACTACCCTTTTGATATACGCTGACGACATTTTAATTACTGGCAATGATCCTATGGGTATAGCCGATATCAAAAAATTCTTGCATAATCAATTTCACCTTAAAGATCTAGGAGAGTTGAAGTATTTCCTTGGTATTGAGATTTAAGCATCTAGGAAAGGCATTTTTATTTCTCAAAGAAAGTATGCATCGGAAATTATTAAGGATGTATGGTTATTAAAAGCAACTCCCATCGATACTCCTATGGAATGTGGCTTAAAGTTATTTGATAAAAGTGAGCCACTCAAGGATCCAAGGAGATATAGGCGATTATTTGAGAGATTAATATATCTCACAGTTTCGAGGCCGGATATCACATACTATGTCCATATATTGAGCAGATTTATGCACCAACCCCAGAAGGATCATTGGGAGGCAGCCTTACAGGTTGTGCGCTATTTAAAATATGCTCCTAGCCAAGGCCTCTTCTTCTCCTCAATTAGTGATCGTCGGCTGCGAGCATACTGTGACTTAGATTGGGCATGATGCCCCCTTACAAGAAGATCTACTATGGGGAATTGTGTGTTCTTAGGCCCTTTATTGATTTCGTGGAGATCGAAGCTCTACAAAACCGTCTCCCTTCCCTTAGCCGAAGGAAAGTATCATGCAATGACTAGAGCTTGTTGTGAATTGACATGGCTTCGTTTCTTACTTAGAGATTTGGGGATTTTATATCAAGAGGTTGCATTGCTATATTGTGACAATAAGGTTGCATTACATATAGCAGCTAATCCAATTTTTCATGAACGCGCAAGGCACATAAAGATGGATTGCCATTATATGAGAGACAAGATACAAGATGGTTATGTGATAATGAGATTTATGAGTTCCGTGAATCAGCTAGCTAATGTGCTGTCCAGAGCTTTGGGAAAAGCAGTTTTCATGCCTATGGTTCGCAAGTTGGGAGTACTGGACATTCACTCTCCACCTTGAGGGGCGTATTGGAAAATAAAATCCATATTATTCATTGTATTGAGTTGTAAATATATATATTTATATATGTATTCCAAAATTACAGCAGTCTTTGATTGCATACCTTAATTGTAAGGATCCTAGCTTACCTATAAAAATTGATGGTCGTGTATAACAAGTCAGTTATATGTGTATACATAATCAAATGTCAATAAAAATCATTCTACGTATTCTATACTTTTCTCTCATATTTACAGTTGCCATTTCCATTGTCTTTTAGTCATCTTTCCAACTATGTATCATTTCTCTTTCTTACTAATAAATGTCTAGTTTAGGATTGCAGTAACTGATTAAATTGGTTGCTTCTACTATGTAGATGATATAAGCTGGTGATTAAACAACCAACTTAGTATTTGATAAATTATTTTGCAATTTGCGTAAGTTCGAAAAGAAGAGTATATATGAGTTTGTTAAATTTTATTACAAAAATAAATATTTATTATATAATAACCAAAATAAACATAGCTTTAAATTGTCTTTTATTTGTATATTAAGTTTTATGAAAAATAAGATATAATTACCATTTTGTTAAAAGATTAGGATTATAAGAGTAACTTTAAAAATGTGTGGTGGCTTATTTAATAAGCTACTTATAAAAAGCAACTCTCCACTTGTCTTTAAAAACTATAATCAAAATAGAGAGTTTTTTAAAATAACCAACTTTTAAAAATTTACTACATATCATTTTTGTCAAAGCTTATTAAACAAGTTACTAATAACATTTCAACTGCAATCTCAAGTAGGATCATAATCTCATATCTATAAGCTTATAGAAACTTTATAATTAATAGTCGACAAATAAAAATTATAAAGAAGTAAATCTTGATCATACAAAAATACAATAATAAAAGTAGTTAAAGGATGTTTCAAAGCTAAAATATGCTTCCTATTAAATTATTCCTCTTCCACCCATGAGACACAGTTTTTGTACCCTACTTCGAGCAATTGTACTAGTTGAACTAACGAATATCCGAAGAGTCTTTTGTTCACGATCACTGGTAAAATATTTTGTCCTCTTGTGGAGGTGTAGCACACGGATTTTCCTTGATTTGAGTTGTTTGTTTCATGGGCACAGACATAAAAGCTTTAACCACAGGCTTCATCTTTTCAACTGTCTTGATGATTCCCAAGAATACAAGTCGATAAAAAACCACCATACCAAACATGATAGCAAGATCAACCCACTTAGAATATCCCATTTGCAGTTGCCATTTATCTCTCAAAACCTGTTCACCATCTAGATTGTTGTCAAATTTCAGACCTTCAAACTCGTTCTTGAACATTCCTTGGTATGCATATTTGTGGAAAGCAATATAATATAATGGGTATTTCCAAAATGGATGAGGAAGATCATTTGGCAATTGAAAAAATCCGCCGCCTAATATCATAAGGCCTTGAATTCCAGCTCCTGTTATTATGCCCGTCAGATAGTTGGGCACCAAGCTTGCAACGATCATCATTAGGCTCTCAACGAGCAACATGCAAGCAAACAATAACAAAACAAAGTATGTGAAGTGTTGATATCCTTTGTCAAGTCCCGGTAGGTAATACACTATCGCTCCAGGAATCAATGAAATGAGAGCTAAGTATGGCAGCGCAGAAAATGTGTTGCCAAACACAAACGCAGTAGCACCATAGTGCCCGTTTAGTCTCTCTCGCTCAAATACCTGTATACACACACACGCAAATTTAGTGTCCAATGAAAAGTAAGAGAAAAATTAAGTGCTTTTAACGAAAAATGATATACAAAATTCTAGTATGGCTATGCTTACGTACCTTCATGTCCTCAACAAAAGAAGGGAATCCACCAA
Organism: Citrus glauca; assembly: GCA_029633175.1. Taxonomy (NCBI): domain Eukaryota; kingdom Viridiplantae; phylum Streptophyta; class Magnoliopsida; order Sapindales; family Rutaceae; genus Citrus; species Citrus glauca. Next base: position 15,343,624 of record JAQOOD010000008.1, read on the forward strand.
TGGTCATGAAGGTTAGAAATGAAGCTACAAACATTAGCAGCGAACCTCTTGCCTGAAATTAATTAATTAATTAAACAGAACAAAATAATGAATCTCTGGTAATTCACAGTGATTAATAAAAATAGATTTTATTCTCACCTGAATTGAATTGTTGTCAGTCCCAAGATTGCTAAATACAGTGGCAAGACCTACTCCCAGTAAGACATAAACACCTAGGCGAAACCAGTAGTAACCTAGATCACGATACATGTTCACAAAAGATCTGCTTGTGAGAACTATGCATTGAGTGAGAAAGTCAGCATGGGTAATCTTTTTCTCCAGAGCTCCAGAATCCTGTAACGCATGTGAATCGATGTGATCATGTCAATCTTTATTTATATAGTTTTTTTATTTTCATTAAGGTGGTCATAAGCAATGTAGCCCCAGGGGCACGGTCGCGTGGGTTTCAGCCTCTTTGTTTGGTGGTGCTCACACAATTACTTCTTTTCTTTTTTTAAAGTCCTCATAAGGTGTGAAAGTAATCGAATAATTTTGTTTGTCTGCTCACCTGTGCCTTGCATATTTCAGCAACCTGGCTTCGCACTTGCAGATAGCTGTCAGAGGATTTATAAGATTTTGTAAGAATATCAATTGCTTCCTGGGTCGGTACTACTCCAGCTAAACCTTCTTCGATATCCTGTTGATAATAAAAGCCTATAAGATCTTTTATTAACTTTATTTCTTTTTGTAAGGTTTGTGTTGAATTCAATAATTCAAGCATGCAAGCAAGTATACAATAATACTATTTTCGTACGCTCAATACGCCGTCATTTCATCACTAAAAGCGTGCAAGCAAGTATACAATAAAGAAAAAAATCTTACCTCCTGGAAATCTTTGTTTATAGTTTTAAGAAAGTGATCAGATGGATTCTGGAGGGTTGGGCAAGGGAAGCCATTCAAAGCAAAAAACTGCATGTAATTGAAAGCAAACAAGCACGTTAGTTAAATTTTTATTTGGGAAAATGATGTTAGTAATTAAGCCAATCATTTCTCTAATCATGTTTCAAAAACTCTCAAAACCTTATGTTGGTTAAAAAAATTGATCCACTTTTTATTTTACCATGGATCAATCAAAATTTCTTTGGGTATAGTAGTTTAAGATTAAAAAGGTGAAAGTTATTTATTTCTTTTTTTCTTTTTGGCAGCACCGAGGTTTTGATGGGTTCTGAACATTTTAGGGAAATGAACTTGCCTCATTTGCCGCAGAAGCTGGACCAAAATAGACAGTTTGACCGGAAGAAAGAAGGCAAAGGTTGTGAAAAAGCTGAAAAACTTCGCTGCTAGGTTGATGGATTGATGTTATTATTGTTCTTGATCCCACTCCATGATTTCTTTGATCAAGCTTAGCAATCCTGCTCATTACATAGTATGAAGCAGCACTATCAAGTCCGCTTGTTGGCTCGTCAAGAAAAAGAAGCTTTGGTCGAGTCAACATTTCAATGCAAATGCTAACTCTCCTCTTTTGACCACCACTAAGGCCTTTAGCTCCCCAGCCTCCAATTCTTGTATTCATGGCATCTTGTAGCCCCATTTCTTTTATTGTCATTTCTGCTCTTTCTTTCTTCTGTAATTTGGTCATCGTGTCCGGCAATTGCAGCTGAGCTGAGTAGTGCACTGCTTCACTAACCGTCAGAGTAGTGATCAAAGCGTCATCTTGTGTCACATATGCCTGAGTTCATAATTAATTTGCGAAGTCAGAATAAATTAGAATATTGAATTAGATAGAGGAAATTGTATTACTAAGTCGTACGGTCGTCCAAATTTTACAAAATTCAGATTTAAATTAGAATCAAAATTATACAATAACCTATAACTCTGATTTAATTCAAATTCGAATTTTGTAAAATCCAGCCATTCACATTATCAGATTACTGCTACTATGACCAATTCTTAATATATATATGTTTTTTTAAAATTCTGGATATGAATCCGAAAATTGAATGCTAAACAAAAATTTAAAAACTAGTTAAATAATTATGCTAATGATAACATTTGTACCGAGGTTCCATAAGCCAGTGCTCGTTTGCGCCCATTAATTAGAATTTCTCCTGCTTGCCTTGTGTTCGATCCTAGTCTTCCTGCGAAATACATGCATGTCTGTTAATTTTTTTTTAAATAATTTTTTTAGAAAAAATAGAGGGACGAGTAAAATACAAATTGATTTTGCAATCATAAATAAAATTGCTAGAAAGAAAACCTTTGTCAGGCACCAGCTGGGGATAAAAAGATATATGTCTATTAAATTTATTTCAAGATGTCCTCACTCTAGAATCAATCTCAGTAAGTTACATTTTAAGTAAAATTCACCCACTGGTTTACTTGGCCTCACTATTTTATTACTCATTTTTATACTAAGAAACTTAATTAGAAGTTATAAGAAATGTAACTTTAAAAAATCTAACTAGAATAACTTGGGTCAGGATCTATCAAATTTTTGTTGCAAGTATTAAAATTTATTTGTTATATTTAATTTATATGAAATCCGTTGTTAATCTAACAAACAACTTAATTAATTTAACGGAAAATTTGGTGTTGTGATAAAACGAATTAATAAAACTGTAACAAGAGGTCCCAGAGAAAACTGTAAAATAGTTATGACATGCGAAAGCTGCTTCGTAATCACAGCATCGACCTCTCGATTGTGCAATTTATTTTATTTTTCTTAAATTCTTCAACGTTGACCCAACCATAACAAATAAAAATAAATCAGAAAAAGGACAATATGGAGGGTCCACAATTGATGAAGTGGGGTAAGAAATAAAAAGATCGACAGAGTGGGGCCCACCATCCAAAAGCAGAGAAAAAAAAGATTGAAAACCCGGGGGCCCGGGAGGTTTGATTCGTTTATATCTTGGGTAAGTTCAATTTACACAATTTTTAATGTAAATTTTGACAAAATTGCAAGCCTTAAATTAAAGGATTTAGATTCAGTATTAAGTCGAGTTTTTTATTAATTTTTTTAAAAAATAGAATTAATAATTGTTAGATAATAGTATAAAATTAATTTAAATCTTAATCGCATGTCTTTAAATATGTACTTGTAATACCAAACTATATGAAGTTGAGCACAACTCAGCTCAACATTAGATTCAAATCCTATATTAAAACATAATATAGTGTTTAAATATGAGTTAAAAATTATTTGTACATACACAGAGATATATATGTAAATAAGATGAACGTAATTTGTATTTAATTAATGAGTGACTACTATTTAGGTGATAGAATATTTTCAAAAGAAATAAAAAAGCTTCGGGTTTCAAATTCATACATATGCAAGAAAGAAGTTGAGTTGTTTAATGTTTGATAAGTGTTACTCTATTTTATAATTAATTTTTAATTTTTTGCATTTCATGTTAAAATTATGCATAAACTAGAAAAACACAATTACTTGGCAAAAAAACACTAATTTTTTTTTGATAGCTTAGCTAATTTTTCATTCCTTTAGAAATCAGACACAATTACTTGGCAAAAAAAAAATAGTGGTTATAAAAAATGTAAATACCAGCTAAAGCATCAAGAAGAGTAGATTTTCCACAACCAGAAGGACCCATAATAGCCAAAAGCTCCCCAGGTCTTGCGTAGCCAGTAAGACCTTGAAGGATTGATCTGTTGCCTTTTTTCTGACCATCGGGAACTGTAACCCACAGATCTTGCCAAGTTAAGAAAACACCATCTCCATCATCTTCATTAACATTAATACTATGAGTTGCGGTTTTATTATTACTACTGCTCTCCACTACTTCAAATGCTCTACTGATTGCTGGCACAGGAATAGAGTGATCAAGAGAAGACATGCTGAAACAAGTGTTAGAGTGAATTATATTGGGCTTCTGTCGTATAATTTGAAGGCAATTTATAAGTAGAGAAGTTGATGAATACTGCTTATGAATAACGTTTTTCTCGTGGTGTTTTATGGCCACGTATGAACGCAGAGAAATTTGAACTCTTTGTTATTCATTGCATGAAAATGAAAATCTTTTGCCGTGCTTCCAAAAATTGGAAATAATGCAACCCATTAGTAATAACATGACATATTTAATTACTACAAAAGTTCCTGCTAATCAACAATGTTTTTATCTGTTTGTCTACTAATTTTTTAAAAATAAAATGCGCATGTAATTTAAAATGAGTAAACTTCCTACTATTAAATATGTTACACTCTTGTCATTATTTTTTCTTTACTTTTATAATAATCCTCATGCAATAATTTTTACAATAATTTCTATTTACGAAAACCAAATTAACCTTAAAAGTAAAATAAGAATAGAAATTTCTACATTAATTTTTATTTACTTATATGGTTAATATAATAAATTAACATTTTTTTCTTTTTACAAAGATTATTGCAAGAATATTTTTAAAAAAGTTGTCAAAAAATAAGGATAAAACATAACATATTTAATCATAAGAATTTCTTGAGATAATTTTTAAAATGCAAGAATAAAAAAATTAAATCAAAACTTAGAGAATAAACGATTATTTATGCTATTGACTTATCTTTGTACCATACATAATTTTCCACTTTTTCGCGTGGTTTAGTACCACATCAAAATCACATGTTCCACAGTGCAGAGGAAAGCATTAAATAGGAGTATAGTTTGGTAAGCATTAAATAGGAGTATAGTTTGGTAAGTGTATTGTCAATTAATATACTCTTTCAAATTGATTTATTATGTGTTTAGGAACATAAACAAGTTCATTGAACCAAACAGCCAAAAACTATGGCTCTCATTCATAGTTGCAGGTTGACTGGCAAAACAAGAAGCCAATGCGTTTTTGTCTTTTATTTCCTATAACATGTCATTTTTTTCTGAACACTTATTATGATCATCAGCAATATCAAATCTATTACATGAGACTACTGTTAACAATAAATATACTCTTTCTAATATTTATAATTAGATAATTATTAAAATTAATTTATAATAAATATTAATATTTACAATCAACTAAATATTGGAACTAATTTATTCAAGAGATGTCTATACCATTTACATTAAACGGTTATTGGAGATGTCTACTCTATTTACATTAAATAATTACTAGAACTAGTTTATTTGATGCATGTCTACTCCATTTATATTAGATCTTATAGCACTACCCAAATTTCATCCTCTCTAATAACATAAGACAATTACCAGATTTTATCCTCAAATATTTCGAAAGGGAGAAGGCAGCTAAACAATTACTGGACTAGTTTATCCGAAGGTTGTATGCTCTATATACATTAATGGTGCGTTTAATTCTTCGATTGGGGATTTATAATTCAGAATTAGAATCATTGCCAGTGTTTACTTCACTAAATAAAGGTAGAAATCAAAATCGAAATCGTGCAGCCTACCTAAATTTGAAAATAAAAAATGAGAGATTAGCTTCCAAAGGGGGTTGGGAATCAATCTCCCACTCATAAAACTGTCTTCACAATTACCAAATTTTTCCCTTGAATATTTTGAAAGTGATAAAACTATCTTTACTTAATTATCTTTCATAACTAAAGAAGGAATTAAGCTCTTACAATACTTTCTGGGACTCAAAGCTCTAACCATTTTAACTGAGTGGTTTTGTGAATTTGTTGTTTATTTATTAGAATATGCCATTTTTTCATATTATTATGTAGATCCTCACTTTCCCGTAATGGATTTCTTATCCATTTGTTAGACTCCGGTATTTTGGAATCTACATTACCTAAAAATTAATTGGAGAGATATTTTATATTTTGGAGGCCTATTCAAACTTGTTTTAGTATTAATGTTTGGTTCTTAAAGCTTATTTTTAATATTGATATTCTGTATTCATTGAAAACTTTTTCTCGTGCTTATTTTATAGTAAAATTTTTATATATCAAGGTCTAAAAAGAATATATAATAAATTTATTTTTTAAAAATAGCCTGACCTTTTTTATATAAAAAATAAATTTATAATAAATTTTTCTTTATACCTATTTTAAAAAATAAATTTATTATTAAAATTTCCTTCACCAATCACTGTCTCTCTACACTTTACAATTAGAGATGGTTAGACAGTTTCGTTTTTATAAAACCGATTTGAACTAAAAAATTTCGATCCGATTCGGTTATAAGGACAACAACCAAATAGTTTGAAAAACTTTGGAACTAAATTGGTTTGCATACGATTTGGCTCAAAACCCAACTGCACCAACAAACAGATCGATTCTTTCACTTAAAACTAAATAAATATTAAAATTAAAAAATTAAAAAATAATAATAATAATTCTAAACTCTAAAATCTCTCTCACGCACGCACACCATCTTTCTCACAACTCACACCATCCGACACCCACACACATACACACACATCTGAACTCTCACTTCATCTTTCTTGCACACAAAAACCCTCACCATCTCTCTCACTTTCGCCAACACACAAACCCATCCAGTACCGTCACTTATCAGCCAGTCTGTTGTCATTGTTGTCGCGCTTGTATCAGCTTGTCGTTGTTACCGTCGTGCTGAGTTTTTTTATATGTTCATTGATTATTCCTTAAATTAAATTGATTTTGATGGGAAGATTTGGAAGCAAATGGAAACGTGAGGTTCACAATTACAAATTATCTGAAACATCCAATAGATTTCATGAACTTCGTGGAGAGGCTATTGTTTATTGATTTTAAGTATGCTTGTAGCAACTGTCATCTCAATAATCTATTTCACACCTTTTTCCTTAATTTTGTGAGTTGGGATTCATAGATTGTAGTTTAATTTGTTGGGTGTTTTATAAACAAAATAATAAATGGTTGAAATTTCTTTTAGTTTTATGTACTTTGATGCCTAATTATTAGAGCCTAGTACAAGCTTCGATCTGAAATCAATGAGCAATAGTCACCAAACAAAAGGGTTTCATGATCTTGGTCCAAGCTAATCAAAACTAGAATCGAACCAAAATGAATTGGATTTCAAAACCGAACTCAACTGAATCAAATCGAAAACTTCAGTCCAATTCGGTTCATTTTTGAAATTCGGTTTATATTTAGTTCTAGTTTTAAGGAATCGATTGATTTCAGTTTGGTTTGTTTTCTAATTGAATCTAACCGAACCAAATAATGCACAGTCTTACTTATAATTATGTATTCTCTCTCTCTACTCTTATATTTTGCAAACGAAACATTTAATTCCACTTTCTTTTAAATTTATTTTTTGTTCTTTCTTGGCAAATCACGATTTTTATTTCATTCTTTCTATATATGGTAATTCTTTTTCTTGATTTTCATAAGTTTTTGTGCTTGGTAAAAATTAATTTCTATATTGATAAACATTTATGGCTGATAAAAATTTATTAATATTTATTTTTAAATACAAAGTGATATTTATTTCATTTTTTTATTTTTATCTTTATTAGTGATATCAATTATTTATACGTAAAAAAATACATTTAAATAAATTGTTAAAAATTTGTGAAATGAAGAAGAGAAAGAAACGAAACAGTTAATTAAATAATTTTTTTAAAATATTTATATAATAAAATTTTTAATTAAAAAGAATCAGTAGAAAATAAATTCGTACGTTCAACCAGTCCAAAAAAAAAGTTCTCTCTTGCATAGGTTACATATTATGCACGCAAAGAAATTGACGTGTGCATTTAATAACCACTCGTTTGCGATTTTTTTTCCTGTCAATTATACATATGGCGAAGTACTATATGTATATGGATTGTTTGTCCGCTAACGTGAGTGAAACTTGTAGACTACATTAAATTTTCTCCACTAAAGTGGGTGCCTGCCGCCTGCGTGGTGGTTTCCCTTTGTCTTGTACCCTCTTGTGGTTAGATCACATTTTCGACGCAAGGCGCGGTTTTGTAACACGTTACGGCATCTCATTAGTAAGTTTGTCTTTTTAATATTAATTACACATCATATTATTATATAAAATAGACACTTATAATTACCATTACAGCATATCATTATATTATTATTTACAATCATATATATTAGTAGAACTTACATTATTACGTTTAATTTTATGAAGTAAATGTCTGGATAAATAATCTTCACAAATAAGAAATTTTTTTACTCCACTCGCATTTCATTAGAAAAAAATTTACAAATTAACTCCACATAATTATACTTAATTGAAGGTAGTTGAGTCAATAAGGACTTAGACCACAGCCTCCATAGTCATGCTTAACTTTAACTTTAAGACGATCTCATTAGTAAGTTGATGGATCTCTTCATAATGCTATAATTTTTTTTAGTATTAACAATATAAAAAAAAATATGTACCGTGCAATTTAATTAGCGGTTTAAATTATTTTTTAATAAAAAATTAATTTTTTTAAAATGATATAACTGATTAACAAATTGGTTAAACAATTGATTTTAAATTTAAAAATAAAAATAAAAGGAGATATAACAAAATAAAATATTTCAAATTCTTTTATTTAACATTGAATTATTCTCAATTATTGCTTATTCCATTGCATTTTGGTATTGATTTAAGCAATACGATTGATATTGATTTATTGTTTCATCAAATGTGCTAGGCGCTGGATCTGGAGCTCAAGAAATTGTTTGATATCGTCCCATCCATCCATGAAGAAATGCTTTAATTTCATTAAAAATTAGTTGTAGCTGGAAGGATAAGAAATTTACCAGCAACCTATAAATTACTTGATATCTTTTAGTTAGTTAATTATTTATCTATTATATTGAATGAATGATTAAAATTAAAAACTTAAATCTAAAGGTTTATAATAATCTCACTATTAATGATGTAAAAATACATAAAGCATTAGAGAGAAATCCTATTTCGGGAGCAATTTTTTTCGATTATCATCTTATATTACAATAGATCTTTAAGAAAAGAGATTTTATTAAGTATAAAATATAATACGAATTAAATAATATTGATGGCGGCAAGGCAGTCAATTACATGATTGATTATTTCAATCTTAATTACTAATTAAGAAAGATTAATAATAAATCAACAAAAATACTAATGAGTAATGATAGACATCCTAAATTTTTTATTCCAAATTCTTTCCGAAATGATATTACTTCATTGATTGGTTGACTTCTCTTCATAAGATCCAAGTAAATAAATTGTATTATCTTCACTGATCAATTAATGAATGTCATATCATTTGAAATAATTTTTTAGAAATAAATAATTTGAGATGTGTAGTACTACTCAAAACTCATTAACTAAATTATTTTAATCAATTATTATTCCAAAATTATGTTAATTATATCATTTCTTTTTAATGTTTCAAATACTTGTATAAATTCAACTTTTGTGCCTGTGAGTCAATAAGAGTGAAACTTATCTTCTTTATATTGTTGTTAAAAGTTTTCAAAAAG